>OX465109.1:15490399-15837899 GCA_949987565.1 Luidia sarsii | reverse complement strand
AGTGCAGTAACCACCTGAGCTATACATCCCTTAGGTGGTGGCCTTCCCAATAGTCAACCCTCTTTACAAGTGCACTAACCACCTGAGCTATCCAGCCCTTAGGTGATGGCCTTCCCAAATAGTCAACTATCTTTACAAGTGCACTAACCACCTGAGCTATCCAGCCCTTAGGTGATGGCCTTCCCAATAGTCAACCCTCTTTACAAGTGCACTAACCACCTGAGCTATCCAGCCCTTAGGTGGTGACCTTCCCAAATAGTCAACCCTCTTTACAAGTGCACTAACCACCTGAGCTATCCAGCCCTTAGGTGGTGGCCTTCCCAAATAGTCAACCCTCTTTACAAGTGCACTAACCACCTGAGCTATCCAGCCCTTAGGTGATGGCCTTCCCAATAGTCAACCCTCTTTACAAATGCAGTAACCACCTGAGCTATCCAGCCCTTAGGTGATGGCCTTCCCAAATAGTCAACCCTCTTTACAAGCGCACTAACCACCTGAGCTATCCAGCCCTTAGGTGATGGCCTTCCCAAATGGTCAACCCTCTTTACAAGTGCACTACCCACCTGAGCTATCCAGCCCTTAGGTGATGGCCTTCCCAATAGTCAACCCTCTTTACAAGTGCACTAACCACCTGAGCTATCCAGCCCTTAGGTGATGGCCTTCCCAATAGTCAACCCTCTTTACAAGTGCACTAACCACCTGAGCTATCCAGCCCTTAGGTGATGGCCTTCCCAAATAGTCAACTATCTTTGCCGGGAGGGAGCATCAATCAGAAGAGTTGAACCACTATCTCCTGCGTATCACTCAGAATCAAACCCACACTTTCACTCGTAACCAAACAAGCAGTTTCAAATTCAAAAGAAATATCAAAATCTATCTATTAATCTAGCTACTTACGCCGGGACTTTGGAAGATCTCGTACTTCCTGAAGTCTTTGCAGAAGTGGAGTTTGTTGTTGGAGCTCGGCGGCCAACTTTTACAGACGGCTGAGACAAGTTCATGGTCCTCCAGTGTTCTCTCTAAGACAGTCCAAAGACAAAATAGATACATTAAAGAAAATACAAAGATTTCCAATGGAACACTATTGTCAGATTTTATCAGATTCCAAGTCAAACAAATAATGGAAATACTGACAGAACTTTTCAACAATTTTGGAAAATGGTACAGAAAACATTGACTGGACTAGGACTTAAACCAGAGACAGAGATTTTGTGTACCAGCGCTCTTACCATCTGAGCTATACAGGCCTTAGATGGTGGCCTCCCTAAATATTCTCTGCCGGGGTGGGGGCGCCAGTCAGAAGCAATTCAACCATTAACTGTTGTATATTTCCAGGGATCACACCCCCGCTTTCATTCTGACGCAAACAACCAATGGTTGTAAACCTGGCTACAGCAGCTTGGGGATCACACAAAGTGGATGCAGCCTTTATGAGTGCTGGTACGTGCTGCTACTCAAAAGCAGAGCTTTCCGGGTCCCATTACATTCAAAGTTTCCTTCCCAAATTGAACAAAATGATAGATTCTTTGGTACTTCCCACTCATTTCCTTTCCTTTGTTCATTTCAAAATCAAGTTTAAAAAGCGGGCATCCACGTAGTGAGAGCATCGAGCTGCTATAGCCAGGATTACAACCATTGATTGTTTGCGTCTGAATGAAAAAGGGGTCATGATCTCTTGAGATGTACGGCAGTTAATGGTTGAATTGCTTCTGACTGGTGCCCCCACCCCGGCAAAGACTATTTTAACTACCGAGGAAGGTCCTTATCTAAGGGCTTGATAGCCCAGGTGGTAAGAGTGCATCACTCAGATGAAAACAACAATTTGCGGTAAACACAGCTAGAGCAGTTCAGGGATCACGCAAAGTGTATGCAGCTTTTAACCTTTCCATCATTGCTGAGATGGTGTGGTCGGTCAAAAACAATTAATCATTAATTCCATAAATCTCACACCCCCATTTGACCACATAATTATATAAACAATGGTTGTCAATTGCTGCGAGTAATTCTTTTTAACATACAAAAAAAGAAAGAAGAAGAACTTTGCTGTTCCTCTGAAAAGCAAATCTGCTCTTACCGAGGTCCAAGTCTGGTAGATCCTCCCTCAGGGACCAGCTTTTGTCGTCGCTGGTATGCATCCTGCTGACCATCAATGCACAGACGTCTTGTACTGTCAGACTTGGGTGCACCTCACATAGTTTGGTCGTCCCATCCTCGCAATGCACACGTATAGGGAGCTGGGTGGGGGGGATGAGCAACCAAAAGTCATTCTCTTGAACCAAATGATTTTCTTAAAATGGAGGCTCTGTATTTTCAAGGGGTCGATTTAGGGCCACCGCCTTGTCAAAAGTCATAACCAAAGATCCTACAGCGCGCAAGATAGCCTACTCTTGCAAGATCACACGCATCCGGATGAAGTACACCATTTTTTAGTAAGCAAAGTTGCACGTGGGCACTCAGTCCATCCTGTGGTCACATCACATCAAAAGTTATCACATTCTCTTCAGGAATCCAGTGTTGTATCTTTGTCACTGTTTGTAACTTTCACACTTCCATTCCAGAGCACCAAGAGCAGACAATAGAGTACAGGTATCCGTTGCTTACTAATTAATTGTATATGTAGTATTTTCTTTGATTCTGTATAATGTTGTTAAGCGCCTTGAGCGTCTTTGCAGACGGATGCTGGCGCTCTAGAAATGTCCGTTATTATTATTATTATTATTAAAATGGCCGCCGATCGACTTCACCATTTGCGCAGAGTAGGCTATCTTGCGCACTTCACTCGCTACTATAGGATCTTTGGTCATAATGTCACAAGGTCAACATGGCACAACCATGGCAACTGGTTGGCCAGCACTTTGCTTCTGACCATCTGGAACAATTTTTTTGAGCGGTCAGATTGAGGGTTTAGGACAAGGAAAATGGCTACAACGGCGACTCTCACTGGCATATGTGTATGATTCTGCAAAGCAACAAACCATTTTCTGTTTTACTATCATTTTATCTTGACGAATTCGTGAGCACTGAAAACAAGCAGCATTTACTGTACAGGCACTACGCTAACAGTACAAATGATTGGGCTACCATAGAGGTGGTGAACCAGCGCTACGGAAAAACACAATAAATTTTCCAGACACGAAGGAAATTCACAGTCCAAAATTTATTCAAATTACCCCCCCCCCCAAAAAAAAAATGAAACAAAAAAACACCCCCAAATGTTGCCACTAATTGATTCAGTAAAAGTTACTTGGTCACTAGGTTTGCCAGTAAAAGTGACCATTGGACTTAAAGTTTAAAGGTTAAAGTTGAAGTAACCGAGAGGAAGTTTGACTGGGCCGTTTCCACTGGTCCCATAATGGGAACATTAAACATCATCTTGGTGGTTTAATCCCACTTAGTTCCAACGCAGCTGATGAAAACTTACAATAGTTGTCAAATCTAAATCATGGGTTTTCAACTTTTCTTAGTGCGTACGTTAAAACGAGCCAATTTTCTCAAGGAGATTTTCTTTCCACAGACTGCCAGATCTTTGCTGAGCCAAAAACAAAACAAAAACAAAAATTGTTGTCTAAAGGAGTAACATTTAGAGGACATATAAAACTTTCTCAAGATCTTACAGAAATCCAACACAGGGCTGATTTTGTAAAGACATCCTACAGCCTGTAATGCCCATCACAGGAACTGAAGGACCACTACTGGTGCGCTGTGTTTGAACTGTGACACCCATCCATTAAAGCTTGGTTATTTACATTTAATTAGCTGCAAAATCTCCCCAGGGGAAATTGACAAGCTATCAGGGCTAAGGAGAGGGTTGTCACCATAGCAACCAGATAAGCACCCCCCCTCAATATTGTCACACCTGTTGGAGATGTCTTTTGTCAGGGTTCTTTTTTTTTCCTGGAACACAGGGCCCCTACTATGGAATGCAATTCTAATTATACCCACAATATGGCACAGTACATATCTCAAAACCTCCAAAGCTTTTGAGATAGCAAGCATTTGAATGTAAATTATGGCCCAGGGCAAAGCAATTGGATTCAAACACCATCCATAAAACGCCAAACCACAGGCCACTTTCCGGGAATCTGTCACAGGAAATTGATAGAAAAATAAAAATTGATTACAGTCTGTCTCTATTTCATGGCTGAGAAGGAGAGGACAATATCCGAGCTGATTTATATTCAACTCCTTTGCTGGGGAGCTACGGCACATGTACATTTACATGTAAGCAGCACAAGTGAAGACTGTTTAATTCAATGAGGTTTTGTCCATGCTTGACGTTATAAACTCTGAGTATTCAGTGCTTTGCACGGAGCCTGATAAAAAGATTTCAGGCAGCTTGGGCGGGATTCGAACCCCCGACTCCCAATTCGGACGTCTTAACCACTTGACCACCGAGCTGGTCGAGGTCATGAGATGGATTTGAATAATGTATAGCAGCGGGTACCGCATTGCATCATATACGTCATATATATATATATAGATTTGCATCCTTTTATTGTCCAGTGGATAGCCAATTTTTTAACTGGACGGGAACAAAGAGTGAGGTACAAACAAACCCTTTGTGAATGGCAAACACTCAATGGTGGTGTTCTACAAGGCACTAAACTTGGCCCTGTAATATTTCTAGCTTGTATAACTATAAACAAAGGCAGCTGAGCATACTCATTAGGCCTTTTCACACTATCTGCGCCTGGAACCGGGTTGAAACCTACCCGGTTCCGCTCCGGTTCAGCCTTGGCTGTTTTCGACCCGGTTCACAGAGACGCAACGTTCACACTGTTCATGACGCAAATCGGCCGCGGCGTGAACCGGGTAACTTTCAATCCGGATACAGCCGTGCGTATTCACACTACAAACTCTCAACACGGATCATGTGCGGCGCCTGCGCCGAGAAATCGAATTTTTCGAGTGAGCGGCCTGCTGTTGACGTCTTCTTCAGAGTGCTTTGTACGTACACAAACACTTGTAAACCACACGCATGTGTACACTGTACTGTATACCACATGCATTGTACTGTACAAATGTACACTGTACATGTACATGTGTACATGTACATGTACTGACCACATGCTGTACAACCACATGTTTGACCTTTGTGCCTGTGTCAAATTTCCAAGGAGTTTCGCTCCACACAACTCAACCCGGATCGGCGGTAGTGATCTCAACTCGGGGCGGTTCACACTATCGTTTTCGAACCGGTTCAAGCTGAAAAATGCATTTTCAATCCGGATCAAGATTTTCAACCCTGGTCCCTGCCAGGGTTGGTTTCGAGCCGGCTAGAGCATGCTACCCGGTTCGGAACCGAGTTGAAATTTTAGTAGTGTGAAAAGGGTTCCGACCCCGAGATTTTGGACAGTGTGAAAAGGCCTAAAGTAAATGCTGGAAGTGGAAGTACCGGTAAGGTCCAAGAGGACCTGAATGACCGAAACGAATGGGTGATTGATAATAGGCTTTCCCTCAATCCATCCAAATGTCAATCAATGCAAATATATGTTGGCAGAAAGGATTCGCCAAGTGTTCATCTCTGCATATGCAATGTGCCGATTCAACAAGTACCAGTACATGTACAGTGTGTTAAGTTAGTACATGTAGGTGTCACCCTGCAACATCACTTAAAATGGGATAACCACGTAGCCTATATAACTAGCTAACAGAAAACTATTCATCCTAAGAAAATGAAAGAAATCTGGTCTAATTTATGATGAACTTGTTACTGTATATGGGTTACATGATAAGACCTGTCTTAGAATATACCGCTCCCTAGAATCTCTCCAAAAAAGAGTATGCAGCATCATACTAGGACAACGGTATAGTCGGTATGACCAAGCTTTACATGTAAATGATCTAGACATTGATACCTTGAGTAAGAGAAGACTTCATCTATGCACTATGTTTGCTTGTAAAGCATTTAATCCTGGCAAGTTCAGTAACTGGTTCACTAAAACTAAAAGTACCCCCATTATGAATCTTAGATCGTGCAGACAGCTTGAAGATAATTGCTATAAAACCAACTGTCTAAAGCCGCATCCGCACTGGACTTAAAATGTGTAAACTAACCGAGCAAATGGGTAAATTGACCATTTTAAGTCCAGTGCGGACAGCCCAGGAAGTTTTCCTCCCAGGTAACTTACCCGACTCCAGTGGGTAGTTTAACCGACCAACTTCTGCCCGGTTAAATTGACCAGGTCAGTTTAACCGAGCCGAAAAGTTCAATCCGGACATGACGTCTTGGTAAACGACTCGGTAAAAAAACACATCCGGTCCGGCGCCCCGCATTGCCTCGATACCACGTGACGTGTACGTCCCTATACACAAGACTCGTGCGTGCGTGGGGTAGCAACGTGACTATAGTACATGCACATGTACTGTACATAATGTACACACACGGCTGATAGATCATGTACGGACATCCGGTGAAAGGTCACCACGAAAGTGCCCTCATTTGTTTGCTTACGCCAGTCGGTTAGTTTTACCAATCGTCTCGGTTAGTTTACCCGAGTCGAATAGTCCAAGTGCGGACGCCTGGAAGATTTACCCATTGGAATGTTACCCACGGGCTCGGTAAAAAATAAGTCCAGTGCGGACACGGCTTAAATAATAGCCCAGTTCCATTCCTTAAACCACTTGTTCACTCAAGTCCAATGCATGTACGATAACCTTGCCACAACTTGCCCTAACACTCCTCTTCTTAGTATTTTAATCATGGGGTTTTGTATGTGTTCTTATTAACATTGTATTTTTGTAATTCCCTGCGTAAGCATTTGCATATACTGTACTTTTGTAAATACCTAATTGTAATTATTGAATGTATTTTGTTTAATTTTATCAAATGTTTTTTATGTAAGCTGTTTTTAATTCAGTCTATGGACTATGGAGTACTATAAACAGTCAAATAAACCAAAATAATAATAATAATAATAATGTAACTATTATGATGTTGCATCAAGGAAAATGTAATTCACTGAATACTCAGTGCTTATCACATCGAGCAGGGGCAAAACCTCATTGAATTACATTCTCCTGGACGCAAACATCATGTTATATCTATGATGAAAACTATTTGCCAGAATAAATTCATGGAATCGGGCACCAGATCGTTTTAATTTTGCCCCATAAATCATTAGGAATTGCAATTACACACTGCAGTCTTTGCAATCTAACAGACTTTTGCTGTTTATAGATTAGTTCTGCTGGAATCAAAATGTCAGGCACTACATGTACATTTGTACATGTACATGTACTACACGTAATATTTCAGATTTGTTATCACTTATCTCCATGGGTTTCTTTTATCAAAAATGTGGAGGGCCCATTTTGATATTAGCAGGACTTTTCTCAAAGGCAGAGAAAGCCTTTGAGAAAGGTCCTGCTAGGATCCACTGTCGGGCCCTCCTAACTTTTGATATTCACTTTTTGGTCATTCATTCTAGTCACTTTGTGTGTTCCCCGAGCTGCTGTCGCCAGGTTTACAACAATTGGTTGTTTGCATCTGATTGAAAGGGGGGGTCCTTGGAGATATACGGCACTTAATGGTTGAACTGCTTCTGACTGGCGCCCCCATCCCGGCATAGACTACATGAATATTAGGGAAGGCCACCATCTAAGGGCTGGATGGCTCAAATGGTAAGTAAGCATTGGTTTAAGTCATCCGATTGCCAGTTTAAGAAGCAAACATTTCTGAGAATTCAGGAAAAAACGTTAAGGGGTGGAAAATTGATATGGCCCAGCAGCTTAAAGTGAAAGATATTACCCTTGCAGTACAGGAGGGAGGGGGGCTCTTTTGAGTGAAAATCTTGTTTTTAAAAAAGTGTGTATTTTGGAACGTCTGGTGGGACTGTCTTGGAGACTGTTAGATCTGAGTCCATGGGGTATCAGGAAATTATTTGATCTATCAATCAAGGCAAGCCCAAACAAGACTACTAACAAACTGCCCTGCATCCTGATCACACACCCATCCTTTCAGCCTCTGGGTACGTGTCCTATCCAGTTACATGACATTGGTGGCTGCCTGGGACCCAGACTGTTAATGAAATCGCTCACTGCCATAAATTCACTGATGGAGACAGGATGCAGACTTTTAATTTCATCAAGCATTTCAGAACTCCTGAAAGCTGGGCTGAAACCTACACCGTGCTTCCTCCCTTACGACAATGTAGCATAAGAAACATGCCCACAATAAGATCTATGGCCACTGAATGTCTTTTGGGCACACCAATCCAAATGGAAATTCTGTTCTTGATCGGCCATATATTTTGGGAGGCCCTCTTTTTTCAACTTGCAATGTGCGGTGCATCTCGAGTCCTTGACACACTAGGGCTGTTTCCACTGATGAAATACATGTAATCCCGATTTGAATCGTGATTAAAATACTCGCTCGTGTTCACACAGGCCCCAAAATCTCGACGCGAAAATTTGCGAGCCGATTGTGGCTAGAAATTGTGGTCAAATGGTGGGTGTGTCCTTGAGGGTGACCCACGCAGGGGAGACAAGCGCAAGCATAGAAACAAGGACAGCACCTCACTTCCTGTCAGTCAGAGTGCAAGTGGTGCATTGTGGGATTAAAAAATGCCGGTGCGATTCAGCAAAGCGTTCCCACAGGCACCGTGTTTATTTGTCACACAAATAAACATGATGATTTTATAAATCTCACGAATAGTGGAGTCTGAATCGCGATTCAAATCCCACTAATAATCATGTGTATTATGTCAAATAAATAAGACTTAAGGCTTTGCATGGTGGGTGAATCAATATGGGAAGGTTTCAGAACCAAACCTCTTCCTTTAAGAGACCTGATACATGGTGTCACCGCAAACCTTCCCATATCCATAGTGTATTATGTCCACACACAGTACATACAAAAAGTGGAGTTTGAATCACGATCCAAATAATCATGGGGTTTTTTTGGGGGGGGGGCAGTGGAAATGGCCCGATTAATTTGTTACAGCCTGCCACAAATCAAACCTTGAAGTGATATAGATAAGCATGTGCACAGATAGCCATGTTAGTCTAACCCCCTTCTACCTCCATGATCTAACTCATGACGAATAATCACTTACTCACAGTACTTGGAGAGACTCACCAATTGGCATGAGATATGAATATACATGTAAGCATGGCACAAGTATTCTGACCATGAGATTTGAAGGGTTTCATGGTAAGAATAGCAGGAGTAATAAGGTTTGTGGTGACACTGTGCAAAGTTATCTTTTTCTGTGAGTATGTGTGGTTCTGAAAAGAACCGGAGGAACTCAACAGTATACTCTGTTCGTCTTCAGGAGTCTCCTGAAGACGAACAGAGTCTTAATAGCAATGACTTGGGCATTTAAAAAACGCAGTGGCTGTTGTTACGGCAGTCGTCCGTGTGGTTCCCTGACTTGATTGTATTTCATCAGCATTGCGGGCTGGTTGAACCAGTCTATTAGCTGATAGTCTGGTTCCAAGAGCTAAACATCCTGACAAATACTGTGAAGTCAGGGAACCACATGGACGACTGCTGTAACAACAGCCACTGCGTTAAAAAAAAAAAAACCACACACTTTTTACTGACTAGAATGACCCAAACTATACAATTAAGTCAACAATTAAGAGAACCTGTCGTTTTTCTTAACTGGGCTTACACATCTGGAGAAATAGCCAATTTTGCGTTGAATGATTAACCAGTGTGGAAATTTGAAAGGGTTTACATAGGGTGGATCTGTGTAGAAGGTATTGTAGAGTGAGAAAGCATTTAATATGAGTCAAACCCACACCACATGACTCTGTACCAACACTACCCCACTAGACTCCACCAGTAAAACAGGATTTGGGTTTGCACTTTGCAGAGCAAACAAAATCTGAAAATAGACAACATTAGGTGGCCCAATGGAGGAACTAAACTTTGTCATCTATCAGAAAATGTTGAAGTTGAACAGGGGGGTCAGGGTGAATCTGGGCCACCTAATTTATTTTCATTTTGTGCTGCCACGCTGTATTGTGTGTGCATACTGGTAAGAGTCATCATTGTACTATTTCCATTACTCAGACTCTAAATCCAGACGATTTAAAAACAAAGTTTTTCAAGATGGTCAGTAGCAAAGCACTGGTTAGGCGTGACCGAGGGCCCAATTTCATAGAGCTGCTTAAAGCCCCTACACAACATTGGTCGAGGTCAAAGAATAGCATCCATACGTTGTCTGATCCAACATATGCATGGAATAGCACACCTGTGAAAATTTCAGCTCAATCCGCCAACCGAGTCTCGAGAAAATCATGAAAACCGTTTCATTTGTTTTGTGAAAATGCAGCATTCAATGCCATACTGTTCCAAAAAATACTTTAGATCTCGGTGAGACGTAAATGATTTCTTTTACTCTTTTCTCCCAAAATACAACATTATAGGCAGAAATATTTCAGGGCGAGGTTTCTGCTATAACCATCTTTCAAGTATAAGTTTCTCTAAAATTTAGTGGGCCTGACGTTTCGATCCTAGCAGGACCTTTCTCAAAGGCAGAGTGACAAGGACAAAACAGATACATGTACACGAAGGAAGGGGGGAGAGAGTGAATAAGACACGGATGAGAAACAAAGGACAAAGAGTGAAGCTGGTAGGGAGAGATCAAAGGGAAGGGCAAGGGGTAGGGTAGGGATTAGTGAGAGGAGGGGGAAAGATCAAAGAGAAGGGCAAGGAGTGGGGTAGGGATTAGTGACAATAGGGGGAAAGATCAAACGTCAGGCCCACTAAATTTTAGATTTACTTTTTGGTAATTTTAGTCAGTAAGCAGTTTGCAACATTTTTGTATATCACCTTAAGCATAAGTTTCATGTAAATCTGTGGACATTTCTGATTTTCGATCTTACCAATGTTGTGTAGGAGCTTTCAGAATGAAAACCAGCTAAGCACGAAAAGTCTTCCTTGTGTAAACAGGATTACAAAGCACATTGTGATGTAGCATCAGTTGCTTTCGACTCGTATTCCATTGAATGAAACAAAAGTGAAGCTTATTTTGGCAAGCTGATCCTATGAATCAATTGTGGTGCTTCAAGCCCCTACACACCATTTGCACAAATCAAAATTTCGATCTGATGAATTTTGTTAAAGTATCTTACTCAAGTGGAAGTAAAAACCAGTATCAAACATGCTGTGAACTTCTAGTGCTTGGAATGCTGCCATTTTCATGAAAAGTGGAATTTTGTATGAATTTCCAACAGTCGTGTTAAAACGACTTTTGGAAGAAAAAAAACCATGCATACCGGTACCAGCCTTACAGCCCCTACACACCATTTGCACAAATCCAAGATGGTCCATTCGCAATTACTGACGACTGTTCCGAGATTTACTTTCCGGTTTAAACGCACGGTGGCGCTATTGACAATTCTGCTAAATGTGTGGGTGCTTTTTACGATCCTTGGAGCTGACAGTTTGATGAAAAAATGAACCAGTTTTTCACCATTTTCTCGCGACATGGTTGACGGATTGAGCTGAAACTTTTGCAGGTGTGTTATTTCATGCATATGCTGGATTAGACAAAGTATGGACGCGTTTCTAAGACCTTTACCAATGGTGTGTAGGGGCTTTCATCAGCTCTATGAAATTAGCCCCAGTTACCATGGCTGTGCACAGTTCACCTTGGCATGATGTAATGAGTTGGACAGCGAATAACTTGGATCAGTAAATACTGAACCTGATGACAACGTCATGAAGTACTTCCCGAAAAAAGAAAACCCAGATAGTAACTTTACCTGGACAGTGCTGCTCCCATTCGCCAACCCATGCTCCTCTCTACTTTTTTGCGTAATGTATAAATTTTCCTGTGGACAAGGGGAAAGATAGGAAATACAGGACCTCATAAAACATCACCCATCAATTTTGTTTTCAGACAAAAAAAGGTAATGAAATCTGACTACGGAATTTTTCAGAGAATTTGTGAAATTAGCAAAGAAGTTTGACTGGAGCAGGATTTGAACCCGAGACCTCTGGGCTAAAATACCAACATTCCTTTGCTCTAATTTTATGCACAGATAATAATAGTTAGCGCTAATAATAATGGACAGGCAATCACCACAGAGCTCTTGCTGATTTAACAAGATCACGGGAGTAAAAAAAACCAAACCTAAATACATGTGAAAAGTAGTTAATCTAACTGCAAAATCACCCATAATTGATTAAAACCTTTAAAGTTCTCAAGAGAATAGAATACTATGGAATTATTTTGGCAACTGATTTCACTTTGTAGGTTCTGCATGTGAGAATGGCCAATTTCTACAATTTTCTGGCACAACTAATCCACTAATAAACCTGCAGGGTTTCCCCATAACCTTTTTTTACTACCGGCTAACCAGACCAGTGAACTCATATCTTGACTAGTCCGCCAAGGTTTTGACTGGTCCTCTTGTAAACATTTACAATTATTTTGACTGGTCCCCCGAGCACTTCAACAAGGGTTTGACTGGTCCCTGGAATTTCTGACTGGCATTTGGCCAACGGACCAGTGTCATGTTCAAACCCTGTCCTTTGTCAGAAAAGAGCAAGAATCAAGCTGTTGTACATACATGTACAGGTGAAGTATGGAAATGATGAACTTGATGCTAACTGTCACTATGTGGTGAACTGATTCTGTGCACTGATCTTCAGCTTCAACTGCTGGGTCAGCATGTACTTAATGGACACAACAGCTTATGGCTCAGTGTCACGATCACGTTTCATCTCAATCATGTAACAGCTGAAAATATAGTTTGCGGTTATCCCGACTCAAAGAATCGCTTTCTTGTCCGGTCCAGTACTGTATGTCCGATGCAGGACACGACAGAGAAACAAAGCTCAGACAAAACCAACTCAGTAAAAATGAAGTCGTTCTCTATTGTCATTGATATCCACAAGGACAAAGGTACCGTGAAGACTTCTGGTTCAATTCAATGAAGGTTTGCCCTACTCGAAACAAAATAATGAAAAAACTGACTGGGAACTTTTGAACAAATTGAAAAAAAAATGAAAAAATGCCAAAGAAAACATTGACAGGACCAAGATTTGAACCCCAGACCTGTGGTTTTGAGTACTAGCACTCTTACCACATGAGCTATTCAGCCCTTAGATAGTGGCCTTCCCAAAATGTCAAACTGACTGGGAACTATTTTGTACCAGGGCTCTTCATATCTGAGCTATCCAGCCCTTGGTTTAACAGTTATGGGTTGACCAATTAGGCTGCTAGATTTGCATGCCTTGGTGACCATTTGCTTGGGTCGCGGGTGGAGGGTTTGCACGAAAGATCCAATAGCGCGCGAAGTGTGCAAGACAGCCTACTCTTGCGAGATTTGGATGAAGTGATATACAAAAATGTTGCAAACTGCTTACTGACTAAAATTACCAAAAATGCAAGTCTCGAAATTGAGTGGGCCTGACGCTTTGATCCTAGCAGGACCTTTCTCAAAGGCAGAGGGATGAAGTACGCACTGGACGCCATTTTTAGTGAGCAAAGTCACACACGTGCGCTCCATCGCGTGGTCACATTTCATCAAAACTTATCACATTCTGTTCTCGCATCCAATGCTGTATCTTTGTCACTGTGACTTTCCCGCTTCACTTCCGGAGCACCGGAAGCAGACGGCAGTGGACCTTCTAAAATGGTCGCCGAGCGACTTCACCTTTTGCACAGAGTGGGCTTTCCTGCGCGCTATAGACCCGTCTTCGATGACGTCACGGTTTTGTTTATCGGCCATCTTGGATTACACACATGAGCACGTCACCGCCGTTACTAAGTCAGCTGTGCACACAAACAACTCCACAAGCACGGCGGCAAGTTTTGAACTCGTCGTAGATGTACTACTACTACTACTTTTTACTAGTATTAATTACTAGTTGTGCTATGGAGGAATCTCTTTTTATTCCTCCGTGGTTGTACCATGGATTGGAGGTCTGTTGAAAGATGATTAACTTTTGCGCTGTCCTTGGCTGTGGAAGCAGGGGGATCGTGATAAGAAATCTTGTTATCGTTTACCTGCTGTACTTACAAGAGAAGGTGACGCAACTCGTACACTCTCGCTAAAAAGATGGACGAAATGGTTGTCGCGGGTTAATTGTGTACGGATCTATTCCAGCAATAAAGCCGAGAATGTCGAGAGAACTGTAACAAGCCGACCGTGCAGCATTCGAATGACAAAAGTGAACAAAACGTGCAAGCGAAAGCGTATGTGTGTACTCCAAGATGGCAGATCTCGCTGTTTCTAGTAGCAACGTGACGTCGGTAAGAAGGGTCTATACGATCTTTGGTTTGTACTAACCACTGCAGAGCCCACGCCGGTGCTCTCCAGGCCCGGGAAGGGGTTGGGCACCTTGCCTTCCCCGGGCTCCTTCTTGCGGTTGGGCGGGGAGGAGGAGGAGGAGGAGGAGGAGGAGCGCTCGGGCAGGGAGCTGCTCAGCTTGAGCCGGGCGTGCTCGGTGGGTGGCTCCGTGGTGGACTTGCTGCGCCAGGCCCAGTCCAGCTTTGGCTTGGGGATGATGCGGCCCATGTGCAGCGACCCGTGGCCGTGGCGCTTTGGGCTGCAGTGGCAGCTGCTGCTGCCAACGCCGATGCTGGTGCTGTTGCCGCTGCCGTTGCCGCTGCCGCTCCTCTCCTGCAGATGGCTCAGGTTCTCCATGCTCTCTAGCAGTGGCCGGTCTTCGTTGTAGGCCGGGAACGTATTCATATCATTGATCAAGGCATCCAGATCAACATCGTCTGCAACACAAACAGAGAACTTGGCTTAACTTAAACAGAGGAAAAAAAGGTTTGAATCAGTGGGGTTTTTTTCTTCGCCATATTGTGTGAAAACGTTTGACACTTTCACAAATTCACCATTTTGGGAAATTTTGTAAAACGGCAGAGATTTTTTTTTTGACTGGACCAGGACTTTCAATTCACACAATGCTCAAGGTTAAAATCAAACAAATTAAAGGCAAACTGACTGGGACATTTGTAAATAATTTGATAAATGGTAAAGAAAACTTTGATTGGACCGGGACTCGAACCCGAGACCTCTGTTGTTTTTTTTCCCCGTACCAGCACTCTTACCATCTGAGCTATCCAGCCCTTCCCAAATAGGCAACTAGTTTTTTTCTGGGTCCGGGCTCCAGTCAGAAGCATTCAACTACAGGTTTGTTCTCGAGACTTATTCAAAAGTCTAACAAATTGCCAGAATTGTCTCAATTTTAATTTTGTTCAAATGAGTTTAACAAAAAATCTTTGGATTGAATAAGTGAGAAATTTGCCATACAATGTACGGTACTTCTCTGCAGCATCTTTTGTGCCCATGTTGACAGATTATGTTAATGAAAAGTTCTTCTATGCTACATAGATTTACACCTTTGTCAATTTGGTTAATACAGAAAGTTAATTGTTGCAGCTTAGATACGGCAATAATGCACAGCAACCTTTTAATGAAAACAATTAAAACAGTTTGAAGTCAGTTTTCAGGGTTTGATTTTACAAGGAAAGGTGTCTGATAATGTTTGTATGGGAAAAGGGAGAATGGACTCAAGAAGAGGCATTTTAATTTCATGTTGTTGAATAAATAGTTGTGATATACACTGTATCATATTCTACAATTCCTTTTGAATTAAGCCTTTTTCAACTAATGCTTACCACAAAGTTCTATTCTCTGTAGTCAGTAATAGGAGAACTGGAGGGATACTGAATTCAAACTGGATGTTTACAGACTATTAACTACATGTTCACACTATACTAGGTTAACTTTTTCACTAACTATTGATTGTCATTGCACACATCTACTGGCAAACTACATGTAATTGTATTAATCATGTTAGTACAGATACTACTACCGGTACAGCTACATGTACACTGTACACATGTACAATGTACATGTACTACTCTACATGTACATGTACCGGTAACTGCTATTCCCTATCACATAATTCCAACCATGCACTAATACTACATGTACTCTAACTATTAGTACCTTTAACCAGGTGTAACGGCACTGGTTATCAAAAAAGATCATCAGCATGTACTCCTTGATATAAATGCCTTTTTAAGCAGCAGATTAAAGTGGCAGATAATGATTGGTAAATGTTAAACAATCAGCCGTTTTTGTCTTTAAAAAAAAACCCACCGCTTTGACTAGGGCTTCAGCTTCAGGTTTGACAGTAAATGCTTGTTATATAGAGTGTGGTTTGAGCTGAGGATGAAGCACCATCCAGTTGGAAGAGTAACCAGCTCAAAGCCTAAGCCAAAGGCCCATATATTCTGATACTGTACATGTAGGCCCTACATTGAATGTCAGCCATTGACACAAGACTAAAGACCAGTGCTTTTGAAATCCCCCATACATATTATAGATAGGACAACCATACACCATGTATAACACATGTATGCGTGTACGTGTATAAATCATTAAATGTACATTACTCTACATACATGTATACGTAGCTTAGGGTAGAAAGTATGAGGGAAACTGTACAAAGTACTGTATAGCCCAAATCTGTGAGGAATCTTCTTCAAAGCTCTTACAAGAAAAGAAAGTTTGGGACCACTTTTTTCCCCTTATTAACTTAACAAAGTTTGATTGCAACTCAATTATTGTACACTGCACATCAAATTAAATAGTGAGATAAGTCACCTTTTGTCAGTTGCTCTGCACATTACAACAAAGCTCTTAAGTGTGTTTTCCATACATGTATGTACTTGGTACAGCATTTATAGCCACATGAAATTGTATTGCAGAATACTCCTTGATCTTACCATGGTACTCAGTCTAACTCAAACATGGCACAGGGTGACTATTGAGAATGTGGGGATGAAGATGGGTTACCAGTTTCTAGCCTTTTTGGAAAGATAAAAAGTACTTTTTGGGGCATGCAACGAGCAAAGAAACAACACAGAAGGCATGCAATGAATTGAGCAAGCAGCAATCTACAGGCTAGGCCAAGGCAAAACCAATTCATACCCAGACAAAAAAAAAAATAACGGCAAGCAAAGAAAAGAAAGAATATATGGGGTATACTAATCCTTACATGACAGCCTGCAGCCTTTAATAATGGCCACACGCTCACCTGCTGGTGAACATGGTGGATGGTGGGGACTAGTGCCTGTAGGATCGCCTGATGACCCCAGCCTCAAGTGGCCCATTACGTTGCCGTGATGGGAGTAGCTGGATAGGCCATTGTGCAGATGGCTGCCTCCGTGGGTCATCTCCACGGTGACGTGTGACATTTGACCTTCAGGTGGATGACCTTTGCTCCGTTGATAATTGGGTTGAAGTGGCCAAGACACAGCTACATCATTCTGTTGGGGAGAAAGAGAAAGCAGGGAAAGATAGAGAAAGAGAGGGGATAGATTTTCATTACACACCCTGAAATCTGATCGGATACTTGGTCTGTTTTCCCCACAAGATGAGGAAGTTTCTGAATGAAAAATGCTGTAATATTCCTTTTTTTCCCGCCCAACATGATCGGGATTTCTAAAATTAAAGAGGGCTGGACTTTTGATCCCAGCAGGACCTTTTGCCAAAGGCAGGATACGAATTTGACAGGTTCCTGAAACTTGTCCAGAAATTGTGTGTGTTGCCTGCAAGTGTCTTGCACTGTACACACATGACATACCGGTACTCCACGAAAAGATCCTTTAGGCAGGTTTATACTATAGTGACACCATGTACCGGGTAACACATCTCTGTTGAGAAAGAGTGTGGCTCTGAACGGAGTTCTTAAGACTCTCTTGAGTTCTTAAGACCCCTAAGATAACTGCCTTCTAAAATGAAAGGTGAATTTGTCTTCTTCGTGAACCTTGTCTGAACCCAATTGCTGTGGTACAGCTCTGCTTGATAAACCACACTAAGTAAAGCTGATACACATTGCTGGTTTTTACCAAACCACAGAAGAACCTTTATACTTTCCCTACACATTCTTCTATATTGACATTTCCTCAAACTTAATTTCACCAATTGTCATCATGCCTTACAAAAAGCCTTGTTGGTTTTTCCATTTACAACCTTCAAAGGGCCGTGGGGATGGAGAAATCAGGAGCTCATAACAATCCGGCCATTTCTTGGACTCAACGGGACAAATTGGCAGGATTTCGGGTGAGCCGTGTCCTTCAACATCCAGCAATATAGCAGGGCTTGGATGCTTTGGAGTTTGGGGGATGTGGGAGGGGGGGGGAAGGGGTAGCTTGGGTCAGAGCCGACTTAGCCTGATGACGGGAGTGCAACTCCGTCCCAGTGAAAGGCAAAGTGGGCCAGGCTGTGGGGACCAGGCAAACTCGGCCGAGTGTGCACACAGCCCATAGGACTCCCATCTGGTTCCAATTGCCGTGAAAAGTGCAGCAACTGAGTCGGCCTTGTTACTAGCGCCCAGTCGGTCACAGTACACCTCGCATTTTTAATGGGCCGTCTCAATAAGCACATCAATGTGTTGCCAATCGATTCCTCCTCTGGCCTGTGGTCTTGAACTGCTGAGCGCCGACAATTCCGGGACACTGCACCAGCCAACTCATTGCAATAAGTACAGCTATGCAATCAATCATACATGTGCACACTGGGTTTCCTTCTCTTTTTCCTTTGGTGGCAAGACCAACGCAATCACAGACAAAGTTCACCCGCATTCTGGTCGCAAGTAATAACACAAGAAGTCAAGGTTGCTCAAGCAATTGCCCAAACAGGAACCAGCACAACTGGGCTCAATTTCTTTCTCTTTCTCCCCAAGCGAACTTCATTTCCCCAAGTGGAATTCACGTCCATAATCTAATTTACAGTCCCAGTGTTCTACCAAGGGGGTTTGGTGGGCAGTGCCACAAACAATTTTGGCTGGCTCCCGGTAAAAATTTCAGGAAAAGAACTGGAGCCAGGGGAGAGGGGACCCCCTGGGGTGAGCAGCCAGAGACTGGCCAGAGGTCATGACCTGTCCAAAGAACTGACCTTGCCCTACTGGTGGGGTCAGTCCCTAATGTATTTACATTGTGCATGTGTGGTTTGTATTGTCAGCCACACTTAGGACTCATTGTGCAGGAGCCCTAACCTCTCTCCAATCAGACTCACTGAGACGGAGGGGGAGGGGGAGAGGGCTGTGAGTTATGGAGCCTTCCTATCCATAAATTGCTGCCCTCATTGGCTCACCGGTGAAGTTCAGGTCTGCAGTCTGTCACCACGTGCTAAATGGAGGCAGCACCGTGTGGACGACCCAATAAAGCGCACTGTGCCAGGCTTCAATGCCACTGAAACAGTACACTGCTTCCCAATCACAAATGCTGAACTTAATCAACGAAGTGCTGTTACTTGTTATTGTAATGAACCTTTGCGTGTATGACAGGAGTTGCACAATTCTTTCTGATTTGTGTAACTTCGGCCATGCTTTGGCCTAAAGAAATAATTACACCTAAATAAATACATGTAATGTACACATAAAAAGTTGTAAACTGCTAACTACTTAAATGACACAAATGCAGATCTTGAAAGAGTAGAGGGCCTGCTATTACAATTATAGAACAAACTTTTCTCTGCCGGTCCTGCAAAAACTGAAATATCAGGTTTAACAAAAATAAACAAGAAAGACTGAGTAGAATCACTTGAAATATAGGCCCCATCAATCGCTACTTGAAAAATCAAATGCCTGCTACATGTATATTATATTCAGGAATAGCAAAACGCATTCAGGAATTTTGAGGGTGAATGTTCTAGACAAAATGTCAGGCCCTCTATCAAAAGTTCATGTACATGTGAGTGACCATAACATGAATCTATGTGGGAGCTAAAGTGATCTACAAAAATACTTACTGACTAAAATTACCAAAATGCAAATCTCAAAACTTAGTGGGCCTGACGTTTCAATCCTAGCAGGACCTTTCTCAAAGGCACTGCCTTTGAGAAAGGTCTTGCTAGGATCGAAATGTCAGGCCCACTATGTGAGACCTTTGTACAAATTGTGAAGCAAATTAAAAAAAAAAAAAATTATAGATTAATTTACAGATTTTGTTCTCAAAAGATTTGTGTGACTTTATCCGTAAACCAATTTTAAGCTTCTTTGTGTTGACAACGAAATTACCAAATGCAGATTTTGATCAACAGCTGTTAATCTAAAAAATTCCCCCATCACATAAAAAAAGCAACTACATGAAGCGGTATACCAAGCAGTATTAGATCAACTTGCCTAATCTTCAAATTGTGGAGTCCTCCCAAAAAAAGGCGGAAATTCCCGAGATAATCCCCAACCGAAGTCTGTCTCTGTATTTCTCAACACCAAAAAGTCAACTGAGCAGTTTTTAACAGGGAATGGGTGAGTAGAGTTCATCTAGAGGTCATTCGCATTGGCAGTCAGGAGCAGGCAAATGTACGTCACGAATCATCGGTTAACTGTCTGTCATTGATCGATCGATCTTTCTCCTCAAAAAGGCACCTTTTCTTTCCCTGTAAATTTCCGCATATGCTGGGCTGCTGGCTAAATTAGCGTGCACGTGCACAGGTGCATGTACATGTGGGTTTTAACACCAGTTTGACTCTTGAAGATTTCTGTGCTTGATAGCCTATCACCGTAAGGCATGCTAGTGCATCAGCTATTCACCGGTACATCAAATCTAACATTTCTTTAAAACTGTCACAAGGCTGAGTGAGAGGAAAATGAAACGATAAAGAATCTTTACAACAGGTTTTGATTAAAAATTGTTGCAAACTCCTTACTGACTAAAAATGACCAACATGCAAATCAAGCAAATTTAGAGTACCTGATGCTTTGATCCTACCGGTACATGTACATTGTACATGTACAATGTAACAGGACCTTTCTCAAAGGTACTGTACACTAGAATGCCTTTGAGAAAGGTCCTACTACTATCGAACCATCGGTCATTCTAAATTTATGAGTTTTTAAAATCCATTATTCTCTGAAAAGCTTTTTTTTTTTTTCATCGGAGCGTAAAGCAAGTAAGCAACATTTTGTCGCACGCAAAGTACATGTACATGTATGAACGTGCTCTCACATGCATACACGTGTACATGTGTATGTGTAATTGTGTATACAATCTAATGTGGTCAGACTTGAGCATGTATTGCTCCAGGCAACATAGTTCCCCCTGCCAGTTCTATTCAAGCTGGGTAACACACTGACGCCATGTTTCAATCTAAGGGGCTAGTCTCCTATTTTTACCCCTTTAGAAAAATAGCCAGTCTGCTTTGAGTGGCATTTTGCCTTGGGCTGAGCAAAATCTACCCCATCCCCCCCAAAAAATGATGAAAGCACGGAGTGCATTCATCATTATTGTTAAATCAGTGTAGATTTTGCAAGTACGTGTATGTGCCTTAGCAAGTTTTGTCTCGAGGGTACAACACCAATGTAGATTACAATTCTACAGGAGTATCATACATGTATACATGTACATGTATTGCAGTACTTACTAGTAGTGTACCATTATTCATGATGGTACAGTAGCACTCACAATTTCACAGGCTTCAAGTAGTTTCAAAGTTCTATGTTCTATAGTCAAGGCTCTGCATTACGGTAGATCTTTTTTTCTAGTGGCCAGATTGGGCTAGTAAATCCATGATTTCTTTTTTTCATTTGTCAATTTTGTGCAGGCCTGCAAACAGCAGATGAATCATCAAGTGGTTTGCACTGATCAAAGTCTGAACATACAGTGTAGCTGCCACAACATTTACTTGCTGGATTGGGTCACAAAATTATATCTACTTTGAAATTTTGTTGGTCAATTTAGGGCAGTGTTATCATGAAGCACTGAATGACTGCTGTAGCCTGTAGTCTAATGTCTATGCTATGGATGTACCAGTTGGTTCTGTAGGCCTACATGTACCGGTACATGTACATGTACAATGTACATGTACCATAGTGTAAAACTCCATGTACATGTACATGTACATGTACAGTACATGTACATGTACATGTGCATGTACTGTACATGTACATGTACAGTACATGTACATTACACTGAGCACGACATTTGGATTAAAGGCTTATGGTAGTGGCGCACATAACTCAAAGCATTGATACTGAATGAGGAAACACACGCGTGTCCTGTTTAAGGTTGATTGTCCTCAATGCCATTTATTTTCAGGTCCCCAATCCATCACCACTTTCAAATGCTGACATTTTCAGCAAAAAAAAAAGGTTTCAATTTTGAGTTTCCAAACACACCATCAAACAGAAGTCCAGTTGCCACGGAACTTAAGTGACTCACTAGCAATTGGCACAGCACAGCTCTGATACTTTATCAAATCATGCATGTACAATTATACATATATACATATTTGGCCATGTACAGTGGACAAGTCCAACCAACCACCACATAGTGTAGGAATGTGTAGAATTGAGGGTATGTGCTACATTAGTAGTTGTACATTGTCACTGCAGGAAAATTTAGGTCATTGCCTTGCTGCCCCTGGTCATTGCCTTGCTGCCCCTGGTCACTGCCTTGGTGCCCCTGGTCATTGCCTTGCTGCCCCTGGTCATTGCCTTGCTGCCCCTGGTCATTGCCTTGCTGCCCCTGGTCATTGCCTTGCTGCCCCTGGTCATTGCCTTGGTGCCCCTGGTCATTGCCTTGCTGCCCCTGGTCATTGCCTTAGTGCCCCTGGTCATTGCCTTGGTGTCCCTAGTCATTGCCTTGCTGCCCCCTGGTCATTGCATTGGTGTCCCTAGTCATTGCCTTGCTGCCCCTGGTCATTGCCTTGCTGCCCCCTGGTCATTGCCTTGCTGCCCCTGGTCATTGCCTTGCTGCCCCTGGTCATTGCCTTGGTGCCCCCTGGTCATTGCCTTGCTGCCCCTGGTCATTGCCTTGCTGCCCCCTGGTCATTGCCTTGATGCCCCCTGGTCATTGCATTGGTGTCCCTAGTCATTGCCTTGCTGTCCCCTGGTCATTGCCTTGGTTCCCCTGGTCATTGCCTTGGTGCCCCTGGTCATTGCCTTGCTGCCCCCTGGTCATTGCCTTGCTGCCCCTTGGTCATTGCCTTGCTGTCCCCTGGTCATTGCCTTGGTGCCCTCTGGTCATTGCCTTGCTGCCCCTGGCCATTGCCTTGGTGCCCCCTGGTCATTGCCTTGATGCCCCCTGGTCATTGCCTTGCTGCCCCCTGGTCATTGCCTTGCTGCCCCTGGTCATTGCCTTGCTTCCCCCTGGTCATTGCCTTGCTGCCCCCTGGTCATTGCCTTGCTGCCCCCTGGTCATTGCCTTGCTTCCCCCTGGTCATTGCCTTGCTGCCCCTGGTCATTGCCTTGCTGCCCCTGGTCATTGCCTTGCTGCCCCTGGCCATTGCCTTGGTGCCCCCTGGTCATTGCCTTGCTGCCCCCTGGTCATTGCCTTGCTGCCCCTGGTCATTGCCTTGCTTCCCCCTGGTCATTGCCTTGCTTCCCCCTGGTCATTGCCTTGCTGCCCCCTGGTCATTGCCTTGCTGCCCCTGGTCATTGCCTTGCTGCCCCCTGGCCATTGCCTTGCTGCCCCCTGGTCATTGCCTTGATGTCCCTGGTCATTGCTTTGGTGCCTCTGGTCATTGCCTTGATGTCCCTGGTCATTGCCTTGGTGCCCCTGGCCATTGCCTTGGTGTCCCTGGTCATTGCCTTGCTGCCCCTGGTCATTGCCTTGGTGCCCCTGGTCATTGCCTTGGTGCCCCCTGGTCATTGCCTTGCTGCCCCTGGTCATTGCCTTGGTGTCCTAGGCCTGGTCATTGCCTTGATGCCCCTGGTCATTGCCTTGGTGCATCCCCTCACTCCTCACCATGTATTACTTTTATGTAGGCCTACTACATATTAGAGAATGACCCCAGCATATTTACTTGGTGCTGAGGGGTAGTCTGTAGTTGTGTACACATGTGCATGCAGTAGGCCTAGTACTGTATATATACCGATACAGGTAAAGTGCACAGTTATACATGTGCCTCAAGTACAGTGTACTGTACATGTACACCACAGGGCACAGGCCACTCCTGGCTGACTACAGATCCTTCCACACTTGGTATGCACCGCCCAATCAAGGGGCTTTGTTTCATGTCTGTCCACACAAATCACAGGGCTTGTCCGTGTCACTATGCCCAGTGAATATGGGCCAACCTTCAGCAGTGTGGAGAGACGGGCAGGGGGCCAGGGTCTCTTCTCTGCCTTCCAAAAAAGAGAGAACAATTTTCAAGACAAGGACACCCAAGTTCTCAAACCCAGCGCCAAACCTGGCTGCTCTGTGAAAATAATGAACGTCCAAATTGTAAATCTCAACAATTTACAGGGACAGGCGTTTTGATCCAAGCAGGACCTTTCTCAAAGGTAGAGTGCCCTAGCAACTTGAAACCAGAAAATATTGATACCAGCTGGACTCCTCAAGTTCTCTTACCTGCAACCGAGAGTGATCTTGCTGGGTTCAAAATGCAAGGCATTGGAATTCAGGGCACTATGGTTCAGAACCCAGTTTCTAACACTTTTATAATACAAACAATATACACATGACGTATAATTACTATAATGCAAAGAAAATTTTGACTAGACTGGTACAGTGGGACTTGAACCTGAGACCTCTGCATCAATAAAAATCTTCATATTGTTGAAAAAGTTCCCAGAAAGTTTTTCCTTTGTTTGTTTGACTTTTATAAAACTCTATAAAAAAAAAAAAACATTAAAAAACATTGAATGACTTCCTACATTCAGGAAGGCATTTCGGCCACACAAAACCAAGATGGCCGACAACAGTTGAATAGGAGGCAAAATTAAAATTTGTAAGACTGGCGCCCCCTCCCCCAATACAACAGTTGACTATTTTGGGAAGGCCCTCAACTGAGGGCTGGATAACACAGGCCGTTGAGGGCTGGATAACACAGGTGGCTCACCTAATAATACATCATTACATGTACATGTACTGTACCTTCTTGTTAAAACTTAGATTCAAGTGGCGGTGAGCTAAACCAGAGCCCAGGCTCTAATCACAGTCTAGCCACATTTTCTATACTCTTCCAATACGAGAGATTGGAATTATGTAGCCCTATTGAAAACTTTGACAGCAGAGACAAGTAGACACAAGCTGTACCAGATGGGGAGAGATCAAGGGTCCACTGAGCCACCTTCAACTGACATTCTGTTTATTCAAGGGGACGACACTGTATCAGGTTTGCCTGACAATAATCCACGGACCTTGAGCTGTTCTCCACCATTTGGCTCTGTGTGCCTCTGTACAAAAAAAGGGCGGCCGGTGGGGTTTAACCTCAACAATCCAAGGATACTCTTTCCACACTTTCTGTGCAAACACAGTGCCGTGATTTTGGCTTTTCTGGAGGATTACAACCAAGCAGAAACTCTTTCAATCAAGCTGACTTGCTCGATACCTACAGCGTTATGATGTCATTTTGTAACCTCTAAGGTCATGCGTAGTGCCCTCATGAGCAGTTACATTGCCAGCTCGGTTACTTTAACCCTCCATGCTTTAACCATCGATTCAAAAAGTCCAAGTGGGAACGGATGGTAATATTTAACCATTTGACATTTAACCACCGTCTCGGTTAAACTTTAGTCCAGTGGAAACATGGCTTATCACAAGTACACTGTATCCTGACACATCTCCACTTTGCAGAGTTGTTTCTTATTCATAGAAACCAAAATTTGACCATCAAAGAGCAAAGCTCACAGACAATCAGTCAATACGATGTTTATGTGGCCAAGACTGACTTTCACAGACACTGCAACTTTCCCCAAAACAATCAGCAGAATCTTGAAGACATAAACCGTATATTGCAGTTATTCGAGTCAGTAAGAAGTTGGCAACATGTTCATAGAAATTTATGTGTAAGAAAAAAGTCTATTCACCTTTTTCCTCTTCAACTTCATCATCACTTTAAGTTCACAACAACAGTTGAACTTAAGAGGCAGTTACAAATGTACAGTACATGTAGTCATGTACCAGGTACTAGGGGACAGGCTAGGGGACGGTTTATGAAGGTTTATTCTAGCAAACACTCCTGCAAACCAGCTGTTTATCCCAGCAAATACTAAAGCAAATGGAACATCAATGCCGGATTATTTGCATTGGAATTGGAGGCCTTTCAGCTGGGGAATGAAATAATGAGATATATGAGAAGAATGAAGGTTATGCCTGATGGCTGGAGGGGCCTGGAACCAGACCATGCAGGGGATCCGGACCATATGTTGGCAGTAGCTGTGCCCAGTCCAGGGAGGGGGCTTTAATGAGACTACCCTGGGCAAGGTAAGAGCTCAGGCCTGGAGAAATCAGCTCACAGGACCTGGCTAATATCCTTGCCACATGCCGTCACAATTTGGACTACTGGTTTACAAGAACACCAGATACCTGGTATCATAATCAGGCGGTGACTGAACAGGAACACTATTTGGTACAGATACAAATGTACATTAGGCCCTATATGCACACACACACACATTTCAAGTCTACATGGGCCTAGGGTGTATGCCTACATGCATGTAGAGCAAGAAAACTGGCAGTCTCTTAGACTAAAAACTATCTCTCGGCCAAAATCTGAACCAGGAAAAGAAAACTCCAGCTGTGACAGTCCATGAAAATGTATCTGTGTAATGAATACATTCAGAGCAGTTGTGAAGGTATTGCAGCTCATGTTACAGTGTATTAGACCAGTCAAGCTTTGGCCAAACTGAACCGTGTACATGTATGTTGAAGCATGGTTGAAGTGAATGTGACTGACCAATAAACTACAGTATCTTTTACCAATTTCAAGTCCCAAATGTGAACATCCCGATTCCCCATACACTCAAATCTCAGTTTACTTCTCAACCCTGCTTGCTAATGCCTCGTAGTACTTGTATGGGTATGTGTTACATTTTGTACCAATGAAGTGAAATAACAGGGATATAATTTTCACAAAACTAGACAGGTTTTGCATTGCTTCTAATGCCGGTACAAGTACAGTAAAAATCAGTATGTACATTGATTCTGATGACAGAAAACTAACCGTACACTATTTGGGTAGGCCACCATCTAACTTAGGCCTGGATACACACATGTACAGTACAGTACCTCAGATGATAAGAGTGCTGGTACACAAAACCAGAGGTCTCGGGTTCAAGTCCCGGTCCGGTCAAAGTTTCCTTTGCCATTTTCCAAAATTGATGAAATTATACATGTACATGTATGTAGTATGTACATGTACATGTATCTATGTATACATGTACATGTATATTGCACTTGTGCAGTGCATGAATGATGTCTGCCAATGTCATCAGGGGCATTTTTGTCATGTCAGAGGTCAGAGGTCAGACAAACTTGGGAGACACCCTGATGACCTTGCCAATGCCAACAATAAGTTTAGGACTGTTTCCACTGTCACCCCAAAAAATTATTTGGATCTTGATTTGAATCAAAATCCACTGCGTGTGTCTAGTCTGTCTACACACAATTAACGCAATTATTAGTGGGATTTGAATTGCGATTTAAACTCAACTATTAGTGAGACTTTTCAAAATAATCATGTTTATTTGCCACGCAGTATGTGTGGGAACGCTCCGCTGAATCGCACCAGTTTGTTTTTATCCCACAATGCACTGTCGTGCTCTGACCGACAGGAAGTGCTGTGCTTGTTGTATGGCTCCACATAGTGCATGGGCCACTCCCAAGGACTCACCAACCAGAACTGCTAAACCACATTGACAACTGGGTCACAATTTGTTGGCATGTGGATACAAGCAAGCAAAAAAAAAAACAGCTTTTGGATCGCGATTCAAAGAGGAAAAAAAAAAGGAAAAGAAAAGATTTTTGAAATGCGATTCAAAAAGTGAAAAGTGGATCAGGATGTTTTGTGCTAGTGGGAATGCATCTACAGTACAGAAGACCTTATTTTTCCTAAATTCTGCTTGCCCTATATCAGGCCTTGTGTTGATGTTGGACTGGGAACTACATGTATATTAACCATTTATCAATATCAGTGAGCCATGGGAAACCACTTAGCCAGCAGATATTTATAAAAATCTACTAAAATGACAGCAGTGACTAAACAAAGCGAATAAGTACACGTAGTCTGTGAGTAGATAAGACTTGAAGGTTTGCACTTTGCATCCTGGCTGTGATTTCACCAAACCCATCGTAACTTGTGATAAATCGTAAGGTGACGGAAGACACCCAGAAACCGTATTACCTATGAAAACTCACGATGGGTTATCCATCGTAAGTTGAGTAACGATGCATCGTAAGGCTTTGTGAAATCCACCCAACGAATCACAAAGTGGACAGTTTGTGGGGACACCATAGTCATCTCTTTCACGAAAAAAAAAAAAACCTGAAAAGAGTTGCTGGGTCGAAGTTACCGGCTCTTTTGAGAGTCATACTCCTCTAAATAGATGACTTAGCCTACATGGTGTCACCACAAACTGTCCACTTTGCGGTGAAGTGCTTACATGGCAAGCCGAGGGCTGGAATGGTACACCCAAGCTGCCGGGTTTTGGATTTCTCACCCGCCATCGCTTAGAGCCAGCACATTGGCGCCCATCTGGGGAGCCATGATTTATCTGCGAAACACACCCGTGACCTTGACACTTGCAGGGTACCAGCTATATATCATCGACCTCTCCCTGCCCTCTCCCGGCGACAAATTGTAAGACCTGGAGATTGGTTGTCAAGGTTAAGCTGGACTTCTGGAACCCTGAACTTGTTTTCCACCTGGCTCTCTTCCTTCCCCCTTAAATAGAAAAAGGGATTTGCAGCACTGAGTACACACATATTTCATGGTTTGCCAGGAAATTGCAAAAACTAAAGACCCCAAGGTGAAGGATGAACAAGACTCCTGAAGGAAATATTTCCATTGTTTTTAATTTCATATTACACCCGATAAAATACATTATAAACAAAATATACCGGTATAATGATGAGGGCTTTAAAAACAAATCTGATGAAGTCATTGCACTTAAGACAATGCGCCTGATGTAAATTAAATAGTGTACAATGTAGGTGTTATTCCTACAAGTAGAGCCAGCTTGTTCCCATGGAAACAAACACCATGGCTACCCTCAATAGCATACAAGTATTTAACTGCTAGCCAAGGCATGGTGGCAATTACAAGCGAACATAATTTACGATGCATCTGCATAACACACTGATACTGTACCACACAAAACTTATGCGGACGCAGTTATGCCAAAGTTCCACGAGTTATAAGAACAAGTTCAACTGTGATACAGTTAAAAAGAATGTTAGTCCCAGTGATCTAAGCACTGCTCATGATAAACTCAAAAAGTTTTCCAAAACATATCACTAGAAATCACTTGCACTTGAGTTACATACATGTAGTACTGGTATGTCCAACTGTCCATAGAGTATACATTACCTCCCATTCCATTGCACCCACAGGTAAATTATCATAATTTGGGCCACTGCAGTTGACAGCACTAGTAACCCATAGTGGCTACAAGTACAAGTGGTATGCAATGCATCAAGTGTGCACTTGAAACCTGCTGCCAATGGTATCAGTGACTTTGAACACAAAGAGGTCTTTGTAGTACAGTGATCATGCCCTGTGGCACTGTACTCACTGCACACTGCAGTTGTTGAATCTAGTCTGGGCTATGGCCAGTCCTCAATCAATGTTTATAAAAACCAAGAATTGTAAGAAAATGTCAGAGTATTATGTTCAGTATAATGAGATCTTTGACAATACAAAGGGAAGGGAAGGGAAGGGAAGGGAAGGGAAGGGAGGGGAAGGGAAAGGAAGGGAAGGGAAGGGAAGGGTAGGGTAGGGTAGGGAAGGGAAGGGAAGGGAAGGGAAGGGAAGGGAAGGGAAGGGAAGGAAAGGAAAGGAAAGGAAAGGAAAGGAAAGGGAAGGGAAGGGAAGGGAAGGGAAGGGAAGGGAAGGGAAGGGAAGGGAAGGGAAGGGAAGGGAAGGGAAGGGAAGGGAAGGGAAGGGAAGGGAAGGGAAGGGAAGGGAAGGGAAGGGAAGGGAAGGGAAGGGAAGGGAAGGGAAGGGAAGGGAAGGGAAGGGAAGGGAAGGGAAGGGAAGGGAAGGGAAGGGGAGGGGAGGGGAGGGGAGGGGAGGGGAGGGGAGGGGAGGGGAGGGGAGGGGAGGGGAGGGGAGGGAAGGGAAGGGAAGTGAAGGGAAGGGAAGGGAAGGGAAGGGAAGGGAAGGGAAGGGAAGGGAAGGGAAGGGAAGGGAAGGGAAGGGAAGGGAAGGGAAGGGAAGGGAAGGGAAGGGAAGGGAAGGGAAGGGAAGGGAAGGGAAGGGAAGGGAAGGGAAGGGAAGGGAAGGGAAGGGAAGGGAAGGGAAGGGAAGGGAAGGGAAGGGAAGGGAAGGGAAGGGAAGGGAAGGGAAGGGAAGGGAAGGGAAGGGAAGGGAAGGGAAGGGAAGGGAAGGGAAGGGAAGGGAAGGGAAGGGAAGGGAAGGGAAGGGAAGGGAAGGGAAGGGAAGGGAAGGGAAGGGAAGGGAAGGGAAGGGAAGGGAAGGGGGGAAGGGAAGGGAAAGGGAAGGGAAGGGAAGGGAAGGGAAGGGAAGGGAAGGGGAGGGAAGGGAAGGGAAGGGAAGGGAAGGGAAGGGAAGGGAAGGGGAGGGGAGGGAAGGGAAGGGGAGGGAAGGGAAGGGAAGGGAAGTGGAGGGGGGAGGGAAGGGGAGGGAAGGGGAGGGAAGGGAAGGGTAGGGAAGGGAAGGGAAGGGAAGGGAAGGGAAGGGAAGGGAAGGGAAGGGAAGGGAAGGGAAGGGAAGGGAAGGGACGGGACGGGACGGGACGGGACGGGACGGGACGGGAAGGGAAGGGAAGGGAAGGGAAGGGAAGGGAAGGGAAGGGAAGGGAAGGGAAGGGAAGGGAAGGGAAGGGAAGGGAAAGGGAAGGGAAGGGACGGGACGGGACGGGACGGGAAGGGAAGGGAAGGGGAGGGAAGGGAAGGGAAGGGAAGGGAAGGGAAGGGAAGGGAAGGGAAGGGAAGGGAAGGGAAGGGAAGGGAAGGGAAGGGAAGGGAAGGGAAGGGAAGGGAAGGGAAGGGAAGGGAAGGGAAAGGGAAGGGAAGTTGGACTTCTTTGTACATGCACACCTTCTACTAACTGTTCTGCAAGGCGGTACCTCATCTCAGCAAGACATGCCAATACCAAAGCCTTAAGAAATGTTTGTTTGTTCTATAAGGTGGTCGTTCACCTTGCTGGGGCTTGCCATTGCCATCACCTTCTATGGTTGAGTCTGTTTGTTAGTCTATTGCCCCATGGTCTATTTGGTGAGGTATTTGCCTTTGCTGACAGGAGTGTCCCCTTGTTATATAGGCTAGGCCTACAACTGCATACCGGTATGTGTAAATCTTCCTAGCTTACCACTGAAGGCTGCTCAAATTTTTGTGTGGGAGAAAACAATATACATGCATGTACATGTATGTACAGTATAGTAATTAGTATGGGACTAATCAGTGGTATAGAAATCTGAGTCTGATCCATGTAATACAACATTGATTAATTTCCTTCCAAGACTTGTAAATTCCCCTGACTGGTTATTGCGATGGGAAAGGGATTAGAGTATCCTTAGACAATGTACTACCCTCTCACAAGAACAACACATGACTATGTCCTGTATAATGTAATGCACATATGTACGGTATATTACTGTACATGTAAGTTCTCATTAACAGCTCAATACAGATGTACAGCATGCAACAGACTGTACCGGTCATGTACATCAGACAATTTCTGAGTGTACAGTTAATCAAGGAACTGCCAGAGAGTGCAAAAAGCTAAAAAAAAAACTCTCGAAAACGCAGAGAGTAATGGCGCTAAGGAAAAAGAGGAAGATCATGGCGGCAGTGCCGCTAGGCATCATGGGAGATGATTGAGGGCGCACTACCAGTTGATCAAGGATTTAGCAAATGGCACAATAGGACTAGAGTAGAGAATATGCAACTCATATGGTAATGTGGGTGGGAGAAGGCAGTAGACTAGACAATTCCTGTGTGCACTATGAGGGAGGGGGCGGGATAAGACTCGCGTTCAACTCCAGATGGCCACAGGCCTTGAATATAAAATCCATCCATTCTTTAATAAGTTAAACATCAAACAAGTGACAAACTATGTCCCGAGGGACCTGGCATTGTGTCAACATGGGTTCCAGATGGTTCCAAAGTACACCACGCATAGTGCACTCCAAATGAAAGAATCCTCAATATATTCAATTTCAGAATTGTCAATATGTAAGCTCAATAAGTAAAGAAGAGTTATTCTTTAATCAAAGCAGACATCGTGTTGTGGGGAATGAACCAAAATATTCTTGAAACCAAAATATTCCAGGTGTCTGAACTTACTAAATTCGGGAAAACTAAAGACTATCACTAGAGCTAGTGTCCCAGGCATTTGTATGCTAAATTGCTAAGCTTGTCAACCTATCCAAATTGTTAGTGCAAGACTGAGAGGTGCATTAGTTACTCACAGTTTGCAGTCACTGGTTCTATTACTGGGGCACACAATTTATGCTAAGTACCACTTCTACTCGTTTCCACAAAGGGCACAGGGTCAAGCAGAGCTACATGGACATCAAGGACTTGTATAAGACTTGAAGGTTTGCATGGTGGAGAAACTTACTGGAAGGTTTGCGGTGACACCATGTACATGTAGGCCTATATCTCTTCTCTTTCAAGAAAAGAGATACCGTACATGGTGTCACAGCAAACCTTCCACTATACCATCAATGACTTCCAAGACATGGTGGACATTATTTTGGGCAAAGCCTGTCTTCATTTGATTTTACAGCATCTACAGAAATGTGCAAAATATGGCTCCTCTACCACACAGTGCTGTAGAGTAAACTCAAAATCAACGACAGACACTTGCAGAGATAATATATTTATTTATTTATTTATTATTATTATTATTATTATTTAATTTTTTTTTTTTTTTTTTTTTTTTTTTGGGGGGGGGGGGGGGTTCTAGCCAGCAGGATTACAAGCCTTTCTTTTTATTTATTTATTTAATATTTTTTAGAGGGGGGGGGGGGGTGGAGGCACCAGTTTTTTCAACCGGACTGCAATTTGCAATGGCTTGCTTAATATCATTGCCATTTCAGACAAACAACATAAAAGTTAAAACCTAAAACCAGACAAAAAACACCTAACTGCACAGAGGCTAATTACGGAGGGTTTCTATGGGTTTTTGTGTTCTGAAACTTCTTCTGGTCGTGACTGTTTCCTTAGTCCACGGCAAGGTCATGAACATAGAGGGCGGTCTCACAAGAGGTCATGCTCACACTGCCCGGAGTTTGATTTGGCACTGACCTGCTGGGCCAGTAGGGGATGACCTCGCTGGGTACATTTGAACTCAATCCCAGCACAAGCAATTCTGATTGAATGTAACTTTGTGAATAGGCGCATTTCCCCTACCACCAAACAATCCACTTTTCAATTTTTAAATAGCGATCCAAAATGCACTTCCTCTTGTGGTTTTTACGAAACATCGCGAGCGTTTGCTGGGCGTTGTGTGTGTGAACGCTGTCGAGAAGAGAAAAGCGATAAGTCACATGTCCTTGTCACTCTGCCTTTGAGAAAGGTCCTGCTAGGATCGAAACGTCAGGCCCACTAAATTTTATGATTTGCATTTTGGTAATTTTAGTCAGTAAGCAGTTTGCAACATTTTTGTATATAAGTTACATGTACATGTACACATCCCAGTGAATCCCACAGTTCTGTGGGCGCAAACAAACATCAGGCGTCCCCACAACCAGCTGTTTACATGCATTTCCACAAAGCTGGGCACGAGCCGTACACTACGAGCATGGTACGCGCAAACCAAGTGCGCGCCATCCAGAAAGTGCCTCCGGCTAGGTCACATTCCAGGCATGCGCAGTCCGGTTACGTTGTATTCCAGGCAAGCACAGTCCGGTTACCGTACGTTGTATTCCAGGCATATGCAGTCCGGTTATGTCGTACTTCAGGCATGCACAGTTTGGGCTGCAAAAAATTATTTTTGAATCGCAATCCACATTTTGATGATTTTCCAAGTGGGAACGCACAATTTACACATTTAGATGTGTTTCTATTACAATTTTTCCCCTTTTCACCATTCCAATTGCCTTTTCATTTTCATTTTCAGCTTCCCTGACCATAACTGCGAGTTGGATCAAAAATTATCTTGTCTTCAAATCTTATCAGTATTGGAGTACCGGGTATTCTTTATCAGCCTTGGAAATTTCCACAACTGACCCAGTTCTGTGAGGTCATACCACTCGGCATTAAAAATGCAGAATATAAGGATAATGTTTAGTTACCATGGTAATATACAACGTAACTAACAAAAGTGGAAAATCGGTTCATTATCCACTTGGCTGAAATGCAATGCATTAACCTATGTAGTGAATGTAAATGCACTGAAAACAAACATGCAAAACATTGAATCTGCACAGTGAACAATCACACTGAGTAAGCTTGCATGCTAACATGCATACGGACACGTACATTTGTACAACAAACAGAAAATATATACAACCACTACTAACAAGCAGGGTACCGGTATACGTGAGCAATCGCACCTACATACATGTACAGTAGATCCATGTTGAATGACTACGCACATCGGCTCCTTATATTTCATAAATATTTATGGGATGTTCTGTGAAACCAAGCCGGACAATTAAAGAGACTACTCACAGTCACAAAGCTCAGCCTGAGTGTTGGCTTAACACAGCTGACATGGAACATCCCCAAGCAGACAGAATGCCACACAAACCATTCACTGGGAATGACCGAGACTCTTATATCAACGCTGGGCCATTATTCTCCCATTACCGCCCACCACTACCAGGAAAGCCATTTCTTAGTACAGGAGATTTACCATTACATGTACATGTAGCTGTGTGCATGTGCATGGGACTTGATGGCCCTATCTCACATCAATCCACATTGTACACTGCACCACTGCCTTGCTCTGCATGTCATGGAAATGGCCAATAATATGACTGCTAAGTAAGAATTGTGCAGCATGTAGGATTAACCCCCTGGCAGAGACTGTGTCTAAGAATAACCCATGCAACCATGTTAGATGGTAATGAAGATCTATTGCCTCAGGGACTATGGCCATTACTCTTATACCTCCAGGAACAGTTTCCTTCCAGTGCCCTTGTACGCTCACATATTTCAGCTTTCACACAGAAGTGTGCCTCCGGAAACTGCCCTTCTCTTTATGATGTTCCAACCCCCAGCGCAGACCAGATTCCATACAACTGACACAATACGATACAATGAACAACTTCCCCTCCTTTCCCATTCAGTCTCTCTCTCTCTCTCTCTCTTTGATCAGTTCTGACAACTCCTGGGTTTTCACTTGGAAAGACAGACAACTTGCTCACCTGCTCCTGTTACGTAATACCCAAGTTTTCTCCCCACAGATTTCTTTGGGGGGGGGGGGGAGGCAATGTATTACATCACTACCACAATCACGAATCAGGCAAACAGTCTATCCCTTTCAACCAGCCATTCTAAAGATGCCATACAAAATTGGAGATAACAAAAAAAGTAGTTAGGTTGATTTAATGAGACCACTTTTTTTTTTTTGAAACCTGATCAATGCCAAACATTCTGAGAATAGATTGTGAAAGAGATATACTGATACAGTGATAGAGGAAAAACTCCAGTACTGGTGTACTGTATAGGCCAAATTAGGGTTTGGCAACTCAAGAAATAATTATGATTAATGTCTGTGTACAGCCAAACTTGAAGAAAGAGGTTGTTTGGACTGCAGTTGCTGTAGCTATAAATAGAAATCATTTCTCAAAGAGGAATCTTTAACTGGCCTCCTTCAACTTAGTACTACTACTAGCAACTGTTACATTCCTTGCAGAATCTTTCCAACTCAAGATAGCAATTTCTGTTTTAGATTCATCTGATAAAAAGATTGAGAATTCATGGCATCAGCTAGGACTGCTAAAGAAAATGATTCTGTACTTTGCATGCAAGTGATCCTTGAACCTTTCTCCTAAAACCTTAACTTGAGTGGTTGTCCTTTTTGTGTTAGTACATATTTGTGGCCGCAACTATCTTTAAAAAAAATATTGCGTGCTAATCACTTCAACTTTGATGGTCGAGTCTCACAAGTCGCAATATATCTCAAAATATCGAGTCTGATGTACCTGATGTATTGATCCTCGGAGGACCTGATCTTAACGCAATAACGGCTGAATGCTGATGCAAAGAACCTTCGGGCATCAAAATGTCAGGCCCTTGTGAATTTTAATCTCAGAATATCTTGGGTCTTATAGGGCACCGTTTAGTTTTCAACAATGTGAGAATCAGTCTTCAGAGAACCTAGCTGACATCTTTAATTCTCTTTCATATAGTTTCAAAGTACTAAAAGTGTTGCGATTGATGGATTCCTTAGCACTACCAAGATTGGACCTGAAATTGTAACTTCGTACATGCTTCGTACGAGCATGGACAAAAAGAAGGAACAAATGGATTTGTACCAAATTGTAGTCTCTAAACAAGCCTGACATTTAATGGTAGTGAAAATTCAGCCTATCAACTTGCCCCCCCCCCCCTTGGAAACATACATGTACCTCCCTGGTGGACTGATCTTCGGGGAAAGATCCAGTGAGAAAAAGACAAGGAAAGCTTGACACTCTGAACACTTTCTCTTCCGCCCGATTGACTGTAAGTGTAACCCCCACCCCGGACCACTTGGCCTGAAAATTGGAAGGAAAGGTTTTTTTTTTACCTGTGCAGCTGCCAGCAAGACAAATGGATGGTTCTCGGCTAAATCCACAGGAGCAGGCCAGGTATTCCTTTCAGAATCCGATTCCAGGGGAAAATATTTAGCGGGGCCTCCGGACCTGAAGCCGTGAAGGTATCGATCGATGAGGGTCGCTCTTCACGGGATCGAGAGCAAGGCTCAAGTGTCGCGGGAGCAAAGACCAAGAACTACTCAAAGTCTTGAACGCCCGGCCGAACTGGGAGGACGGAGATCGGAGAAGACCCACAGATTGTCTTCAAGTGTGCCAAAGCCTTGAGCCTAGAGACTGCTGGGCCTAGATCACAAGCTCTGGACTTTGAGTACACCCCGAGTAAGGACACAACTCAGTTCACACATGTACAATATGATCCTGCAGGATACCACCGCATTCTCACCGGGAGTGAATGAAACTGAAAACTCAATGAGCATCTGTTCCACCGGCAAGATGTTATATACATGTACATATCTGTGTGGATTGCAGTGTGTGTGAGTGTGTGTGTGCACTGGCTCCGTACGCACACTGCAGCAGGCTGGACCAGGTCACTGCAAATCAGACTGGCCAATCACAGGCCGGCTGGTGACAGACAGTGACTACTCAGGAAAAGTCCACACGTTTCTGCAAAGCACAGTGCTTGTGCGGTATGCAGTACATGCACATGTAAATCTACCGGCCCATGCAATCTACACATGTGGACCTCCAATGCACTGATTCCTATATGGACTGCACACCAAACTTAGTTCTTAAGCTTTTGACAAAATCTGAATTTAAACACTGGTCACCTACACTGTACATGTACATGTACGTCACACATGGACATGCTGAACATGTGAGCACATCCATACATGTACAGTGTACATGTACAGTACACATGAACTACCCATGTGTGTGTATAACAAAAAACCTTCACAATCACATGTGCAAGCACTGAGTACCCACATGCACACTCCATGAATGTGCATGATGTACACCCACATGTACACTCCACTTAATTTTTATATTGAACTATCAAATCAAATAAAGGTAAAACACTCCCTCTTGTGTAAAACCCTGTGCAAAATGCAGCTTTTTTAATTGATAGGAAATCTTTCACAATATTGTCTTGGTGGGATTTCAGATTCACTCCAAAGCACAAAGACAAGGGTTCTAGAGCCTTAGGTTATCTTGTTCTGCAATACTCAAGGACCTGGCAGGCAACTGTCAGGCAAACTCTCTCCCGATTGCTTTGACAAAGTTCACCATGTGGCGTGGGGCCTTGATACCAGGCACTCTGCCTTCTGTCCTTCAGCACCAAAGGCCCCAGTGAAATATGTGCTCCGAGTTAATTTGTCATTTCTGTCCAACTTAATCCCCACTGCTAGGACACGGTTGTAACCCCTTATAATGTTCTACCAGTACTAGCAATAAAGCCACAATCACCTTGGACTACACACGGCATTCATTCCAATCTATAGCCTCAAACCTGATACAGCTTTATCTCAACCAGTATGAATATATAACGTACTTATCAGGAAGGCTTCTTTGCATTGATAAATTGCATCCTTGGTAGCTCAATTAATATCACAATCGTTGTCTAATTTAAAAGTTCTGGAACACACAGGACACAAGACTGAAAAGTACAGTGTGAAAAGAGGGTCTACATGTAACTGGTATCTCATTAGGCCACTAAATGATATGTAAACGTAGCATGCTGAAAGGAAGAAGTACCATTACTTTGAACAAAACTGCATCACAACAATACAGTGCAAACTTCACTTATTGACATCATCACGGAAAGCCAGATACACGTATTTGATCATTTTCATAGAAAGATAAGCGCTACATGCTTGTATACAACTTGCTTGAAGTAGGTCAAGTCATTAGCTCCTTTTTCTACCCCAACAAAGCCACAAATCTTTGGGAATTACCTGGTAAATGTTCACCCTGTGAACATCCCGAACAGCTCCACAAGTTAATAAAACGACATTCTGGGAGGATAATTTGTGCAGGTAATAAATCAAATCAAATCTGGGGGCCCTTTTTTTTTTCTTCCATCAGTGCAAATGTAGTGTACCAACCCAAGAGTGAGGCGGATAGTAACCTTGACATTCTTGCCTGCACATACCAAGCTGAATGGAATTCCTGGCAGCCATTTTATATGGCACAGTTTGAGGCCTGTTGCTAGCGCACTGAAATAGCAACGCCAAACAGCTTGGAAAACATGTCAACCTTCTTATTCTGCCTGACAGATTTTGTAAATCTGCATTGGTAACTTGAATAAAGCATTCGATTTTTGTTCATAATAAAGATAACAAAAAGTCAAACAAATTCCTGAAAAAAAAAGTTGTACAAAAAGGTTGCCAGTCACTCACTGACCTACATTCTCAGGGCCTGGTGTTTCCGTCCCAGACTTTCCCACTTTTGAGAAAGGTCCTGCCAGTATCAAAAACATCAGCCCCTCAAAATTGTTGAGTTTTGAAGAAAAAAAACCTTGCAAGATCATGATTCTTTTTGTAAAAGGATTTATTTTTAGATTCATACTGAACTTCTATTGACTCATTGAGAGTACAGTACTTTATCATCAAGAATCCATTGTGATTAAGATCTGCCTCGATCTTGATTGAACTCATACACATTGACCGCGTTTACCGATTTTCCCCTAGATCCTGCAAGCGGGATTCAATCCTGCAAAGAGGATCCAGCCTTTCGTCCGATCGAATCCCTCTTTTGGACGGATTGGATCTTACAATTGCAGGATCCAATCCACCAATTGCCGAGTGTAAATGCATTTTGTGGGCTCAGTCCCCACAATTTGACACAGCCACATCCAGTAAACTGATGCAGTGAATTGTGGGAAGCCAGAAAGTCCGCAAACATTTTTTATTGCGGAGAGATGCAAACAATGCACTGGTCCCCATGGGGATTCACGTACATGTGTACATACACTTCAGTCATGATTGGTACTCTTGTATGCACGAAACATGATGGTGCATGATGGTAACATTCTTTGTCTTTATGTACTTGGCATCATATCTTGGGATCTGCAGTTTTTACCGATTTACCTCGAAGAAATTTGTACAGTTGATTCAAGGAGTTTGACGATACAGGTACATTATTTGCGTCGTATAGTGAACTAAAAAGTATAAATTGCCATCCAAAATATCATCAATCTTCATGCAGCAAATTCCTAAACACAGCACAAAGCAATGACAAGCATGTACAGTTTGATAGTTCATTGCATCATAGCATGCAGTATGTGTGCTTCATATGTGCTTGAAAAATAATTACATATATACATGTACATGTACCTCAAGGTCATACTGTGCACACTCAGTAGGGCTGATTCGCGATTAAAAAAAAAAAATTCGCATTTCAAATATTAATGAGCCGATTGCAGTTAGCTATGTGATCGCACTGCGCATGCGGCTCTCCTGAAAGATAGACCCTGAGTTGACCTGGCTCTCCCACACACACTGTTTGATTCAGCGTTGTTGTCAACAGAGCAATAAGCTGCTGGCAGGAAATGCCATGTGCGTGCAATGCATTGTGGGATTACAAAAAAGGGTGCGATTTGAGTGGAGCATTCCAACACACATCGCGTCACAAATAAACACAATTTTGAGACTCACTCTTAGTGGAGTCCAAATTGCGATTCAAATCCCACTAATATTCGCATTTATTGTATCGACACATGCAAAAAAAAAAAGTGGAGTTTGAATCGCGATTAAAATAGCAATCCAAATAATCACGTTTATTTGGTGCTCTTAAAATTTAGTGGGCCTGACGTTTCGATCCTAGCAGGACCTTTCTCAAAGGCAGTAAGAGCAAAAAACAAGAGACAAACACAGAACGTAGACTTACATGTACATACCAACGGACGGACAGACTGACATACACACGTAGACAGGTCAGCAAGGAGGATCACCACGAGGGGATACAGCAACATAAGGAAATGACTTAAGGTATATATACAAAAATGTTGCAAACTGCTTACTGACTAAAATTACCAAAATGCAAATCTTAACATTTATTTGGTGCTGTGCAAACGGCCCTAATGAAATGGTGGATGGGAATTGGGATGCATGTGTAAACAAGGCACAATTTTTTTGTGGATAGCTTCCCTGGAGTTTCATTGTGACAGAATGCGATCCACCTTTGCAAGATCCAGTGTAAACACACTGAATCTCTTTGGCTACTTTTAATTCATCTGACACATGACACCGTCATGACATTCTGTCACATTCGAATAACCAGCCTGACATTTCAATCCTAATCAGACCTTTTCTTAAAGCCCCTAAAAGAGGTGAGATAAAAAAAAACCGAAAAGTTCACAGATTTACATGAAACTTATACAGTTTGAAGATGGTTTTAGTAGAAACCTCGCACTGGAATATTTCTGCCTAAAAAGTAAAATAGTTTGTTTACATATCATCGAGACCTAAACGTTTTTTTCTTCTTTTCTCGGGACAATTTGTTGAATGCTGCATTTTCGCAAAACAAATGAAGCTGCTTTCTACTATTTTCTCGAGATGCGCATTGAGCTAAAATTTTCACAGGTTTGCTATTTCATGCATATGTTGGATCAGTCAACGTATGGATGCTATTCTTTGACCACAACCAATGTTGTGTTATCCCTTTAAAGGTCAATTGAAGTCCTAAAAGTCCAGAAAATCCTGATTTGGAATCAAATACATGTATGTTCATTGATACATTATAATCCCATATCAAACATAATTTTTGTCTTTCAGGCTTATTAGAAGCCCTTTTTAATTAATTAAAATTATGCCCTTAGTTATTGAGGGTGCTGTTCGTTACTGTACATCATTGGGTGAACACAGTTATATATATACACACGTATACATGTACTGGTACTTACATAATCAGAGTACTTCTCTGACGCATTCAGTACCAATAGTGCACCATTTTTGAGCGCGGCACCAGTGTTTTTACACAGGAAATAAAACGTGAACAATTTGTTGGTCAAGACTCTTTGGAATCTGATAAATTCTCAGTCGATAACAAGAACAGAGATTCTGAAAATAGTTTTCCAATGAAAACAGACGGGAACGCATTGCAAAACCATACATACATGCAATGAAATGTAAATGGTGTCTGTGAAAACCAAGCTGTAAAATGGACACTGCACTGCACGTTTGGACGGGTCGGATTATTTTGGTCGTGATTTTTGACGTAAAAATGCAGCTTATTCTAGGATCATCAGGGAATAAATACACATTTATTCCACAGCTGCAATCTTCAACAACGAATCTGGCTGGCACGTCAACGGGTTTGTCTATATTTAATCCTGAAATCGGTTCTCTTGAAAAAAGGTGCACTGACTGTTTACGAACATACATTGTAACACTTCCCCAACAAGAGTAATCAGGCATGATATTCGACCCTTAAAAGAAGTTGGGAATTCTTTCAGAACGTAAAAGTTGCCATCAAAGCATTGCATCCACACATAAGGGTACAGATACATGTACATGTATGCCTATACAACGTGTGTCCTGTTACTGGGAGTCACCACCTACACGTACATGTCTTTATAATGTGCTCTACGATCAACGAAGATTCCAGCGTGTCAAGCAATTTCTTTAATCAATAACTGCTGATAAGTGTTACCATTCATTCACAGTTTTCTTCGTGGTCGCGCTGTTTGTCGCGTCTGTTCTCACAGTGCATGCTGCGTGCACGGACGTCATCCGTGGCTGCCTGTAGCTTGTAAAATGTGCACAACGATTTTCCCACACATGCAACCATTCCGCAAAGTAAAACGGGAAAAATGTTCGGGAAAAATCAGGACTCAGATGTTTTGTCTCGACCTTCCACCTGCATCATGGCTGGTAATGGACTGGCTGGTCCTCAGATGATGTCACCAAGGACAGCTTCCATTGGGGCATGCCAGCTACTGTACACCTTCCAAACATTTGGGGGGGGGGGGGTTTACACTCTTTCCCAGTGTCTAAAATTTTAAGAAGAAAAAAAACATGGATGTATTTTACTGATACCATGGTATCATTTGAAATAATAAAAAAATAATCCCAAAATGCATTGCAGTTGCCCTTTAAAGCCCCTACACAACATTGGTCAAGGTCAAAGAATAGCATCCATACGTTGTCTAATCCAACATACACGTATGTATATATGCATGAAATAGCACACCTGTGAAAATTTCAGCTCAATTTGCCAACCGAGTCTCGAGAAAATCATGAAAACCGCTTCATTAGTTTCGCGAAAATGCAGCATTCAACGCCGTACTGTTCTCGGTGAGACGTAAACTACATTTTTTACTCATTTCTCCCAAAATACAACATTAGGCAGAAATATTTCAGTGAGCGGTTTCTACTATAACCATCTTCAAACTGTATAAGTTTCATGTAAATCTGTGAAAATTTCTGGGTTTTTTTTCTTCTCGATCTTATCAATGTTATGTACATGTAGGGGCTTTAAAGTAAAAGGTCTAGGATAAAAAAAAGTTGGGCTCTTCCAATGTTTGAGGATTTTGATCATTTAAGTCCATAAGAAGTTGGCAACAATCTTGTATATTACTTTTTGTTTCAGTAGAGTGAGCTGGGAGAATATCTGGTGTTAACCGGTGCAACTTTTCCCCCCAATTTACTTGATGGTGACTTTGATATGAATAACTCCTTTTCCAAAATGCCATGCATCCATTTCTGACTTAATATGATTGATAAAGCTTTACTGTTTTCACTAAAATGTCTAATATACCAGTACATAGCAGGGAGGCTAATAATATTGATTTCTTGGGACATTAAAGTTCATTCCATCCCTTTATGTACCGGGGGGTAAACATAAAAATGATGCAATTTTAATTTGTTAAAAACATGAGAGCACTAAACTAAAATGTAGGAAATGGTGATTATCTACTTAAGAAATAAACCATTCGCCACAAAGGTCAAAGGCCATCCTCACATATCATTTTACTGCACAAATATAAATATAATATACACATGTATGTATGTATATATCAAAGGTGAAATTTCAAGCCCCCCATAAGACAAAATGTTAAAGAATAAAGCGTGCAAGACGAGACCATTGTCCACTAGGCTTGTAGGCCAGGTTCTAAATTACACCTTGTATGAACACGTACATGTATGTACAATGTAAAACCATCTGTGAAGATCATACATGTAGATATAACATCATGTTTGCATCGAGGAGAATGTATTTCAATGAGGTTTTGCCCTTGCTCGACGTGATTAAGACGTCCGTACTAGAATTCGGGAGTCGCAGGTTCGAATCCCGCCCGAGCTGCCTGAAATATTTTTATCAGGCACCGGGCAAAGCTCTGAGCAGTTAGTGTTTATCACGTCGAGCAAGGGCAAAACCTCTTTGAATTACATCTGTGAATAAAAAACACCTTGGAAAAGTTTAATCAAGCATTTAAAAAAAAAAACACTGACAAAACTAACAGAAAGACCCCTGCAATGCTTCGTTACGTAAGATGCAAACAAGTATTTTTGTTCTTCCAGGACCACTTTTTTAATTTGAGAGCCGAAAAATTTAATCAACACAAAACAGTCTTGGCAGGGTTTACACAACCGATAACGAGGGTTAGAACAATGACCATTCCATTTGAAGGATGATTAGGGCCTATAGGCACAAGGTTTGGTACGTTATTAAGGCCAAATAATAACGCGTTGCTTGGCAACAGCGCTAAGCCTTCCAAATTGGATGTTGATTTGGTTTGGTTTTTCAATTGTTTGCCTTCTTTTTCGAGTCTGACTACAACAACAAAAAACAACAAGGATTTGAAGATTTGACCTTGCTCAAACCCTCTGTGTACTCTTACTCTAGACAACATGTTTATGCTTTTCAAGAACGAAAACAGGTTTCTACAGACCTGTGCTTAATACAGAAATGGTGCCAACTGCTGATTGACTTTAATGATAAAAGAAACAAGTTATAATCTTAAAGAAGAAAAAATCAAAAAAAAATCGATCCTTCATGCTAGCAGGGCTTCCCTAAAAGGCAGCATCAATTTTGAGAAATTTGAGACAGGTGTTGAGAAATTATGCCACGAGTTGCTTTGTAAAAAGAGTTAGTTTCCACAGACTCAGGTCTTTTCTAGCCCTATAGGCCCTACCGGATATGTTTAGTTGTTCTGACCAGTTACATGCATCATCATTCATGATTCCTTAAGACGCGTCCGCACTGGACTTAAAATGGGAAAACTAACCGAGCAAATGGGTAAATTGACCATTTTAAGTCCAGTGCGGACAGCCCAGGAAGTTTTCCTCCCAGGTAACTTACCCGACTCCAGTGGGTAGTTTAACCGACCAACTTCTGCCCTGTTAAATTGACCAGGTCAGTTTAACCGAGTCGATAAGTCCAATCCGGACTCGACGTCTCGGTAAACAACTCGGTAAAAAAACACATCCGGCGCCCCGCACGTTACGTTACTGTATGCAAGACTCGTGCGGGTGCAGGGTAATGTGTTTGTGTACCTAGAGTACATGTACATGAACATGAGTCGGTTTGTTTACCCGAGTCGAAAAGTCCAAGTGCGGATGCCGGGAAGATTTACCCATTGGAATGTTACCCACAGGCTCGGTAAAAAATAAGTCCAGTGCGGACACGGCTTTAATTGCTATCAATCACAGTAGAGCCATTCACTCTGCTACAAACAAATCAGAATTAATTAGATTGCGATTCAAACTCTACTGTTTTGGTCACAAAGATTGTGATTATCAGTGGGGTTTGAATCGTGATTCGTACTCAACTAGTATTACTAGAGCGACTTTTATTTTAATTTTTTTTTTTTTAAATCATGATTATTTGCCAAGTGGAGTGTATGCAAACAATCCACAGAAGGCACAGAAAAAAGAAGAAGTTTTTAATCCCAAAATGCACCACTTGTGCTCTGACTTTTGAACGTGAGCCAAAAAAACCCCAACCCTGTTTTGTTTTTTTAACTCACGATTATTTGAACAGCACAAACTTCCATTAGGCTGGTACGGGTACTAATCATGCTCATGGGTGGCCTGTTGGACATTTCAACTACAGGTTATCAGTAAGCCCAATGGTTGTTTTTCAATGGCCTAAATATCAAGCCAGCGGAAGGATTTGTCAAACTCAGCCAAACTCCTCAGCCAATTCTTTCTGCTATCCCTTGTGTCAATTCACAGACTTCATTTTCAAAAACATTTCAGAATTTTCACGAATGAATGAAATTACATGTGAAGCATTTTTAAAACATATTTACTCACTTAGTTGTTAGTGCGTGAGACCAAAGCAGTGTCTCCACAAGGATAATGGTACAGATTCAGGTACATGAACATGTAAAACTCATGTATGTGTGGACCCATTTTTGACTTTGAGTTTCTGACTTTCAAAATTGTTTGTAAAGGTTCCCAGTCAGTTTTTCCCTTATTTGTTAAAGTTTGGACTGGTGTAAAAGGTTGCATGACGTGTGAAAAGGCCAAAAGTAGATGCGGCTTTTTTAAAACAATATTTTCAATCAAATAAATGATAGGAACGCTGACTTGGAAATTATAACCAATTGATAAAATCATGTGCCTGTATTAGGCCTCCCCCAAAAATAGTTCTGCTTCCGATTACATGGCATTTCAAAATAGGGTACATGTACATGTAGGTACATTTACTATCAGTAGGTAGATAGGGAATTTTCTTTTTTTGCCAATTATTTTGTGTACAATCATATGGAGGCATCTGCATGTGGTCAAGCCTTAAAGCCCCTACAGAACATTCGAAAAACAGAAATGGTTATAGTAGAAACCTCTCACTGAAATATTTCTGCCTAAAATGTTGTATTTTGGGAAAAATGAGTAAAAGAAATAGTTTACGTCTCACCGAGATCTAAATGCTGCATTTAACAAGAGGCTGGCTAGAAATAGGGTCGGTTGGGTAACCAGAAGCAAAACTTCTTTTTTTTTGCCTTACAAGTGCAGTATTTGATGCTGTGCAGTTTTCTGTGGGAATTTCCTGAAGAATTTTCACCCTGTTGACTTTGCACATCTCTCATTCTTTCACTCACAGTAAAGGAAAGCTGAAGTTTTACGATTCGAAAAGAATTCTGAATAATGGCAGTGAAAATGCTGAAGTATCAGACTGACTCTCCCTGTAGATTACTGAAGGCAGGTCCTGTTTGGGAAATCCCTGGGCTCGGCCACAAAATGGTCGGGGATCGGAGCACGATGGACAGTCCAGAATAATGATTGACTAGAGAAGAAAGCTGTGAAATTGCCTTGAGGGCATGTTACCTACGAGGCCGCAGATGCAGCTTCTAAATGAACCTCTTAATATTCAACCCCTTTTTAAAATTTCAGAACTCGATCCAGTTGTTCCTCTGGCATGGCTCAGGACACGCCACCTCGATGGCCTCGCTAACTGATTAACTTCAAACCTGCAGTGAGCAAGCTGACCGTGGCTGAGTGTGTTCAATTTCCAAGCAGTGGGTGGTGCACGGATGTAAAGCCTTCCTGTGATGTACGAGCGCAGGCCCATAAAGCCGTCCCCTGAAACGGAGGAGCGCTATCAAGCAAGCCTGTGAACCCCAAAGACCCTGGCATCGGATGAAGAATTCTGAGAAATTACATCTTTGAGCGAGGCTGAAGGGACGCAGGATAATGGCACTCAAGGTGCAAGTTCATGACTGAATTAGGTTTTATAGAGGAGGTTTTTTTTTCTCTTCTACCGTATCTCTTGGGAGGGAGAGGAGGGGGGAAGTAGAAGTCACGGCTAGTTTCATCTTGCGTGACATCTTAGCGGTGGGAAACACGCCGCATGCGGCCAGCCCCCAACCAGCGACGGGTCCACTCGTCCACGATCCACGAACGTTTGAGTTATGTCAAACCGGGTAGGAGTCTAATGGGTACTGATGTCAGCACAGTGTGATAGACAGCACACGCAGGTCCCAGACCACAGCCACTACACAGCCAATCCCACCCCCGACTCCCAATAGAAAGAAAAAGAAAGGAAGCAAGAAGAGGGGTGGGAGGGGGGGGGGGAAGGACCGAAATGAGGGAAAATCGAGATCGCAAATTGAATTTGAGGTGTACGGAAACGACTTAAAAGTGCATGGGTATCTGGTGTGGTGTGGTGGCACGCTCTGCATGGGGTGGAGCAGGCCGGTGGGCCGCATGGGTCGGGCACTGCTGAAACGGACGAGGAATGGGACAGCTGGCATGGAAATGGAATCGGATTCGGGTCCAAAGGGGTTCAAGCCTGCCTGCTGGGACGTGTCAATCATGCGGCAGTGATAGGCATGTGCCTTATTGAATTAGGAGCTCAAATGTCATGTCCGAGTACAAGGGGGGAGGGGGGACAGTTGTATCAACAAGGTGAAGCTCGCTAGCGATCAGATCGATCTGAGCGGCGTGCAACAAAACTGCTGCTGAGACTCTTTTTCTGAGTCTTCACGCTGGAAAGCAATCGGAGCGCCGCTATAATCAAATGGTCTTCAAATTTCTCAAAATCCGGAGAAACCAATCCTGTACCTCAGACGGTGTGCGCATGCAAGGACTCTCACTCATCTTAGAAAAGTGAAAGTGGAGAAATGCCTTGCCCAGAACGGGCCTGGGAAGTTTCTGAGAAAGACCAGCATACAATTGGCTAAGACTGTGGGGGGGGTTGGTGATCCGTAATCTATGCAGAGCCAAATCTCATTATGAAAAGAGGAACAATCTAGAGCTTTCCCTGAATGATGACATCTGGCAATCCTCTTTGGCCAATGAACTCCATTCAGTGACAATCAGAACTCTATCCTAAGGGAATACTGCTCTACCTCATCAGACACTCTTCCAGAAAGAGTCGCTGTGAAATAATCAGATTGAGACCCGAGGGGGGAGGGGAAGGAATGAAGTAAACTAAGCCCTCAGAGAGAAGCCTGGAAAGGAGCTGACCAATGGTGCATAGTTGAAGCATGTTGAAGATAGCCATAATGACCTTTGTGCAATCTCCAATCTAGCGTTTCCACCCTGGGACACTTACTGAATCTTGTTTTGATACACACATCATAGCAAGGATTGGTGTCACAGATCCTCGTCCATTGGGATATTGTCACAAACAGAACTTTTTTTTTTGGTTATCGAGGAAAACAACAGGAAAGCCCTTGGTCATCTCCTGAGGGGAGATGGTTCAGACAGCCTGGCTCTGATGGCGGAACTAAGAGGGGAGAGGAGCTGAGGAAATAGAGAGACAGATTGGATTTCAAGCCTGAAAGATTGGCTCCAAAAATGAGGAGTAAAAACAAAGAAGTTGGAGCTGCTTTGAGAAAGCAAAACACAAAAAGCTGTGGCATGACATGAGGTGTAAAAGCAACTGTACATGTATTCCCACTAGCACAAAGAATCACAATCCACCTTTTCCTTTTATTCTTTTCCCCGTGTGTGAACACTGATCGGTGAAATATGACAAACACTTGTGATTAGAATCGCGATCCAAAATGCAGTTATCCTTGTGATTTTTTGGAAACATCACCAGTGTTTGCTGGGCGCTGTGTGTGAACACTGTCGAAGAGAGAAAATCAATCAGTTACATCCCACAGTTCAGTGCGCGCAGATAAACATCTGGCATCCCCACAACCAGCTGTTTTATATCTGCACATGGCTGTGCGGGAACCGTACATGTACATTGTACTATGATTGTATACTTGCAAACCAAGCTTGCACAGTCTGGATAGTGCCTCCAGTTGGGTCACATTCCAGGCATGCGCAGTCCGACCCGCAAACAAACGGTTTTTGAATTGCGACAAATTGATCACTGACATCAAGGGATGTGGCATCTATAATTCACCATGCCATCATAGGCATGTTCAAAAATAGCCGCGTATACATGTATATGTATATGTATATGACTTGGCTTTGCAAACAAAGAATATCAAGAGTTTAGTCCACGTGTAATGCAAGCAGCCTGATAAATTTCATGAATGATGGGACTGTTGTATGAACAGCAAATTTCACCAGTAGCAGATGCATCAAGGTTTCAATTTGAAAGCTGGTGCTGGTGCTACACAACCATTTTCTCTCACCTGAAACACTTTCCCCTCATGTGTAAAGATAGCCGTGTCACTCTCACTGATGTAACCATGCACTTACTCATTTCACTACTTGCCACCTGCACTTAACCACTTCGCACTGGGACGTACAAATTCAGAGTGCCGGTAATGTTGCAATGCACCAGGTCCCCTGAATCCAAGCACCACTATTGTCCAAGTTTTAACCAAAAAACTCTTTTCAGCCAACCACAAAACACTACGTAGCATGACAAAAGCCACAGACATCAGATTGGGTCAGGTTTTACTCACTTTTACATATAGGGTACGTTCAGACAGTGTTTTAAATTTGCTAAAACTACCGATTGGTTTTAAAAATATGTGTCTGAACGCTCCAACACCATTTTAAATTGAAAACCGATCCGGTTTAACTCGCCGCTAAAACGCAAATAAAAAACTTTATGACTTGCCCTCTGTGGTTAGAAGGCGTTTTAACTTGACTGGTTTTATAAACTAACACGCTGTCTGAACATAGTGTATTCTTATTGATTCTTCTGACATGTATTTAATGTTCCTGACTGTTCAACAAGTCTTGGAAATGGCACACCATTTAGAAAAATGAAAACCTGCGTGGCGGACATGGACATTGAAAAGTTGCCTGGTGCAAAGTGGTTGAGATGAGAATGGCCGCAGACGTGTCAGCGCTAGTTCACAGCTATGAGCATGCTCAGAACTGCCCGCACGTGTGCAGAACAGCGCACACGTGCGCAGAGCTGTGTGCATATGCTCAGAACTGCATCCCCATCATGTAGTACTGCACACGCGCACAGAACAGACAAAATGTCTGCTGTCACAGAGCCTTTCAGAGACCACATCTCTGCTGCCATATTAGGGCCATTCCCACTATGAACATAATTGCTATTTGAATCGCGATTTAAAAACCGGGTTGTTTTTTTTCCACACAGGCCAAAAAATTGCGTGTAAAAAAACGCGAGCCGATTGTGGGTAGCAATCAAATGGTGGGTGTGTCCTTGAGGTTGGCCCACGCAGGGAGACATATAAACAAGCACAGCACTTCCTGTCAATCAGAGCGCGAGAGGTGCATTGTGGGATTAAAAAACCCGGTGCGATTCAGTGGAGCGTTCCCACACACACCATGTCGCAAATAAATGTGATTTTTTTGAAAAAGTCTCACTCTTAGTGGAGTATGAATCGCGATTGAAATCCCACTAATAATCGCGTTTATTGTGTCCACACACGCAAACAAAAAGTGCAGTTTGAATTGTGATTCAAAATCGCAATAAAAAGAAGTTTATTTGGTATAGTGGAAACGGCTCTATTGGAGTTGGAGCCCACTGTCCCTGGCCCTAGCTCTGGCTTGATCTATTTCACAACCAGACCTTTTATTTACAGTGATCAATTCTGTCGTCAGTAGGTAATGTACATGTACATGTATATGTACATATCCTGCTCACTGCAGCCAAGATCCCCAGATGCAGCCTGCCGCAGAAAGCAATGCTTTCAATTCATGGAAGTGGGCCATTCATGTATTCATGTAGACTGTTTCTGCTGTGACCATGCATGTTCATGCACATCTGTGTATGCCCAGGACACACAGTGCCAGACCTATCATTTGCAACGGTGCGGGTCAAAAAAAGGCCATGGGTCTTGTAGAATCATTCCCACAACAGAGTGACAAGACTGATAAACCATCTACATGTACCTACCTCCAGTAACCCACAACATTTTTGGCCCATTATAAAGAAACAGAAGTACTTTTTCTTATGGCAAATATCTTAAGCCACTACCACTGAACTGGAAATTTAACCGAGATGATGGTAAAATCTCAAGTTGTTACATCTTACCCCAATACCCACTTTTGGAGATGGGAGATTTGACTGAGACAGTGGTTATTAAAGTAACCAAGCTGGCAATAGGCCTATAACAGCTGTGCTTGACCTTTCAAGTTCACAAAACGCCCACGAAATAAAACTACTTCCGTCTGTCATCACAAAGGAGTTTGATCAGTAACCAGTGCATGTGTGTTGTTGTGACACTTTTCAGGCTGACATTTACATGTATTGATGTAACTGGATAAGTGGTATTTTTTTTTTTTTTTTTTTTTTTAAAGAAGTTTCACCAAGTCACATGTTTATAAATTATACTGGACAAATCAACATGGCAACAATTATCTGGACTTAATCCAGTCACTTTTACTGGGCAGAGGTTAATGGCCGGTATAACCACTGGACACACTCGTAATACCAAGAAGAAAGTTTACTGGTCTGATTCCACTGGACTCGTAACATGATAACAGTAGGGCCTAACCATTGTCCCAGCGAGTTTGACCAAAATCAGTCCAGTGCAAAGAACTTAATACTTAACTAACAGCTAAAGCCACACATTACGGTATGTGAAACGTAGATTAAATAACCTTTTGAGAATGGTCCTGCTAGGATCGAAACATCAGGCCCTCCTAGTTTTTGATATTTGCATTTACATTGTGTAGGTCATATTAGTCAGTAAGCAGTTTGCAACATTTTTGCATGTTACCCAAGAAAGATATGTAAATGAGTTCTGCTTTCTAGAAGTCAATACTGTGTGTTGGATTTAGTGATTGATTCCATAATTTGGGTAGATCGTGAGAGAATCACTGGTCACCTTTGATTTTTCCTCAAATGATAGGATATACAATGTATAACCTTTCCCATCTACCGAGTACAACACAGATAACTTGTCAGTAGTGTTTGCGATGACAAGAAGCCCACTCCTGAATAACAGAATTGCCGAAGATCAGCTCAGTGCGGTTTCCTTCCAAACAGAAATGCTGATTTGCATGGCTTGGTCCCGGTATCAGCAGAGTACACACAATATGCAACCCCTCATCTGCGACCCTCATCTGCAATTCCTTATCGGAATTTAATTTTTTCTATTTGCTCCCCCCAAAAAACAGTGCAGTTGGGCTAAAAGATACACGCAGGCCATGACGCAGGCAGGGCCCAGGGTGCATGGCGACAATTATGGATACGGGGTTATGGGATACACACTGTTGACGCACAGAGCTACGAAAATATGGGGAGGTACGAAAATACTGACAACGCAGTGCCAAACATCCTGACAACAAATACCTGGCACTTAAACACCTCCTGTCTACTCTGTCACTGAAATGTCAACTGCTCCTCAACGGACGACCAGCATGAATGGACCAAAATGAGCATCTGTACAACAGACTTTGATCAGGGGAAGCCAGAAATAACTAGGCTGACATTTGAAATCCGCCCTCAACTTTGCCAAACGTGGATGAATGCCAACATCAAGACAATGCCAGATGAAAAGAAAATCGCAGTGGCTGTTGTTACGGCAGTCATCCGTGTGGTTCCCTGAGTCCCTGACTTTATTGTATTTCGTCAGCATTGCAGGCTGGTTGAACCAGTCTATTAGCTGATAGTCTGGCTCCAAGAGCTAAACATCCTGACAAATACTGTGAAGTCAGGGCACCACACGGACGACTGCCGTAAGAACAGCCACTGCGAAACAAAATAGCTACCAGTTTCCAAGCTGGCCATTTGTTGTGGGAAAATGGACACAAATTGACTCAAGTAACTTGAATCTCAACTATTGCTCTGTGAATACAAACACATACGTGTGCATACCTTTCTTCCAAATATTGATCACATTTGTAGTAAACCCAATCTGAGGTTCTATACAACATTGGATAGTTCCAGAATAGGATTATGCATGGTGGAAGATAATCCAGAAATACATGTACACTGTACTACCACTAGATAAATAACAAAAACAGGGAGAGACTTACACAGTTCCTGTGAAAGGGATGATCCAAAGATAATCCGGGAATCACCAAAGATCACCTTAGACAGGGCTAATCCCAGATAATCTCAACAAACGCCTAATCTTACCCCAAGAGATTATCTGGGTAACAATTAATCCAGTGCAAGTTAATTCAAGCATGTGCTATACATGTACCTCATTATGAAGTAGCCATAACACTAAATGTACCTACATGTAGCATCACTCACATTGAGCAAATCTAAACAGATTTTATGACCAAAGTGAGGTCATTCAATTAAGACTTTTCATACATTTTAATCTGAAAGCCTACTAGTACAGTGCGTAGTACCAGTGATAGCAGTGTAAAAAAGCACCCCTGGCATCATGTACACATGTACCAAGGCCGGCACTGCTCAGAATCCCAATAAATAGAAGTCCAAATCAGCCTGTGTTTTGGACATGGTATTTTTCAGAGAGCGAGCCCGTTTGTTTTTTGTCCCATCAAATCTTGACAGAACAGCCAAACAGGCTCGTTTCTTGCTGATGCAAAACCACTTTCTTACCGTGTGACCAGTGGCAGCATCACATGGACATTCACCATGAATGAATTTTCCACTGGCATCCTGCCAAGTTACAAAAACAAACAAGCCAAGGCTACTTCAGATAGCCAATCCCTTGCAAACAAAAATTGATCAGATTTGTTTTTCCCTCTCTGAAATCATGGGTTAAGGTAGCCAGAAATAAAGCAGTCCATATTTGTTAATATTGTTGGATAAGATTTGAAGGTTTTCTTTTGAGGCAGGTTGGGTCTGAGTCCAAGTCACAAGTCTTGATTAAGTCACTTCTTACCTTTAAATCTAATATTCTATTGGAAACACATTTTCCAGGTTTTGAAAGTCTTTCTTGGAGCACATAATATACGAGTTATAGACCTACTGTACATATACTCGCACAATATTAAATATCCCAATATGGGTCCGTGAAAGCCACCATATCAGCTTGATGTTGTCTTCTATCTTAGCATGTAAAAGTGTCCTTGAAAGGACCTCAAGTATTATTCTGCAGTATGTCACACATCACTCACATGAGTGGAGTCAGGGTCAGTCATTTGAGCTTTGACTAGAGTCAGTGGTAATGAAGCCATGTTTTCATTGGATTTTTGGGGGGGATAAAACTAACCGAGATGATAATTACCCATTTTAAGTCCAGTGGAAAGGACCAAGTAAATTTTCCTCTTGGTTAACTTTACCGGCCAACTTCTGCTTAGTTGAAATGATCTTTTACAGAGTCGATTAATATATTGAAAACAGAAAAGCCAACTTCACAAAAAGTGTAATACTGTCAAACGATACTGGGCCACCCATTTTCCATACAGTTGCAGTTACTATTGAGGCGTGTTGGTGTTTGACTTTGCTGGTTTTCCGATGATACTCATACCAAGTAGACAAATCAAATTGCCGTAATGCAGCGACACAATTCTATCGCATGTGTTGCAATACCACTACCAGTGCCAGGCTGTTCTTGGTACTGGGCCAGCTTACATTCAATCAAGTTCTTGCGTACACATGTACATTTATTGTTCCCTGGAATAAAAAAACGTAAAAATCTTAAGTCTGGATTGTACAATAGTAAAAAGACGGTATAAATCATAGAAAATCATGCCCAAATCATACAAGTTGACATCACTGTGAAAATAGATGACTCTGAAAAAAACCCACATCTACAGTATATGTACATGTACTGTACATGATACAGTGTACATGTACATGTACATGTACATCCGGTCAAATGTGGGCCTGTTGAGTGCATGACAGTACACATGGTCTGTGCAGTGTCTGCATACAGTCCGTGCACTACAATCAAACTGCTTCATGATGCTTCGACTTTTATTTCGCAGGCTAATAAGGTGATTACGCGACCTCAAAGGTCATGCACAGCTCCCTCGTGAGCCATTATATTGGGAGCTCGGTTACTTAAGCCCTCTCATCTGAATCACGGTGGAAGGTCTAAATGTTCCCGACTCAAAAAGGTCCTGTGGGAACAATGGCAATATTTACACATTTTTAAATTAAACCATCATCTTTGGTTGAATTACTCATTTTTAACTTCAGTGGAAGCGCGCGCAGCTTTAAGGCCCAATACAACATTGGGAAGATCGGAAAACATTGATGTCCACAGATTTCCTTCAAATTTACAGTTTGTAGATGGTCATGATAGAATCCTCATGTTGAAATCTTATGGTCTGGGATGCTGTAAAACCATGTTTGTTTGCTTTTTGCATTTTTCTACTTTTCAGATTACCATTTGAGCTAAAACCTTCACACGTTCACAGTATTGCTTTTTTGGAATACTTTATGGTCTAAGACAAACTGTGGCAGCCTTGAGACATTTACCAATACTGTACCGGTGTAACGGTCTGATCCGGGTCCCATGATCAGATGAGACCGTTACCATACATGTATACAGATAAAAACGTCATGCACAGTTTGCTGCAGTGCGTATTGTAGTTGTCCATTTTGAAGGGCGTGCTGAGTCAATACGGCCATTGGCAGTACAGCGCGGCCTAGAACTTGCAGTTTTACATTTGGGAAGAAATGCTACAGCTGTCCCCCCCCCCCTAACAAGGATGTATCGATTGACTTTAGGCCAAACAATCAAAAGCAAAAATAGCTTTACAAACTGTGTTCGTTTGCGGATAATCATAAACAACATTTACATGATGGCCGCCCCCGGGTGCTTGGTTCACTGACTCATCTGAGCACGCTGAGCAGCTGAGAACGTTGCTGCAACGTGCTGAGGTGAGCCAGTGACGTCACGGCTCAACTCAGCACGGGAGCCCGTCTGAGATCATTACACCGGTATAGGGTCTTTAAGATTCAAGTAGGACTCAAGCCGAGTCTGAGTCTGAGTTAAGAAGTCATACCGTACAAATCTGCCCAACATGTACATGTACATACATACATTTACAGTACATGTACTGTACAGTGTACATTGTACATGTACATGCATAGTGCATGTACATGTACAAGTGCATGTATAAGGCCTTTGCTCAGCTATATGTGCACTGCACAGCCTGACTTGTCAGCAATAGTCTGCAGCATATTCTGCCCATCAACCAGTCAGCCAGGCCACCCTGTAGGTCTATCAATCTTTCCCCTCCACACTGACAGCACACTGAGAGGTCCATGCCACCTGACTGGGCCCTACATGTCATTCAAAACCCCAAACAAATGAAGGCAAACCCCCCCCCCCCAAAAGGGGACCTGGCTATCAATAAGTTCTCCAATCTCCCCCTTCCATCAGATCAAGCTGAAGTCAACTGGTTTCATCTCTGAACCCTTTCCTCCCCTACATGTACACCTCGGTCAGGGCCACTGCAATCCTGACTCTGGCTACCCATACCATGCATAAGTCTCAAGTTCATCAACACTGTACAACCCCACTGTACATACGATTCCCCTGCAAGGTTAGGGGGGGGGGACAGCCAAGTATTTACATAACAACTTTCTTTGGGAGTGTTCATACAAGCCCCTTTCTCTTGGAAATCAGAAGGACAACATCCAGCTGTCATTGAAACGCGATACAACAATTCCCTGATTGCTCAAGACTTTTTTTTTTCTTTTTCTTTTTTATAGTGAATAAATATCAAACAAATTTGTTTGACTTGAATTGAAAAAAAACTGCATTCACTTTGAGTGATCTTTTGAGCTGCTGTAGTCGGGTTTGCATCTGAATGAAAGCAAGGTGTGATCCCTGGAGAAATACGGCAGTTAATGGTTGAATTGGTTCTGACTGGCACCACCACCCTGGGAAAGACTAGTTGACTAATATGGGAGGCCACCATCTATGGGCTGGATAGCTCAGATGGGAAGAGCACTCTGGTACAGAGAACCAAAGGTCTCAGTTTCAAATCCCAGTCCAGTCAAAGATTTCTTTGCCTTTTTCTTTCCAATTTGTTCAAAAGTTCCCAGTCAGCTTTTCAACGAATTGTTTGTATGTCTGTAAATATCAATTAGACCTTTCTCTTGGAATTTTTCTACACAGATACAGTGTAGAATAGATTGCAAGATGGAACTGCGGGCTATAGGTACAAATGCTCAAAGTGATATACACACACATGTACAGAACAAAATTTATAGTGCACTGTTGAAAAATGGTTAAAACAGGGTTCATGTACCAAATGTAGGTTTACAACAAGAAAGTGATACTTGGATATGGATACACTTTTGAAATCACTGATACAAGTAAAAGTCCCTCAAAATGCAATTTATGGCAACTGAAAATGGGCAAGCATCTGAAAATTACGAGCAACCATACAAATTGATGGGGGAAATGAAATAAGTATTTGACGACATTAGCAGTGGAGACTGCAACTAATGTTGGGATTATCTATAGTAACAGCCATCAGACTGAAAGTACATGTAAATTGCATGTGCCTATCGCTTTTAGATCTAAGGAAGTACTGAATGAATGTGAAGCATGGTCAATGACCTCTGACATATACAGAAGGGTCTAGAGAGCTCTCTGATGTCTCAGCTCAGGAGGAAGGTGAGGATCCTGTGGACATATCAAGTACGGTATGTAGTGAGGAAGAACTTGGCTGAGTGGAATTGACAAGAAAGCCGATGAGGGAAATAAGAGCCAAACACATGCAATTCCTCAGCCGCATCCTAAGACAAGACGGTTTGGAAAACCTGGCATTGACTGGGAACAAATAGAGGGGGGAAGAGGAGCAGAGGAAGGAGGGAGCGGGGTGACTTGTACCGGTATGTCCAGCCAGAAAGACTGATTACAAGAAAGAGTAAAAGATCAGGAGGTAAAGCTGCAACATTGAACATTGTGGCATGACAGAGAGAGGGGGAGAGAGAGGGAGAAAGAGATAGAGAAATAGAGTTAGAGAGAGGAGTAAGATGGGGAAGAGAGAGGAGAGAGGTGAAGGAGAGAGGGGAAGGATAGAGGGGAAGGAGAGAGAGAGAGAAGGGGAGAGAGGGGGAGATAGGAAAGAGACAGGGAGGGAGCGAGAGAGAAGAGAGAGAAAGAGAGAGGAGTGAGAGGGGGAAGAGAGAGGAGTGAGAGGGGAGGGAGAGAGAGGGGGAGGAAGAAACTGTTGCACTATCAAAGAAAGTGCAACACTTCTGGATGATGCTAAGAATTTTCCATTTGAAGTCAAAGCAGGTGGTTTCATGGATAATACTTATAAATACAAAACTTGAGAGTGGGGAGGGGGAGGGGGAGGGGGAGGGGGAGGGGGAGGGGGAGGGGGAGGGGGAGGGGGAGGGGGAGGGGGAGGGGAGGGGAAGGGAGGGGAGGGGGAGGGGGGAGGGGAGGGGGAGGGGAGGGGGAGGGGAGGGGGAGGGGGAGGGGAGGGAAGAGGCTCCGGATTGAAGAGAAGACCAGTATGAGACATATTGATTTTCTCGTGGGCTGGCTGACTGCTGCCAGGAAATTAGAGGCATTCGATTGGAAGAGGTATCGGAGGATGAAGGGCTAGATTTTTCTCCTTGTCTTGGCAACGTGGGGAACAGCACGATGGCAACTCCTGCTATTTCCTTGGTGCCAAAGGCTATATATGGTAACTTCTAAAGGTGGCCATTGCCTTGGTGCCCCTGGTCATTGCCTTGCTGTGCCCTGGTCATTGCCTTGGTGTCCCTGGTTATTGCCTTTGTGCCCCTGGTCATTGCCTTGGTACCCCCTGGTCATTGCCTTGGTGCCCCCTGGTCATTGCCTTGGTGCCCCCTGGTCATTGCCTTGGTGCCCCTGGTCATTGCCTTGGTGCCCCTGGTCATTGCCTTGGTGCCCCCTGGTCATTGCCTTGCTGCCCCCTGGTCATTGCCTTGCTGTCCCCTGGTCACTGCCTTGGTGCCCCTGGTCATTGCCTTGGTGCCCCTGGTCATTGCCTTGCTGCCCCTGGTCACTGCCTTGGTGCCCCTGGTCATTGCCTTAGTACCCCCTGGTCATTGCCTTGGTGCCCCCTGGTCATAGCCTTGGTGCCCCTGGTCATTGCCTTGGTGCCCCTGGTCATTGCCTTGGTGCCCCCTGGTCATTGCCTTGCTGCCCCCTGGTCATTGCCTTGCTGTCCCCTGGTCACTGCCTTGGTGCCCCTGGTCATTGCCTTGGTGCCCCTGGTCATTGCCTTGATGTCCCTTGACATTGCCTTAGTGCCCCTGGCCATTGCCTTGGTGCCCCCTGGTCACTGCCTTGGTGCCCCTGGTCATTGCCTTGCTGCCCCCTGGTCACTGCCTTGGTGCCCCTGGTCATTGCCTTGGTGCCCCTGGTCATTGCCTTGGTGCCCCCTGGTCATTGCCTTGGTGCCCCTGGTCATTGCCTTGGTGCCCCCTGGTCATTGCCTTGGTGCCCCCTGGTCATTGCCTTGCTGCCCCCTGGTCATTGCCTTGCTGTCCCCTGGTCACTGCCTTGGTGCCCCTGGTCCTTGCCTTGGTGGCCCTGGTCATTGCCTTGGTGCCCCCTGGTCATTGCCTTGGTGCCCCCTGGTCATTGCCTTGGTGCCCCCTGGTCATTGCCTTGGTGCCCCCTGGTCATTGCCTTGCTGCCCCCTGGTCATTGCCTTGCTGCCCCTGGTCACTGCCTTGGTGCCCCTGGTCATTGCCTTGGTGGCCCTGGTCATTGCCTTGGTGCCCCCTGGTCATTGCCTTGCTGCCCCCTGGTCATTGCCTTGCTGTCCCCTGGTCATTGCCTTGCTGCCCCCTGGTCATTGCCTTGCTGCCCCCTGGTCATTGCCTTGCTGTCCCCTGGTCATTGCCTTGGTGCCCCTGGTCATTGCCTTGGTGGCCCTGGTCATTGCCTTGGTGCCCCCTGGTCATTGCCTTGCTGCACCCTGGCCATTGCCTTGCTGCCCCCTGGTCATTGCCTTGCTGCCCCCTGGTCATTGCCTTGCTGTCCCCTGGTCACTGCCTTGGTGCCCCTGGTCATTGCCTTGGTGCCCCTGGTCATTGCCTTGGTGCCCCTGGTCATTGCCTTGGTGCCCCTGGTCATTGCCTTGCTGTCCCCTGGTCATTGCCTTGCTGCCCCCTGGTCACTGCTTTGGTGCCCCTGGTCATTGCCTTGGTGCCCCTGGTCATTGCCTTGGTGGCCCTGGTCATTGCCTTGCTGTCCCCTGGTCATTGCCTTGCTGTCCCCTGGTCACTGCCTTAGTGCCCCTGGTCATTGCCTTGGTGCCCCTGGTCATTGCCTTGCTGCCCCCTGGTCATTGCATTGCTGTCCCCTGGTCACTGCCTTGGTGCCCCTGGTCATTGCTTTGGTGTCCCTGGTCAGCAAAATTATTTTAATGTACATTGCTGAATTAGTAACATTATCAATTTCAATTTGGTGTAGGTTCGAAGCTCATAATGTAACTAATTACATCATATAATATTTATAACTAATTCAGCTACATGTAGTTCATCACTCAATTAAAAACAAAATTCCCTTGATACCCATATTTCAAGAGCCTGTCACATTTGAGAACACACCTAGCTGTTATTATTCTCTGAGGCAGGCTTAAAGATCTGACAGTAGATCAGCCGGATAAAACCCAACGGAAAAAAATATGCTTGAAAGAGATTTTAGAAAAGGGTAAATAGGACTGGGAAAGAATTCCCATAGGATTACATGCCGAATCAAGCTGACAAGGATTACCTAAAAAATTCAGTGGGCCGGTCTTCCAATCCTGGCCAGGATCAAAACGTCAGGTGCTCTGAATTTTTGAAATTGCGATTTGAACACCTCAGTGTAAAAGATTGAAGTGTTTTTTTGAACACGGTTTAACGGTGGAAGATGAAAGAATTACAGTGATTCTGCCTCTGGGGGGAGTTCTAGATAAAGGGAGGCCCTCTAGATATCTGACAGTTAGGATGGGGATTGAAATTGTGCAGGAGAAATCAAGATTTAAGGATGGTACAGTAGCTCTGCAGCAGGCTTTTCAATAGGGCCCTTCAAACTGTGCAAATGATGGCAATTTGAATTGTGATTCAATCTCTTATTTTTGGGGGTCGCAGAAAAACCGCTGGAAAATTGCAACGCAAACAATCCAGACCCAACTGTGGTTTGCATTGTGGTCAAACTGCGCATGGCTCCTTGTTGAGGCTGGCCCATGAAGCACTTCCTGTCAGAGTGTCAAAGCAGTGCACTGTGGGTCCTGTGAGATTCTTTTTCTGCATAGCATTTACACAAACTCCGCTTGGCAAATAATCCGGTTCTTAAAGCCCCTACACAACATTGGTGAGATCGAAAAACAGAAATGTTCACAGATTTACATGAAACTAATACAGTTTAAAGATGGTTATAGTAGAAACCTCTCACTGAAATATTTCTGCCTAAAATGTTGTATTTTTTGGAGAAATGATTAAAAGAAATAGTTTACGTCTCACCGAGATGTAGACTATTTTTCGGAATAGTACGGCGTTGAATGCTGCATTTTTGTGAAACAAATGAAGTGGTTTTCACGATTTTCTCGAGACTCGGTTGGCGGATTGAGCTGAAACTTTCACACGTGTGCTATTTCATGCATATGTTGGATCAGACACCATATGGATGCTATTCTTTGACCTCGACCAATGTTGTGTAGGGGCTTTAAAGAAAAGTCGCACTAATAGTGGAGTCCGAATTGCGATTCAAATCCCACTGATAATTGTGATGATTGTGGCCCACACACACCGACAAAGTGTAATTTGAATCGCTAATTGAATCGCCATCCAAATAATCATGGTTTGTTTTTGTGTTGCAGTGTGAATAGCCACTGCCTCGCTGGGGCTATAATTTCCCAATAAAGATCTACAGCATGATAAACTGCACATGTAAGTACATGCACACTTAGCGTAATTGGGATTCCCATTTTAGACCCGGAGGGCATGCTACGGAGATAGACCAGTTGGCTTGGCATCTGCTTGCCAAGTGAAGACTGTCCACCCACTCCCTTGGCTTTGTACTTAGCGGGGCAGGCAAAGGGCAGGAAGGGTCTTGAGAACAGATTGAGGATGTGGGCGTTCTGATTGCATGATGATGAGTGAGAGAGACACTGTTGTCTCCTGTGGAAACTTTGTTTCCTCAGATTGCAGTGCTCCTTGAGAAAAGACGAGTTATTATGAGAATGAAGTCCGTAAGGATTCATACAAATCTAGTCAGTTGTAACTGATCAGGGACCGTTTCATGGCTATGCTTATCGTAAGCGTAGAATTAGCATTTAGGCCTATGGAACCTCATGCAAGCGCATTTCACGGGTTGTTACAGGTTGCAGGTAGAGAATTCCATAGTGAAGCAGTGCGTGAAAGAAACTAGAGGAGTATACCGAGAATTCCAGAGAATTTTATAGACTTCTAAAAACCCATACTGTAGATTGATAGGAAAGGAGTAAATTTCTGGCAAAAATGCTTTAAAAAAACATTCCCAACAAAAAAAACACAAGAAGTCAGTCTTGTAAACAACCCCTTTGAACTAGCTCCAGTAGAGTATACTGAGTCCTTTTCAAAAAATTAATTGATGTGACCAGTAAAACAATCAAAATTTGAAAAATGCTTAAAATGGGGTATATGGGCTAAAGTTACTAAGTAAGTTTTTGTACAATGTATATACATGTACGATGTACATTGTACATGTACCTTTGAACATTACTGTATGATGTGCATTTAAGCTTTTCCTGCTTATTCTTTTAAAATGATATTTGGTTTTTCCTCCTCAATCGGTATACATGTAGATTTCCTTCCTTAAATTATTAAGTTTTACTTAGTTTGCCGCCTTGATTGTCCCTTGGGTCAGTTGATGCACGCTTGATAAATATTCATAACGACTCCTTACTAAAACATGCATGGCCAGCAGCCACTCGCATCCCAGAAGACTTTCACTGCTCCCACAGTAACGAACCCTGGATATGGGGACAGTGTGCTGGCATGATTGATGAGTGCGCCCTTGTCAGTGACCTCTGACCCAGGGGGTCAACTTGCCTGGGAAGGGCTAGAACAATGGAATGATTATCGTGGAGATCCAGGCTATGTTCCCATGCTGCAAGCAAGTATGGTGCATATACATACAGTACAGTACCTGTGCATACTGGCATGTCTGTGAAAAAAGACCGATGTAGGGCAAAGGTCAACTCTGCCCTTCATTCCAACAGCAATGTCAATGTCCATATTGTGATCTGATCATAGCAATCTTTTTCAGTGCAACATGCTGGAGTTGTGGGCATGTCTGGGTGCTCCTTAGCTGACTTTATAACCCTTTCAGGACTCTAGTTTCATGTATCACATGAGCTAAGAGTTGTTTGCCAAACTGAGCAGTGTCAGGAAGGGTTGTAAGTAACCATTTCAAGTCTGACACAAAACGGTTGTGAATCTTTCTGAACCCAACCTATCCCTGCAAAACCCAGCCCAACCCAACAACCAATCGATCCCAACCCATCACAACCCAACCCAATCCAACTAAATGCAATCCAAACCAACCTAACCATCCAATCGAACCCAAGCACAAGCCAACCCAACCCAAGCACAACCCAACCCAACCCAAGCCAACTCAAGCCCAACCCAAGCCAACCCATCCCAACCCAAGCCAACTCAAGCCCAACCCAACCAAGTCAACCAATCCCAAGCAAAGCCAACCCAACCTACATGTAAGCCCAACACAACCAATCCAACCCAACCCTACCCAAGCCAACTCATCCCAAGCCAAGCCAAGCCAACCCCAACACAACCAATCCAACCCAAGCCAAACCCAACCCAAGCCAACCCAAGCCAACCCAACCCAAGCCAACCCCAACACAACCAATCCAACCCAACCCAACCCAAGCCCAACCCAAGCCAACCCATCCCAAGCCAAGCCAAGCCAACCCTAACACAACCAATCCAACCCAACCCAAGCCCAACCCAAGCCAACCCATCCCAAGCCAAGCCAAGTCAAGCCAAGCCAAGCCAACCCCAACACAACCAATCCAATCCAACCCAACCCAACCCAACAAACCCAACAAAACCCAAGCCCAACCCAACCCAACCCAACCCAACCCAACCCAGCCAACCCAAGCCAAGCCAACCCATCCCAATCCATCCCAACCCAACCCAACCCAACCCAACCCAAGCCAACCCAAGGCAACCCAATCCAATCCAACCCAACCAAAACCCTACCCAAGCCAACTCATCCCAACCCAACCCAACCCATCCCAACCTGACCCAACCCCAACACAACTAACCCAACCCAAGCCCAACCCAATCCAACCCACTCCACTCCAACCCAAGCCAACCCATCACAACCCAGCACAACCAAACCCAAGCCCAACACAACCATTCCAACCCAATCCAACCCATCCCAATCCAATCCAATCTAACCAACCAAACCAATTAAACCCAATCCAACCAAACCAACCTGATTCATCCAAACACAACCAATCCCAACAAGCCCAGCCCAACCAACCCAAGCGATCCCAACCCAACCTAACCCGACCCAACCTAACCCAACCCAACCAAACCCATCCCAACCCATTCCAACCCATCCCAACCCAACCATCCCATCCCATCCCATCCCAGCCCAACCCGACCCAACCCATCCCAAACCCATCCCAGCCCATGCCAACCCAACACAAACCAACCAAACCTATCCCAACCCAACTCATCGTAACCCTAACCAGAGCACAGTTATTCCCATTGGTTATGCACAGCCGACGTCGATCATTGTACAGTACATGTACGTGCACATGTTTTTCCGGCCATGTGTATTGCAATCGTGTACCGTGCGTCCGGACTCAAGCCAATGCAATGTAGATTATTTCACATTATTTTGGAATATAAATGCTGGTAAATAAAATAAATAAAACAAAGGTTGAAAATATCTTCCTCCATGGTATATTTGACGACCTTAATCTGGACACGATGGAAACCTTGACCTCGTAAATCCGTCACTCACACACAATGTTCCGATAAAAAAAAACCATAGACATTTCGTTCTGCTGTTCTTAAATCAGTCAAGAGAGGGCGCCCCAATAATACTTCTGAATTATGTTTCTTTGGATTTCAAACTTAGGGGCATTTACCGGCAGCAGTTTACGTCCCCACTGTTGGGTATTAAATGATATGGAGCATATCTTCCATGCACTCATTATCCCCTAAAAGCCACATTGTCCGAAACCGCAAGAGGGATTTTTAACCGCAGATGTTTGTGATTTACGATGTCCCTTCTGGGCCACCATACAAACCGTCCCATTATCGGCGAGATGAAACAACGTTCACATGAAACCGCAGCACTGTGTGCATGCATGGGGCATTGAAAGACGCATTTCCTGAATAAGGTTTGGTTTTTGACATGCCATGGCGCCCATAGTTTACAAAAGAAGTCGTCATAAATGGGTCGAGAACATGTTTTTGTTAGTGTTCGGTCGGCAAAAAATGATTGTTATAACCGGAGTCTCGTAGCGTGCGTGCTCATTATACATAAACATTTCCTCCATACAAATGTGCACAAATTGATCTTTATAATCTTTATAATGGAGTTGTCATTATAATCGAGCTTGTTATAACGGGAGTCGACTAATACATGTACTAACAGTGGAGTGCAAGTCGCGATTCAAATCGCAATCCAAATAATCACGTTTATTTTGGACATTGGAAACTGCCCTACAAAGACTGATTGCCTGCAGTAGAGTACTCTGAGGTACTGAATAACATAATGTACACTAACAAAGTTAATAAGGCTCCCGTGAAATTGAGTCATTCGGTACACAAAGTATCAAATGACACAATTCGGTAGTGTCTCTTATTAGAGAGTCCTGGCTGCTTGAGGACCTTGTTAGAGTGAAACACGCTCAGGATGGATCAGAGTCCAGATGATGCTTCATAATGAGCACACTGCTACGTTATTGTGTAGCTAAGATGGTGGACATCTGTTTTTTCTTTGCAGATGCAAAGGCCCATCTTGGACATTGGCTTGCCTGGGTTCAAAGACCAGGAGGTTGATTTCAAAAAGGCCTTATGATCCATTGTAACTCATCTCAGCGGCCCTGTTAAGTTACCGTGGCTGAGCGGAAGTCTTCCGCGACTCCTCTCGCCCTGTTAGTTTTTACATCGCGGTAGCGGTAACTTGACAGGGACGTCAGTTTACCGAGCGTCCCCACTGGACTTAATTTTGTCATTCTTCTGCTCAGCCTCGGTAGTTTGACAAAATTAAGTCCAGTGGGAACATAGCTATTGGCTAACTGTCTATGCTCTCAACTTACAATGTACATGTACATGTACATGTACAATAATAGTACTGTGGTACATGTAGTAGACTAAGTCTTGTATTCCACTATTCTGTACACGTTTACGATGTATGAAACAAAAGGGAAGCTTTAGTTGGCAGGCTGATCATTTGAATCGTGTTTTTGTGTGCTGAAGTGAATTTGGGTGTTAAAGCCCCTACAGAACATTGTTAACATCAAAAAACAGAAATGTTCACAGATTTACAAGAACCTCAGGGCCTATACAGTTTGAAGATCTGGGTATGGTAGAGACCTTGCAAAAAGAGTAAAAGAAATCGTTTACATCTCACCCCTAGATCTAAACGACTTTTTGGAGCAATACATTGAATGCTGCATTTTCGCGAAACAAATGAAGCGGTTTTCACTATTTTCTCGAGACTCGGTTGGCGGATTGAGCTGAAAATTTCACAGATGTGCTCTTTCATGCAAATGTTGGATCAGACAACGATGCTATTCTTTGACCTCGACCAATGTTGTGTTATTCCTTCAAGCAGCTGTATGAATTGGGCCAAAAGTTAGTACTACCCACTGGCTGACAGAAGGCAAGCAGCAGAGAAGCACATGGTCAGCTCCAAGGGGCCTAGCGACAGTTCAATACTGCTGCGAAATGGTCCCTTACAGAAGTCTTCAGGGCTACGTTAGCCAAGTGTTCCCATTACAAATGTCATGGTAATCCCTTTGATACCTGGAGACTTGTTGGGTTATCAGTGATACCGCAACATGGATTAGGAGCAGCTGCAATAGTATATACTGGTCTGTCAGTAAAAAGAAAACAGGGTAGGGAGGCTCATTTTTGCAGACATCACGGTTTTGGGTGGGTTTTGTGTGTGTGTGTCACTACCTTGGGGTCAGGGAGTTCGAGGGAATCTGGTGCAAATCTGTCAGCGTTCAAATAGACTGTGACATTGGAAAGTAATGTAATCCCCAGGGGGCAAGTTAAAAGACTGGACACATTTTGGAAATGACCCCATCTCTCGGCACAGTTGGAATGAGCCACCAGCCCACATATCGGCGGCCAATGTGCAGGTTGTGCCTGCCTGCATTCGTCTGATACCAGTTGTCTGTCAATGGGAGATTTAAGGCGGACTAACTTCGGACTCGGAAAGACAGAGCGGTCCAACAAACGAACAGGACCAGAATGCCACGTCATGTCCTTTATGCCGGGCTTAGGCTCTGGCTCCCGCTTCCATTGTTGTCATCCAAAAGTTTAAGAGTAAGACACAGGTTAGGGGTTCCGTTTGTTGAAGTTGGAGCTCAATAGTATAAAGTGGAAGTTTGCGGTGACACCATGTAGCACTTCTCTTTCAAGAAGGAGTGTGGCTCTGAAAAGAGCCAGTAACTCTGTTACTGTGCTAACTATGTTAACTGTAACTCTGCTAACTCTTTTAGCCGGTAACTCTGTTACTGTGCTAAACCTGTTAACTCTAACTCTGCTAACTCTTTTAGCCGGTAACTCTGTTACTGTGCTTACTTTGTTAACTGTAACTCTGCTAACTCTATTAGCCGGTAACTCTGTTATCGGCGCTTTTCAGAGCCATAGTCCTTCTTGAAAGAGAAGTGCTACATGGAGTCCGCAAACCTTCCACTTAGTATTTCCACCATGCAAACCTTCAAGTCTAATCAAGCTCAATAGTCTTTTTGCAAAGCGGAGTATCATCTCCAAACCAAAGCCAAAGGCCTCCTGATTTACAGTGTATCTTTAAAATGTAACAGAGGCAAAGCTGCAGCATAAGCCTAAGGCATATCAATTGTACTTACTGTACAAATAACCCTTTCATAAATTTCAAACATTTCAGAGGGCTCGACGTTTCGATCCTTGCAGGAACTTTCAAAGTTTTTGAAAACTTTTACTATACAGTATAGCTACAGTATGATGTGCCAGTTGAAGCCCCTACACAACATTGGTCGAGGTCAAAGAATAGCACCCATATGTTGTCTGATCCAACATATGTATGAAATAGCACACCTGTGAAAATTTCAGCTAAGTCCGCCAACCGAGTCTCGAGAAAATCGAGAAAACCGCTTCATTTGTTTTGCGAAAATGCAGTATTCAACGCCGTACTGTTACAAAAAATAGTTTAGATCTCGGTGAGACGTAAACTATTTCTTTCACTCATTTCTCCCAAAATACAACATTTTAGGCAGAAATATTTCAGTGAGAGGTTTCTACTGTAACCATCTTCAAACTGTATAAGTTTCATGTAAATCTGTGATCATTTCTGTTTTTCGATCTTACCAGTTCTGTGTTGTGTAGGGGCTTTAAGAACTATTTTGACAAATTGTTTACGATTTCCTCTGGTAGTCTGTCTTCCTTTTCCTTTGGTTCTTAAAATGACTAGAGCTGAAGCAGATGAAACCAAAAAGCCTAAAATTTATCAAATGAAGATCCCAAGTGTGTATGGTGAAAGGACCTGTCTACTTACACTGTACAGTACGTACATGCATACATACATGTTTGTACACATGTACCTGTACATACATATGTACAGGTACATCATACATGCACGTTGAGTAGTTTTGACTGTACATCTTCATATTCCTTCCTAGTTTTGGGGGGTTTTCAATGGCCAAGAAAAATCTTGGCAATTTTCCAATTTGTTACAAAAATCCCAGTCAATTTTCCTCCATCTTTTGTTTTAATTTAATTTGAAAAAATTGAAAACTTGTTACTAACATCATGGAGGTAGCCGGAGCATTTCGCTCAGTGATCCTCATGTGCCATGGAATGCCAGTGTTGCACAGTATAGCCACACAGTGGTGGATCCAGGAATCTTCTAACTGTGCTTGACCAGTCCTGCAATGTCCAACATGCCAATCAGGGGAGGGGAGGGGAGGGGAGGGGAGGGAAGGGAGGGAAGGGAAGGGAAGGGAAGGGAAGGGAAGGGAAGGGAAGGGAAGGGAAGGGAAGGGAAGGGAAGGGAAGGGAAGGGAAGGGAAGGGAAGGGAAGGGGGAAGGGAAGGGAAGGGAAGGGAAGGGAAGGGAAGGGAAGGCAAGGGAAGGGAAGGCAAGGGAAGGCAATGGAAGGCAAGGCAAGGCAAGGGAAGGGAAGGGAAGGGAAGGGAAGGGAAGGGAAGGGAAGGGAAGGGAAGGGAAGGGAAGGGAAGGGAAGGGAAGGGAAGGGAAGGGAAGGGAAGGGAAGGGAAGGGAAGGGAAGGGAAGGGAAGGGAAGGGAAGGGAAGGGAAGGGAAGGGAAGGGAAGGGAAGGGAAGGGAAGGGAAGGGAAGGGAAGGGAAGGGAAGGGAAGGGAAGGGAAGGGAAGGGAAGGGAAGGGAAGGGAAGGGAAGGGAAGGGAAGGCAAGGCAAGGCAAGGCAAGGCAAGGCAAGGCAAGGCAAGGCAAGGCAAGGCAAGGCAAGGCAAGGCAAGGCAAGGCAAGGCAAGGCAAGGCAAGGCAAGGCAAGGCAAGGAAAGGCAAGGCAAGGCAAGGCAAGGCAAGGGAAGAAGGCAAGGCAAGGCAAGGCAAGGCAAGGCAAGGCAAGGCAAGGCAAGGCAAGGCAAGGCAAGGCAAGGCAAGGCAAGGCAAGGCAAGGCAAGGCAAGGCAAGGCAAGGCAAGGCAAGGCAAGGCAAGGCAAGGCAAGGCAAGGCAAGGCAAGGCAAGGCAAGGCAAGGCAAGGCAAGGCAAGGCAAGGCAAGGCAAGGCAAGGCAAGGCAAGGCAAGGCAAGGCAAGGCAAGGCAAGGCAAGGCAAGGCAAGGCAAGGCAAGGGAGGAAGAAGAGGGGGTTACCCCACGTGCAGATATTAGTGGTTCCCCTGGCACTGAATTATTTGAAAAATGTCCACTGTGCATTTACCTCCAGGGTCATGTGATGAGTTCTAGGAATCCTAGCAGTGATAGGGGTAAGAAGGCTGATACCATCTGCCAATCTGTTTCTATATATAAGGAGGGAGGAGTGGGTTGAGCCTATCGGAATCTTGATGCCTATCAGCTTGCCAATAATCCCGGGGGAAACTGGCTGCTAAGCCCAGGGGATTAGGGGGCTGAACAGCTGCGGCTCCAAGTGTACTGAGTCTGACTTGCCCCATTGCCAACCACACATCACAACCATGCATTGCAAGAGGAAGCATGCAGGCAGTGCACACGTTTCTGTGTAGCCACCTCCTGTCCAATCAGAAAAAGGGAAGCGATCCACAAAAATGTCACCACCTGCACATGCATGGGACTGGAGTCCTGTTACTTGGTGGAAAGTTTGCAGTGACACCTTGCAAGTCATCTCTCTTGAGAGAGTGTACAGCAATTGATTTCACCATACACATGCAGCTCACCAAGCCCATCATAACTTACGATCAATCGCAAGACATGAGTGATGCACAGAAACCAGTTGTACCTCAACTTACGATGGGTTACCCATCGTAAGTACTTTGGTTGCTGGTGTCCCTGGGCAAGCCAATTTTCCAATGATGCTCATTTTCATCCCAGGAATTCAAAGAATGAGGCACATGTACATGTACTTAACATGTACACACATGTACATTGTATGTATACATGTACATGTACATGTGCCTGCCAGTGAATCTGTGAAAAGCTCAGACTTTGGGCATCCAAGGCACAGAATTTGGAGCCCAAGTCTAAGTCCAATCACATCTTTCCAATCCGAGTCTGAGCCTATGCCCTAAGGCCGAGTCCTAGTCACAACTCACACTGGTTGTGTCTTGAGTACAACTCTGGAGTCACCTTGTCATTCTACATGTACAGTACACGTAGCTTGGAAATTTATGCCCAATTTTTGACAAGTTTTTCTAGAATCCTATGCACTTTCTAGTAATAGGCCTGCTGATGCAGTGTATCAAACAAAATAGTCAAGTATACCAGTGAGAGAAGATCATTTGATCAATCCATGTGCCCAAATACCGCGTGATCATTCTGCGTGTTTCTACTCAGCACACGCTAACACCCGGTATTTCTTACCCACTATTTTCTGGGTGTCGATGATCCAGATCACTGACAAACGCCTTATTTGTTTCCACTCAGTACGGAAAAGGCGAGAGTCGCCCACAATTGAGAGACTGAACATGCGGAATGACTCGGGTCACGTTGCAGGTCAACGCAAGGAATTGTGGGAAACATTTCGCGATGTAAACGGGCAAGATGAAGCGAGTATCAAAAGCAAACTTGGTCAGATTGCTGTCATCGTTCATGTTGCTATACATCCAACATGGCACACAATACGTTGAGAATCACCAAATCGCCGAATCATTTCCGGTGCACCCGCCAACCAGCCAGCAACCGCGTGTGTTTCTACTGCGAGTGTGACCCGAAGACACCAGGCAAGATCCATCTCAATGGCTGGTTGTTGGGTTGCCGGATGACGATTGGAAAATTTTACACCTGGTTGTCTTTCTACTCCAGCCAGAAACACCCAAAGATGCACGGAAACACCTGGCAATCTTTCGTCAGTAGAAACACGCTGTTAAGTGTGCATGAGTGTCGCAAAGACTCAAGTTCCAGACACAAGTCATAGACTGTAAGACTGAATACAGTTCATCGTACCAAAATCCATCTAGAGATGACGTTTGAGGGCAGGGAGGAAGGCAAGGGGGGTTCAAGACTTGATTTAAGAATCAGAAAGAGTGAAAGAGCCTTAAGTTCAGAAGCGTTGAAAGACGCTTTCAACACTCTGCACTTTGGAAAGACTCTCCTGGGATTGAAACGTCACGCACTCTACATTCTTCAAATGTTTTGTTTATAGTCGTTTAAGTCAGCAAGCGGTTTGCAGCATCTTCATATTAGGTAAAGTGATTTTTTTTTTTTTTACCAGCAATGAATTTCTGACTGGACCAGGGGCCAAATTCATAGAGCTGCTTCAGCACTAACATTAGCTCAGGCATAACAAGCCACGGTTGATAGGATCAGATTGCCAACCCAAACTTCACTTCTGTTTCATGGCACATCAAGAATAGGGAAATTTATACAAGTAATAAGCAACTGGCATCACATCGTAGTGTGGTTTGTAATCCTGTAAACGCAAGAAAGACGGATTTTCTATGACATTGGGCCCTGGACTTAAACCGAGACCTCTGGATTAACGTACCAGTGCTGTAAGTCTAACCATCTGAGCTATCCAACCCTTAGATGGCGGCCTTCCCAGATAGTCAGCTAGTCTTTCACAGGGTGGGGGCTCCAATCAGAAGAATAATGAATATACTGCCATAAATATCTCCAAGGATCCAATCCTCAGATTCATTCAGATGCAAACAACGCCAACGACTGGCTACAGTAGTATGGGGATCAATCAAAGCATGCACAAAGTGAATGCCACCTCATTTTCAAACAAACAAAGGTCAGGGAAAACTTACTGGGAACTTTTAAACAATTTGTGAAAATAGCCAAGAAAATGTTGATCATTATTAAAGCTGTTCCTTGCTCTATGGTCATTAAAATGGTTTGAAATGAATTATCTGTGATGCGTTGCTCAAATGTATTCCTTTGCCTTGTAAAGTGTATGGTCCCACTAAGATCTTTGGTGTGTGGTTCAAATTAAAGATATTGCATACATTTGCCTCGTTAAGTGTTTGGTCTCGGTAAGGTCTTTGGTGTGTGGTTCAAAGGTAAGATATCGTATACCTTTGCCTTAAGTGTTCAGTCTCCGTAAGATCTTTGGTGTGTGGTTCAAATGTAAGATATCGTATACCTTTGCCTCGTTCGGTCCTGGTGAGATTTTAGAGGAGTGCGGCCATCCATGGACAAGCCATTGAAACTGCTTCTCTCTCATCAGTGTGAAAACCGACACCGGAGGGGAGAACTGTGAAGGAGGTCAATGGGGGCATGACAGACTGGGCCCAGGGAAAGTGGTCATCCACGCTAGTCCCACTGGCTCCCCCTCCATGGGGGAGAATGGAGCCAGAGCAGGGGCCAGGCTGGCGTGTGGCTAGCCCAGTGCCCTCTGGCATGGCTGAGGTAGAATTCTTAGGGGGAGGGGAAGGGAGGTCTGCGATCCAGTCACTCCTGGTTTAACAATCAGCCCTTGCTTAATTCAAGTCTAGCCAGTGGCCATGGGCTCCCAGGATTAGCATCCAACGCTTTACCTGACCTGCTGGACATTTCACACTCCAATTAAAAAAAAAAAAACGAAAAAAAGAAGAAAAGAAATTCAACTATTTGACTTGCCTGACTGGAATAACTGAGTGGCTCCTGGTTTGAGCAGGACCCAGACATGCTGGCCAGTTCAAATATTAGTTTTGAGGCCCAGTGGGCATGATTAGGGCAAAGACAAAATGATTAACCTCCAGGTCTGCATTGCTGACCTGTCCATCAAAAGGAAACCTAAAGGGGGGGGGGGTGATATTGCCAAAACCCGGCTCCGACTTTGGCTCCAACTTGGTCACTTCTAGCGCCAAAGCTGAAAGCCCATGTTGCGGGATTCTTTGTTGAAGTCGAAGCGCGGGAGTCTATTTCTTTGAAATCAAAACTGGGGTGTGATTTTCAAAATCGAAGCAAAAGACCTCCCGTTTTCATGCCTAAATCATTCAAAACGGATGAAAGAATTTAAGGCAAAGCTCCGAGGGATGCTACATTAGTATCTTAATGTTTTGGACAGCGTGTGCTCTCACTCCTATCTCCAGACGAGGTTGAGTCAAAAGAGATGACGTACACGGCGTCACCACAACAATGTGACTCTTAAAACATCCCGTTGGTCTTGCAAAACCTAAAAACACAACCGACTCTGACCAATTTGGCAAGGTTTCAGGCCATTCCTGTTCTTAATTGGGTGAAGTGAAGCTAACAAGGGTCTCTGGAAGATTTACAAAAGATGTCGAGCCCCCCCCCCCCCAAAGAAATGCAAACAGGGCTCAAGCCTGAAAGATTCACAGGTAAAATTCTTACCGTGACTTAAAACACTGTGCAGACACAAAGGTCTGGAAAGTGCCACAGACTACAATGGGTCATTATTTATTGGCTTTGCCAGGCACCAAAGTCATGCCTGGATGATGTTTTTTTGCAGCTGAATTACTTTAACCAGTCTCAATGAATTTTCCCAAATCCATAATGACAAAGCAAAAGCAAAGGAAAACATTACCCAAAAGTATGTTACAAACTGCTCACTGACACTAATGAGGTTTTTTTTTTTTCATAAAAACGGATCTATGGCCATAGGTCTACTATCAAAACCGGTAAAATGGACACCCCTGTTGGGTATCACTTCAATCTCCCTGATCATTCAATATCAGATATGAGTGTACTGGACATAGAATCACTTGGTCACCGTAGTAATGCTGTCCATCTTAGCCGTGAGAAAATGTGGATGAAGCGTCTTCGGACTATTCAACCACATGGTCTCAACATCCAGGAGGGTAATGACTAACACCATGCAGCTTTCTGATAATCCTGCTTTTGTGTTCAGTCCTTCACACTTCTCTCTTTGATCTTTCCCCCTCTTCTCACTAATCCCTACCCTACTCCTTGCCCTTCCCTTTGATCTCTCTCTACCAGCTTCACTCTTTGTCTTGTGTTTCTCATCAGTGTCCTATTCACTCTCTCCCCCCTTCCTTCGTGTATATGTATCTGTTTTGTCCTTGTCACTCTGCCTTTGAGAAAGGTCCTGCTAGGATCGAAACGTCAGGCCCACTAAATTTTAGTTTGTTTTTTTTCATGCAAAAAAATCAGATCAAAATCGGCCATCGGAAAGATGCTGTCCGCCTCAGCAGGGAGAAAATTTGGATTAAGCATCTCCGCACTATCCAACCTCATGGCCTTAACATTCAGGAAGGGAATGACTAAATCCTCACTTAATTAACACCTCTTTTCTTTCATCTTCCCTGTGGCTCTCCCCTTTGAACTCCCACCTCCCTCCTGTCCCTTTGATCACCCCCACCCTTTCGTTTGTTTTCCCTTTGATCTCCCCTCGCTTCATGTGTACATCTGCATCCCACTCCCTTCCCCTTTGTCCTTCCTCTGTCATGTGTGTCAGGGCTTTCCTTCCCCTGATGACTGTCTGTGTATGTCCTTGTCACTTTGCCTTTGAGAAAGATCCTGCTAGGATTGAAACATCAGACCCTCTAACATTTGAAATTTTGTAGCATGTTAAGTCAGTTTTACATAAATATTTGTTCAAAATTTCTGACTTGCAGCAAAGTGGAAAAAGTGATCACCTAATGACCTCACGAGTGAACATGAGCAATGACATACAGTGCTTTTTTCTTTTTTTTTAGTTAGTACATGTAGGTAATTGGAAGGAAAAATAGGTTTGCAGTGACACAATGCAAAGTTCTCTTTTGTGAGTATGTGAGGTTCTGAAAAGAACCGGAGGAACGTTCAACGATTCAAACAGTATGTCTTTAAGGCACTGCTGTCGGGGGGGGGGGGGGGGGGTCTTGTGGTAAATAATTGGTGACATTGTTTGTGTTTTAAATGGTGAGGATTTTTTTTTTTTTTTCTCATTTAAATTTGACTAGTTGCTTTCAAAGTTGACAAATAGCCCGGGTTCATGGATGGCATTTTGTGGGGCATTAAGTAGAGCCATGAATCTCCCACTTCTTAAATAAACCATGTGTACAGTACCTGGGCAAGAACATCTTTGTAGGCACAGACATTGGCTCCCTTGGGTTCAATTACTGGCAGTAGAACTCAAGAACAGGACCAAATTAACTAGATCACTGGGATGGATTGTAAATCACATGGCAGGGTCATTGGCACTTGATAAGCTGCAGGACTTTTAAAGCTAGATTATTGGAAAGCGGGCATTTTGGCGGTATCGATATGCACATTACAGATAGGCAGTTGTGTAGGTCTCCAGACCATTGTACATTACAAATAGGCAGTGGTGTAGGTCTCCAGACCATTGTACATTACAAATAGGGAGTGGTGTAGGTCGCCAGACCATTGCACATTACAAATAGGCAGTGGTGTGGGTCTCCAGACCATTGTACATTACAAATAGGCAGTGGCGTAGGTCGCCAGACCATTGCACATTACAAATAGGCAGTGGCGTAGGTCGCCAGACCATTGCACGTTACAAATAGGCAGTGGTGTAGGTCGCCAGACCATTGCACATTACAAATAGGCAGTGGTGTGGGTCTCCAGACCATTGTACATTACAAATAGGCAGTGGTGTAGGTCTCCAGACCAGTCTCAGTCTCGAGAACGGTAGCGAGACCACTTTTTTCTGATCTTGATCTTGATCTCGATCTCGCTACCCTGTGGTCTCAGTCTCGGACCGCACCGGTCTTCAATATTTGTCTCACTTCGAGAACACCTTTATTTGTTTCTTAAGCCGTGTCCGCACTGGACTGGACCGTGGGTAACATTCCAATGGGTAAATCTTCCCGGCGTCCGCACTTGGACTTTTCGACTCGGGTAAACTAACCGAGACGATCGGTAAAACTAACCGACTCATGTACATGTGCATGTACATGTACTCTAGGTACACAAACACGTTGTTACCCTGCGCCCGCACGAGTCTTGCATACAGTAACGTAACGTGCGGGGCGCCGGATGTGGATTTTTACCGAGTCGTTTACCGAGACGTTGTGTCTAGATTGGACTTATCGACTCGGTTAAACTGACCTGGTCAATTTAACCGGGCAGAAGTTGGTCGGTTAAACTACCCACTGGAGTCGGGTAAGTTACCTGGGAGGAAAACTTCCTGGGCTGTCCGCACTGGACTTAAAATGGTCAATTTACCCATTTGCTCGGTTAGTTTACCCATTTTAAGTCCAGTGCGGACGCGGCTTTAGCTTTGGGTCTATGGTCTCATTCTCGACCTTCCGGTCTCAGCCTTTGTCTTGGTCCCACACTGCTGAATCTCGGCTACAACACTGCAAATAGGGCCCCTGGCTGTAATGGAAATTTGTATCACTGGCCACAATTTCTCACTGGGGAAAAAAAACCGAGGCATTGATTCTGAATGGTTGCCTGTACTGGTCCCTCCAAATACAGGCAACACTGGTATTGTCCAAGCTTTAAATGGAGACTCCTTTTCAGCAAACCACAAAACTATATGCCTATAGTATGAGAAAAGCCACAAAGATGACCAATCGTGCCAGGTTTGACTCTATGTACACCTAAGAACTTTTCACACTATAGTGCGAATCCGCGGGGTTTTTTTTACCCCACCAACACCCCTCAACCATTCACACTGGACCCATTTGGAAACTCCCGGGGGACTCTACAGTATTTCCCCCGTGGAAATTGGAAAAACCCAGGGTTTTCTCCTTACCCTACACATACCCCCCCCCCAGCAGGGGTAAAAATTCCCTGGGGAAAAGCTTATCCCCGGGGATTTCTTCAGTAGTGTGAATAGACCAAAATCCCGGGATTTCATCTAGTGTGAAAGCCCCTATAATGTACTCAAAGGTATTTCAAAGGTATAATATACTGTATACCTCATGTACAACTGTACCTCCTGATTGTTTAGCAATTTTTTTAAATGGCGCATTGAAAAAGCATGGGACAGTCATGGGCGCTGAATAGTGGCTGATGTGGTTAATGAAAGAGGTTTGGTTGACACCACGTCATCACTTTCTACCTGAGCTGGAGTAACTCAACAGTGCGGGTAGTATGGCCTGTGTCTGTCAGCATGTGAGTGCCAGCCCACAAGGCCTTCAGCAGGCAGCTGGGTATTGGTAGCAGCAAGACCCCCTTATTCCTCCATGGTAGCAGTGTGCTGAGGACTGACAGACCACATACCATCTGGAAGGATGAGTTGCTCCCTCTTGTCCCAGCCTCTCTTACCACGGAGCTACAGCTCTGCTCCATGCTCTTACCATGCTCTCACAGCCGCGTTTTCACTGGACTTTTGGTTAAAGAAACCGAGACGATGGTTACTTTGACCAAATTAAGTCCAGTGGAAACGGCCCAGTCAAATTTCTCTCGGTTACAGTACATTAACCAAGTCCAACGGTTACTTTTACCGAGCAACCTCTGCCCAGTCAAAGTGACCAGGTAAGTTTATCCAAGCCGATTAGTCCAGTGGAAACGCACCACTCGGTTAAATGCGACTCGGTAAAAAAACACATCCGGCCTATGACGTAACACGTACATGCACTGTGCACAGCGTCTGCTTCTGATCGCGCGCTAAATGTACACACGTACATTGCGTATCCGGCTGACACTTGACCTTCATGAGCCGTTATATTGCCAGCTCGGTTACTTCAAACCATCGTCTCGGTTAAATTTGACTGACTCAAAAGTCGAAGTGGGAACGACAGTCAAATTTGACCATTAGAAATTTAACCATCGTCTCGGTTAAATTTTAGTCCAGTGGGAACACTGCTTAAGGCCGCTGCACATGAGAGCTACATGTACATGTATCTGCTGAGCAAAGATTCTCTCGAGGCCGTTTACTCAGCATGTAGCTCACCGTGTGCACGGAACTTTTAGTGAGATTTCTGCCTCAAGAGGCTGTGAGACCAATATCTATCCTGTTAGATTTGTTTCTCCTCTCGTGGATGAAAACTCATCGTGTGCGGCAACTTGAGCTACATGCTGAGCACAAAAACATAGCAACTGGCCAATGAAATGGACTTTAAGTTAAAGTGCAGCTACACCATAACTTTATGTGGTAAGTATTGGGCCATAAGCAGAAAGGCAAAAGTTACGCACTAGGGCCATTCCCATTACGAAAATATTGTGTCCACACACGCAAAAAAGGTGGAGTTTTAATCGCGATTCAAATCGCGATCCAAATAATCGCTGGCATTCCTTGGTGATGTGGCAGATCCGTGACCAGAAAATGGTTCCATACTTTGGTTTGGGGGACAGGGAAGCATTAGAAACACATGTCCATTCAGTTGCATCAATTCTCACCCTTGAATTCAATTGACACTCGGTCACTGGCTATTAAACATTCTTAATATAACATGCACATGTGGGGGTATGATCCCTGGAGATACACCTGTACATGTACACATGTATGTGACAGTCAGCGGTTTGGTAAATACATGTACTTCTGCCTGGGACCCGCACCCATGCAAAGATACTTGCCTATTTGGGAATGCTGCCATCTATGCTGCCATGGAAAGCTCAGGTGCTTAGAACATTGATTGGTACATTAAGCCAGAGGTCTCGGGTTCAAGTCCAGTCAAATACCGGTATTCTTTGCTATTGTCATAAATCATTTTTAAGTTTCCCGGTCAGTTTTCCTGTTCTTGTTTGTTTAATGTGTATATGCAACTGAAAAAACCCACAATTGACTGACTGGTGTCCTGCTTTATTCTAATCGTCAATCAGTTGTTGCATTGTCACTTTAATGTAGCAAAACACTACCACACTGAGCTTTATTCAGTGTAACCTTTCCAAGAAATGGTTGGCTTTGGCAAACCAGCTGTTCGCTTGGGACTCAAAGCATTGCTCTCCCTCCCCCCCCAGTTGATAAGCATCTCTGCAACCGTTCACCTTTTCCTGTGCCTTCCTCCATTGGATGAGAAATCTTGAACTGAGACTGTGGTTTGAGTAACTAGGGCCGGTGAGCCCCTTCATGGTGAGCCCAAGGCAGTGGGACAGCTTTGTGCAACCTCGCTTCAACTTATTTCCAAATGGAAAAAAAGATTCCTAGAAAATGATTCGCAGACAATCAGAGCAAGCTGTACGTAGGTGTTGTACAGTGTGTGTAGAAGTACTGTACATTGTGTACATACATGTAATGTACATGTACACTGTATAATGTGTGTAATGTGTGTTACACTACAATGTGTGTATGAGTATGGATAACATACATGTATGTTATCAATTGAAAATAAAATTATTAATACTTAGAGACATAATGGTTGGCTAAATTAGTCTTATCTAAAAAATAGATATATACTGTAGGTTGAAAAGTTCTGGAGCAGAACAATCATTATCATATTAAGGTAATCCTTGGGCAATGCAAATGAGAAGCAGATATATGCAAATAATAGCAAGCCCCCCTCCAATCAGGAAAGAGCCTGGAAAAACTTGCAACCAATGAGAGAGCTTGCTGTATCTAGGGACTCTGTGATGTTGGTAACCTTCAGTTTGCTGCTTCTCTTTGTCCCAGCCTTTTGTTCAAACAGCACCTTGTATGATTTGCATTTACAATATTTTGTACGGCCTGTGATACTGATAAACATAGTATTCATAACTTATGACTAAACAGGCTACGGACGGGTGTGGGCCGTTTCAACGCCACCATGCACCGCTGGGGCCTGCGCCCATCAGCAGCCAGCACATGCGGAGCCGAGGAACAGACCGCCCACCACATCATCCACGAGTGCCCCACCTTCCCCCCCCCCCACCAAATGACCTTGACCTGAATGACCCGAGTCCGGACACAGAGAGCTGGCTGCAGCTGGCTGAGCGACATTCCCTAGCTGCCTCACACGAAAGAAGAAGATACCTTATGACCAAATGTCAGACAATGAGTGACGCACTGAAACTACATGTACATGTACATGGCCTATTGTGACTGCAATTGATTAGCCATCGCAACTTGAGTGACGATGGTGAGGCATTGTGAAATGCACCCCACAAGGGACTCCGCCAAGAACATGAAATCAAGTATTAGCATCCAGGCATCTCAATCGGCGTGTTTCTACTGACGAAAGGTTGCCGGGTGTCTCCGTGCGTCTTCGGGTGTTTCTGGGTGGAGTGTCCAGTAGAAACACAACCGGGCGTCAAATTTTCCGAACGTCATCCGGCAACCAAACGTTCACCAACAAACCACCTATTGAGGTGGATCTTGCCGGGTGTCTTCGGGTCACACTCGCAGTAAAAACACACGCGGTTGCTGGTTGCCGGGTGTACCGGAAATGCAACAGAAGTACAGTAGTGAATTCCTTGCTTTGACCTGCGCCGTGACCCGATTCATTCCGCACGTCCGATCTACCCTCGACGAAGGTCGATTGTGGGCGACACCCGCCTTCTCCGTACTGAGTAGAAACAGGCATTTGCCGGTGATCCGGATCACCGACACCCGGAATATAGTGGGTAAGAAATACCGGGTGTTAGCCTGTGCTCAGTAGAAACACGCAGAATGAGAAGGGTGCTTAGTCACTGGAAGATCGGCCATTTCTGGACAGCATTGATTCATCTCATGCTACCGCTCTCAACTACATGTACATGTACCAGTAATCACCTCTGTAGTTTACCTCTCACCACTTCTGTAGCCAGATTCACCTGAGAACAGTATTGTCCATGCGATCAATGGAGATAAAGATCATGAGGAAGTTTGCCGTGACAAGTCATCTCTCTCATAAATAAGTGCGACACAGAGAAGAGATGATTTACATGGTGTCACTTTAAACTTTACACAGTGATTCTGATAAGCTGCAATGAATGGAAATTGGGATGATTTCTGTCTAGTGTGCCATCATTGAGGAGTTTGATCATAGTGCGAAGCATGTGTCTGCAACCTGAGTAACCATGCACAGACCATGGCAGGGCTTCACAGGTTGACAGACATGGTTCATGTTCTGTGACCAGATTTGTTTTTTTTACCAAGTCATGTGTTACCACTGGACTAAATTACTCATATGATTACCTGGTCCCTTTTACTGGGCAGTGGGGTTAGCCAATAACAGTAGCCATGGGACTTTGAAAATAAACCAGAGGAAAATATGACAGGTCATGATTTCCAATTGGTCTTAAAATGGGAACAGTTACAGTGAAAATGTAGCCTTAAGAGTTACATTGGCAAAAACATCCTGGGCCATATATAGAATTCAATTATTTCTGCAATATCGCTCAAAACAAGGCTTCGGAAGGAAGGAGATAGGGAGGAACTCAGGAAAGCTGAGGATAGGAATTGGCATTCCTTTTAAAAAGGTTCAGATCATAAGAAGGTGGGACACATGAACTCAGTAGGAAGGGAAGTCCATGGAGAAGCAGCACGTGGGAAAATGGAATGGAATGGAATGGGAAACCATTGTCATGATAAATGTACAATCATCCACCAAAAGTCCAAACTGCACAGATCCGGTGACCTTTCAACTTTTTTTTTTCTCCGGTGAAAGAAGAGCGCTAGGAATTCAGGTGATCTGCAATTGGGCTGACCAGGAGGTAACCTACCTGTGACAGAGTAGCCCAGCTGTCAGCTCGCCTTGCAAGGTGAGACACTGTTGGTAACCGCATCCAGATGTGTGCAGCCAAGCAAGGCCTACTCCCTGCAGACCTCTTGGCTAGCTGTCAGGGACCTGCAAGGAGAAGGACGAAGGAGAGCTGTGGGGAAGGCCAAAAAAAAAACTCCCCTCCCCCCCAAAAAAACCGATAAGCCACATGTCAGGAGATTTGCATGTTAAACTCTATCTCCCTCACCTGCAAGTGCTACCATGGTGCTACGTACTGTACAAGAAGGCCGTTCCCACTGTCCTGCCAAAAACGCGATTTTAAAGATTGAGATTCAAACTCTTTTGGTGTGTGTGCGTATGTGTGTGAGTATGTGTGAGGATATTACAATGTCAATGGGTTTTTGAATCACATTTCAGACTTAACTAATACTACTAGTCCGGTTTTTCTAAATAATCACACTTATTTTCCCTACATACCGGTAGGGGTTAAATGACTCGGATTGTAAAGTACTGTACATGTACATGTACATGTGATATACAAAAATGTTGCAAACTGCTTACTGACTAAAATAACCAAAATGCAAATCTTAAAATTTAGTTGGCCTGACGTTTCGATCCTAGCAGGACCTTTCTCTGCCTTTGAGAAAGGTCCTGCTAGGATCGAAACGTCAGGCCTACATGTACATGTAGTATAATGTACCTGACCATATTCATAGGCTATGGATGGAGTACTACCTCTTTCAGCGACTACAGTGTAGCTTGAGGTCTCCATACAATTGACATGCTTGTTGTTCAAAGCCACAGCCAATGACTTTGGGATGGGCCTTACACTGCATGATCAAAGGGTCACAAGCTTCAATATACAGTTCATGTACATGTAATGTATGGCAGGAACTCCAGGAACATTTCAACTGTACTGGTAATATGCAAAAATGTTACCAACTGCTGACTGACTAAAATGTCCCAAAAGCGAAGGTCCTGCTAGGATCGAAATGTTAGGCCCTCCAAATTTTTGACATTTCAACAGTGCGTATTTTTGTAAAAATGGCAAAGAAAACTTTGACTGGATCAGAGTTTGAACCCGAGACCTCAGGTTTTGCGCACCAGCGCTCTTACCATCTGAGCTATCCAGCCCTTAGATGGTGGCCTTCCCAAATAGTCAACTAGTCCTTAACGGGCTGGGGGTACCAGTCAGAAGCATGTAGCCATTACATGTAACTGCGGTATATCTCCAGGGATCACGCCCCTGCTTCCATTCAGATGCAAACAGCTAAAACCCGTAACTTGGCTGCAGCAGCTCGGGGATCACACAAAGTGAGTACAGCTTTTTTTAATACTTAGTCAAACAAAAAAGGAAAAACTGACTTTGAACTTTTGAACAATGTGGTGTTTTTTTTAATAACACGTCTCCATGCTGCATGATGTGTTCAGTATTGTAACCATTCTTTTGCTAATATGATTTTGTTTGACAATTTCTATTACACGTACATGTACATACATGAAAACAATGAAAAAGAACATTTTGCTTTGTTAAGTCACAAAGATTTTAAAATTTAGTGGGCCTGACGTTTCGATCCTAGCAGGACCTTTCTTAAAATGTTACCCGGATACCTTTACGAACAAACACAGTCAAAATCTTTAGAGCTTTCTTCAATAAGGAGCTTTGTTCATATTAAAGCATGTTCACCATCTTCAGAGACTTCAAGCAAATATCTGTGCTACAACGCCCATCGTTCATGTACACCTTCGCAAAGTGAGGGTTATTGCTTGAAAACCTGGAGGGTATTCTCAATTGAAGCTTTCACTTTAGTTCTCCAGTTAGTAGCATCCCCTTTGGCCATTATTTTTTTCAATCAACCGATCAGAACTTCTACACTGTCACCCCAGGAGCGAGGGGCGCTCAGTGCCTCTGCCAATGTTCTCTGACATCTAGAATGCCTAAAACTCATCTCAAGCCATCTTCCTGGTAGGCTCATCCTCTAATGGCTCTCACGAACCTCTTTTCCCCCTCTTCCTCCTAAATTGCACCGGTTTCCTGTCTGTTCCTGCCTTCCCGGATGCTATTCAAGCTACCGAGTATCTTCAGCCGCGCCGTCATGAAACGTGCAGATTCCCACCAAAAGGCCAGGCATATATTGCACAGACTATTCGGCAACCTCTTGTGCTTTCTCCAAGAAATCCTCAGATATACATGTACTCGGGTAATCAAGCAGCAGCCTAAGCAGGTAATGAACCTTCCTAATCAAATAGCAAACAAAGTGCCTCTGGCTCTGACTGACAATCAAATTCACGCAACCACTTTCTCCTCATTGAGATAATAGCATTTGCAGTCTCAGCTTAATTCAATCTAGTGCAGTACCGGTACATGTGTACCGGGGTACTGTACGTACATGTACAGTACATTATATAAAGTCAGTACAAATCTTTGATTATAAAAAGCTGTACTTCTGGGGAAATACATGTAATGAAGACTTTCCAATGTCTAGTAATGCACATGCAAAAGTTGTTGATGTACACATGTACATGTACATGTACGACATGTGTGCAGTACATAAATGATTATTGTATGTAGGCCTACATGTACATTGTACACATACGTGTAATGTACATGTATGTACACATGAATGAGAAGTTTTAAAAAGCAGAATCAATAAATACATATGTACACATAGCCGGTACACATGTGTACCATGTGTAAAATACATGTAAGTCCAATCATGGAGCTACATGTACATGTACATGTACACATGTAAAGTCCATGTACTGTACTTATACATGTATGTACATGTACTGTAGATCCATGATTTCACAAAGCCTTACGGTGCATCATACTGTAACTCAACTTACAAATGATAACCCATCGTAATGTAAGTTGAAATTGGCCATATTATATATTCATAATTTGTGCATCGCAAATCGTCTTGCGATTGATAAGCTACATGTATGATGGGTTTGATGACATTGACCACTGGAGAAGTACATGTACTCTACATCTACCCCCGGTACAGTACAGTACATGTACTGTACATCACGCCTGTACACTGTATGTTTAGACAGGTCTACATGTACTGTAACAGTAATCACCATGCTTCATTTTTTGCAGGGAGAGAGGGGGGGAGAAGAGAGAGAGAGGGAGAGGGAGAGGGGGAGGGAGGGAGAGAGAGAGAGGGAGAGAGAGAGAGAGGGGGAGAGAGAGAGGGAGAGGGAGAGGAAGAGAGAGAGAGAGGGAGAGGGGGAGGGAGGGAGAGAGAGAGGGGGAGAGTGACAGAGAGAGAGAGAGAGAGGGGGGAGAGGGAGAGGGAGAGGGGGAGGGAGGGGGAGAGAGAGAGGGAGAGAGAGAGAGGGGGAGAGGGAGAGGGAGAGGAAGAGAGAGAGAGGGAGAGGGGGAGGGAGGGAGAGAGAGAGAGATGGAGAGAGAGGGAGGGAGAGTGACAGAGAGAGGGAGAGAGGGGGAGAGGGGAGAGAGAGAGGGGGAGAGAGAGGGGGAGAGATGGGGATAATGAGAGAGAGATGGGGAGAAAGAAAGAGAGAGGGAGAGAGAGAGATAGAGAGAGAGAAAAAAAATCGTGAAAACTGCTTCATTTGTTTCGTGAAAATGCTGCATTCAACACCGTACTGTTCCGAAAAAAATAGTTTAGATCTCGGTGAGACGTAAACTACATGTATTTCTTTTACTCATTTCTCCCTAAATACAACATTTTAGGCAGAAATACATGTTGTATTTCAGTGAGAGGTTTCTACTATAACCATCTTCAAACTGTTTAAGTTTCATGTAAATCTGTGAACATTTCTGTTTTTGATCTTACCAATGTTGTGTAGGGGTACCGTACATGTATTTCCAACCAGAAATGTCCAAGCAGAAACAGCAGTAAGATTTACCCATTTAAAATCAAACCAGTCTCTATCAAATACATGTACATGTTCCTGATTTTTGTTCTTGGAAGCAGAGATAAAAAAAAATGATAAAAATGCGCAACTATGCACCGAGAATCATCAGGTACCGGTACATGTGTAGCGGTACATGTGTACCGGTACATGTACATGTACTGTCATGTACAGTGTGTACAGTACATGTATCTAACGTACATGTACAATGTACACGTACATGTACAATGTACACGTACATGTACAATGTACACGTACATGTACAATGTACACGTACACAATGTACACGTACATGTACATGTACATGTACCATACATGTATCCTCCAATAACCGGTTTTCGATGATATAAGGACCTTTCTTCAAACTGAACAATGTGGACGAAAGTATCATACTAAAAGAGTTCTCGGTCACTTTCTCCACACCACAGACTATTAGAATAATAATAGAGAAGGTTGATCAAGCCTGTCACTTCCGTAAGATAACCCGGTTTTGTTGACGTCCGCGGCGCACCGCGCAGTAAATATCGTCACCTATTTTCGTCGGTGGTGTTTAGTAAGGTGTCCCAGTACAGCCAAACGCAAAATAAATTCTTAAAATAACTCAAAATGCTGTGTGGCACTGTAAAATTCTTCCCTGTATGTTTTTTTGTGTTCATCTTTGTTTTTGTTTTTCCACACTGCTTCTAACACTTTCCTCAAATCATTCATAATTTATGCTTAAAACGTATTGGTCTTGTTAATGTCTTCTTTTGTGACGTTTAAAAAAAACTCCATAATCCTCTTTCTCACTGCTTCTTCAGTTATAACCTTTCCCAATGTCACTCCAGAGAGACATTTCCTCCTTCTTGGTACTTTCTCTAGCTGCCCTTTTATTTTTTTTATTTTTTATAAAAGCCTATTGGGCCATGTTACTTTCTGTCTTTATAGGAGGCTCCATAGTTTTTACCCAGAACGGACTGCCTCAAGTTGCGTGACATATTTTTTTCTACGGATGTTGGGGTTTGTTAAGGTACACTCAGATTTTTTTTAGGACCAACAATAAAGAAAACTAGAGCTTCGAAGCAACTGCCAATTTTGTACCTAGGAAAATAGACCCCAAAAGAGCAACTTTTTGAATAACACGAGTTTGGCCTACTGCAAAAGCCTTAACTTTCCACATTTTCGGTGACGGACAAGAGCAGGAAACCAACTGTAAGATACGAAGTCTGAGATCGTTATACAGAGTTGTTTTCATCGTGCGATGTGAGTTGGAAGGCTAAGCGTCGAAAACATGTAGCGTCGAAAACGGGGGTTCCCACGATACAGTATGGTACATGTACACTGTACACGTACATACATGTACATGTACATGTACACACCATGTACATGTACATGTACACACCATGTACATGTACGTACAAGTGAGTATGAATGCACATTCGGTCATGAACTGCTGTAACTGTAAGCCTTGGATATATTGCCACACATGTAATGACTTAGTGCACGGTCTGATAGCAGCTCCCTCAGCCTACTTCTCATCAGATAACAGACTGGCAATGCCTCATCCCTTCAACCCACTGAAGTGCCTTGCTTCTTGGAAAGATATCAATGGACATACCACCTGTACAGTTACAAGCCCATGTGCCCCCAATTTACGATGGGCTGGCAATTATGGACCATGTACAATTATGATCATTGGACGAAGCGCCTGTTAAAATGTGGAACACATGTGAGCACGTCATGCTACATGTACATGTACATGTACATGTACATGTACATGTACATGTACATGTACATGTACATGTATAGTAGGTACGAACGAGCAAAGGAGTCTGACAGAAGGGCCATTTCTAACGTCCAAAAATTGCAATTAAAAAACCTGGGGTTATTTGGCTTGCATTCAAACAGGCCAAACAAATCGCAATGCGAGCTGAATGTGGTTACCAGTTGTGGTCAAATGGTGGGTGTGTCCTTAAGGGTGGCCCATGCAGGGAGACATATAAACGAGCACGGCACTTCCTGTCAATCAGAGCGCGAGCAGTGCATTGTGGGATTAAAACAAAAACCTGGTGCAATTCAGCGTTCAGAGCATTCCCACACACACTGCGTCGATTATTTGGAAAAAAAATCTCACAATTTTTAAGGTCCAAATTGCGATTCAAATCTCACGCATAATCGCGTTATTGTGTCCACACGTACACAAAAAAGCCCATTTTACACGAGAGCTGCAAACAGGGGTCCCTTGCGAAGAAATCACATCGATGTCAAGAACACACGGATACCTAGTCGTGTAAAAGTGTATCTCTGTCACCAGACCTTGCGAACCTTGACAGGGATCGAGACCTCCTCCAAAATTTCGCATCGATGGGAAATCCTTGCGATAAACACAGAGATACATGTAGATCGTGTAAATGCACCCATGCGACGTTCGCAAGGATATTCGTTGGCGCATCACAGAGAAGTATGCGTTGATATTTCCATGAGGAGCAAATGAACGATTAGCAATGTCATCAAGGCAAAAAAATAATTGACGATGAAAATGAATCCCGTGTGACCCCACAAGCATGGTACACGATCGGCCTCGTTACGTTGTGTACTGGAAGTGTGTCTTGCGTGAGATCGACGGGTTATTTTTTATAGCTAACTTCAATGTCTGCACCTGGCCCCAGCATTGCAATAAAATGTTACATGGAGAAACAAACACCAGACTCAATCATGCCGAGGGTTTCGCGCCCGATCCTGTTTGGATTGAAAAGTTTGTTTGAAAACGTTGCGTAACACTGCGACTGTGAAGCTAGTTGTGTGCACTGTACAGACATACATGTACAGTACATGTACATGTACAGTCATGTACATGTACATGTACATGTACATGTATACTTATATTAAAAAAAAGCAGTCCGTGGCTGCGTGCCTGCATGCACGTGCTGGGTGCGGAGGAGTGCGCGCGCAGCTTGCTACTGCTAGCCAACTTGACCTTACTTCGTGCGCAATAATTATTGTTCTTGAAAACTGCTATGATCGTATTGTCAATCAGGCAATTTGCAACGCGCGCTTACTGAGCTGAGCAGCACTGGTAAACGTATGCCTCAGTGTACCAGCGATACGAATATAACCTCTGACCTCGCCTCCAAATACAGTGAAGCAAGGGACGTTTGCGACCATGCTGCGTTGTACCGTGTAAATGTCTGCGATCAAATCGCAAATGACCATTGCGCCAGACATCCGGCGCCAATTTTCGCAGACATGCTTTTTCAGCGCTCGTGTTAAAAGGGCTAAAGTGTACACTTCTCTAGTGAGAAAGGTCCTGCTAGGATCAAAACCTCTGGCCCTTTTTTTAGATTTATCTGTGTTTTACAAAATGCATTCATGATTTTAATCCAAATACACACATTGAATTGACAGGGCTAAGCATCATAGGTACAATGTACATGTATGTAAATACTAGATACCGCTGTACATGTACACAATGTACATGTACAAATGTCAATGTATGCACTTGGAAATCAGCACTACTCACTGTTTGTCATTAAAAAACCCATTAAATGCACTTACAGCTAAATGTGTAAAGGCACTTCCTATTTAAGCAATCCTGCTAAAATATACATGTACATGGGTGCGAATCTATAGTGCCTTGTGGAGACCTACATGTACACTGTAGTCCAATAAGTTGAATAGGTCTCCACCGGGAAAAACATTGTACATTGTAGGTGTATACATTGTACAGTGTAGGTCTCCACAAGGTTTTCACTGAACTGGTATTTGGAGAAAAAAACCTCGAAAATGAGAAATTTTGTGTTACGGACGAAGGGTTCAAATTTCTAACCAGGAAAGTGAATCATTTCTCGTTTGGTTGTACAATGTACATGTACAGTATATCATGTACAGGTATAGTGCGCAAAAACAAAGCAATGTCTCCACAAGGATACAAAAAATGAGTACAGTACATGTACATGTATGTGTGTACATGTACACTGTAAGTGGGCCTGGCGATTTTGCTAGAACATTTCTGCCCGAATGTTTCTGCCAATGAAAGAAGTCGTTCAAGTATCAAAATACATACATACATAGTGCACATGTACCGGGCCCACAAAATTGTCAAATTTTGTGCACTTGAATATTGGTAACTCAGTATGGTAACTCAGAATTGATTCGTGGTGCAGGTGTATGCAATATAATAAAGACAAAAACAGCCGGAGAAGCGGGTTTAATTGAATCCCGCCCAAGCATCCTCTATTATTTCAGCAGGCAAGGGCTGAGCACGTAGCGCTAATAATGCGAAGTACTGTATGGCTAACCATGTCAACTAAATTACATTCTCCTCAAAACGAAAATCATATCGTACCAAAGTAAAACCTGCAGGATTGTGAGAAATCCTGCTAGGATTGAGAAGTTAGACACTCGTTCCCCCCCCCTTTTTGGGGGTACTTTCTATAATTATTTTACATAAAATCTACAAATTATGCAAATTGCTAACTGAATAAAATGCAAATTTCGTCAATTTCGAGGGACTGATGTTCCAATCCTTGCAGGACCGAATCTGCCTTTGGGAATGTCCCTGCTAGAACTCAAATGTCAGGCTGTCCATTTTTTATCTTCTCCCCCCCCCCCCCCAGGACAATCAGGGACTGAAATCTTGACAACTTGGAGCCGGTGTTTCCCAAAGCTGCCGAAGACACTTCCTCTTGGCAGGCTGGACCTGATGTGGCTGATTTTAGTCTGCGCCTGACTCAAGGTGCTAGAGCCAACGAGACAAGAGTCAGGCACTTGTCCAGTCTTGGTTCAAGACGTTGTTGCTTTGGATAGCCCTCCGTGATCCGCAGCGTACACAACGCGGACGTACTCGCACAGAGATCCGCGCGCAATTGAATTGAGTTGAGCGGTCTGTGCGAATGCGTACACGCGTCTGCGGATCATTGGGTACCGTATTCATCGCACCATCGTCTTGAACCAAGACTAGCACTCGTCAAGCCCGGCTTCCTCTAGACCAGTCTCTACAGAGCTCACCAGGTCTGACTGGTTCCGTGCCGTGGGTGGGCTGGGGGGTTGGGAGATCTTACCTGTGATAAGGGAAGACAGAGCCGTTCAGATGGCAGAGGGCATTGGTGGGGCTGTACCAAATCCCGGCAGCTTCACTGCTGTGCAATGCAGGAGGTGCACTATTCCATCGCAAAGGGTCGCTAGCCCTTCAGTTCACCATCATCTCCTCCCTGCCAATTAAATCCTGTAAGACAAACAAGTCCATAACCATGTACTAATTGGCAAGTAGCCATTGTAGAGCCATTTCCATTGTCCTAAATAAACCAGATTATTTGGATTGCGATTTGAATCGCGATTCAAATTCAACTCTTTTTTGTGTGTGGACAAAATAAATGCGATCATTAGTGGGATTTGAATCGGGATCGGACTATTAGAGATGTGTGTGTGAACGCTCCGCTGAGTGAGCATGACAATACCTTCCTTGTTCCTCCGACAATTCCCTTCAGCCTAAACCAGTATTCATAGCTGGTGAGAGAAATGATCTTACAGTTACATGTACATGTATCTTGGGTAATAGGCCTACATGTACTGTACATGTACATGTACTGTACATCAAAGACTAATGGTCGTCTCAAATGGATTGGCAATGCACTCTGCACCAGATACTGGTGAGGCTGAATTCAATAGACACACCATAGGACCATTCCCACTGTCCCCCCAAAACCCGTAATTATTTGGGTAGCAATTTGAATCGCGATCCAAACAACACTTTTCAGGCGCAATGTGGGCACAATAGACGCAATCATTAGTAGCATTCAAATCGCAATTCAGAGTGTGAAAAAGTTAGTCATACCAAGAAAAACATCTGCACTAGAAAGCTGAAGTCACGGGTTCGGGTCCCGCCCGAGCTGCCTGAAATTTTTTCCATCAGGCATCGGGAAAAAAACTGAACACTCAGTGCTCATCACATCAGCAGGGCAAACCCTCATTGAATTACAGTGTTGCACATTCTCCTCGATGCAAACATCATGTTGTATCTATTATACCCGGAAAATAAAATAATCAGGTCAACGGTCTTATACACCTGTACATGTACATGTACATATACATGTAAATGTGTACAAGCACTAATTCACTGGGATGATACAGCCCAAGACATGTGTATTCCCTAAGAACGTATTGTTACAATGTTAGCCCATAAAGGTCTGATTTGTAACTTGACACAAAGTTTCTTTGATCACAGCAGACTTTTCTGCGATCCGCAGCATACAATTCAACCTGTACCAGTTTTTCTGACTTCATCAGCACTATTTCCTATGCATTTCTTGCTTTCCCTCAGGCACCCTGCATGTAGGTGTACCGTGGCCATAGAATTCCCCTTGCTATTGTCAGCAGATGGAGTTTGGCTAAAATGTATCGGTTTCTGTGAAATAGAGCTCTGGGTTACTGGCCCAAAACCCCAGGACCAAGGGTTCAACTGGCGGAGCCCTGATTGAGACTTTGTGTCTGTGAGCCCCGAGGGCTGCAGCACTGGACCACAATTGTCACTCCCACACCCAGTAGCTGACTGAATAGCCACGCAGATAGAGGGTTGAACGCTTCACAGGTTATAGCCTTCCTCATCTGGCACTTCCCTTGGGTAGACCTGGCTGTCTAGGCCCCAGGGAGTCCATGTTCTCAATAAGACTGGGTGAGGGTATGCTTGAATCGTGAACGCAGTCAGTCACCCTCTTGCGCCCATACATGTACATGCACTTGGAAATCTCTGCAGTAATGACCAATGGTGACCCAACTCAATGAACAGTATTCAGTATCAGACATGTATTCAAGTGACAGGAGATACCGGTACTGTAGAGTCTGAGTCCGAGTCCACTTCTCTTGAGTCAGGGTCCACATGCCAGGTCAAGTCTGAGTCCCAGAATCATAAAGGTCAAACTATGATTCTGACGGTACCTGTACATCCACTGAACATGTACTGTATGTGATCGATCCCTGAACTGCTGTATGTATGTACTGTAGCTACAGCTAGTGTACATGTAGATTTACATCAATTGTTTGCAATTGGTTGTTTGCATATGAATAGCCCTTTTCACACTTACAGAGCCAATCCCCGGGGGAAGATCCTCAGGATTGTTTACCCCACCAACATCCCCGCAACCGTTCACATTGGACCCATTTGGAAACTCCCAGGGACCCTATTTCTCAGAAATATGCACGGTCATGTCGTGTTGAAATCTTACAGTCTGGGATGCTGTACTTTTTGAGGATTCTCCACTCAAATACCGAAAAAAGTTTTATCTGCTGAGAAAAAAACTCAATTTTTCTTACCATTTGTTGAATGCTGCCCACACAATCAAGCCAACGACTGTTTTGAATTACATGTACATGTACATGTGTGTACATGTACACATGTACATTGTAAACCCCACGGAAGTACATACAGTGTACATGTGTGTATGTACACATGTACACAAATGTAGATGTACATTTATACGCAGTCAGTCGTCCATAGTCTGATAAAAACTACTGTACACTGTGTTGATTTTTGGGAATGTTTAATGGTTTAACATGCAAACTGCAGTAATCTTTTGACCTTTACCAATAATTATATTGTAATAGGCTTTTAAGAGAATTGTGAATACAATACAGGTGGTGGATAATTGCCACCACCTCATACAAATTTTCCATCTACAAAATGTTCTGCATATCGTCACTGTACGATATCGCACTCACTAACCCATCGTTTTGTTTTTGCCCGCAATTATTCAATTTCTAAAGCACGAAAATCTGATATGAATACTTCACGTTATCTGCAGACAGATATCAACGAGACCTGGACAGATGGGGAATTTCACACATTCAAAAGGACACGTGTGAAGCCCCAAGCTCCGGCAAGCATTTCTCAAATAATCTGCGCTTCAAATGCAGAATTCACCCAGCAGGGGAGCCCTCCGGTCAGTTATGTCCAAGCGGCGACATTCTCCCGAGATTAGCGGGTTACTGAGAAGTGCTGCCAAGAACTGATAGAGGAACTCCTGGACACTTGTGATTTATTGGAGGGAAGGAGGAATCTAGCACTATTCCCTCTGAATTTATGGCGCGATTGAGGACCCCCCCCCCTCTCTTTCTCTTTCTCTCTCTTGACTTAATCCCCTTGGGGTAAGATTTTGGAGGACAGGAATACTCAGCGACTCTCCAGCTGAGTGTGGAAGTGTGTAGCCATCCTGGACATACATGTGTAGATCTGCTGCGTGTGGAAGTGTGTAGCCATCCTGGACATAGATCTGCTGAGTGTGGAAGTGTGTAGCCATCCTGGACATAGATCTGCTGCGTGTGGAAGTGTGTAGCCATCCTGGACATGGATCTGCTGAGTGTGGAAGTGTGTAGCCATCCTGGACATGGATCTGCTGCGTGTGGAAGTGTGTAGCCATCCTGGACATAGATCTGCTGCGTGTGGAAGTGTGTAGCCATCCTGGACATAGATCTGCTGCGTGTGGAAGTGTGTAGCCATCCTGGACATGGATCTGCTGCGTGTGGAAGTGTGTAGCCATCCTGGACATAGATCTGCTGAGTGTGGAAGTGTGTAGCCATCCTGGACATAGATCTGCTGCGTGTGGAAGTGTGTAGCCATCCTGGACATAGATCTGCTGAGTGTGGAAGTGTGTAGCCATCCTGGACATAGATCTGCTGAGTGTGGAAGTGTGTAGCCATCCTGGACATAGATCTGCTGAGTGTGGAAGTGTGTAGCCATCCTGGACATAGATCTGCTGCGTGTGGAAGTGTGTAGCCATCCTGGACATAGATCTGCTGAGTGTGGAAGTGTGTAGCCATCCTGGACATAGATCTGCTGAGTGTGGAAGTGTGTAGCCATCCTGGACATAGATCTGCTGAGTGTGGAAGTGTGTAGCCATCCTGGACATAGATCTGCTGCGTGTGGAAGTGTGTAGCCATCCTGGACATAGATCTGCTGAGTGTGGAAGTGTGTAGCCATCCTGGACATAGATCTGCTGCGTGTGGAAGTGTGTAGCCATCCTGGACATAGATCTGCTGAGTGTGGAAGTGTGTAGCCATCCTGGACATGGATCTGCTGCGTGTGGAAGTGTGTAGCCATCCTGGACATGGATCTGCTGCGTGTGGAAGTGTGTAGCCATCCTGGACATAGATCTGCTGAGTGTGGAAGTGTGTAGCCATCCTGGACATAGATCTGCTGCGTGTGGAAGTGTGTAGCCATCCTGGACATAGATCTGCTGAGTGTGGAAGTGTGTAGCCATCCTGGACATAGATCTGCTGAGTGTGGAAGTGTGTAGCCATCCTGGACATGGATCTGCTGCGTGTGGAAGTGTGTAGCCATCCTGGACATGGATCTGCTGCGTGTGGAAGTGTGTAGCCATCCTGGACATGGATCTGCTGCGTGTGGAAGTGTGTAGCCATCCTGGACATAGATCTGCTGAGTGTGGAAGTGTGTAGCCATCCTGGACATAGATCTGCTGAGTGTGGAAGTGTGTAGCCATCCTGGACATGGATCTGCTGCGTGTGGAAGTGTGTAGCCATCCTGGACATAGATCTGCTGCGTGTGGAAGTGTGTAGCCATCCTGGACATGGATCTGCTGCGTGTGGAAGTGTGTAGCCATCCTGGACATGGATCTGCTGCCACTGATAACATATTGATCAGAGTGGGCTAGGGGGTGGGTGGCAAAACAAGAAGACAGGGACACTTTTCCTGCCGCAGTGCCTGTCAAAAAGTGCCCTGAATTGCCAGGCCACTGGAAAGTGCCACAAATCTTGAGGTGTCATTGTAGAGTGTCATCAATTCGCCCAGCCAGAAATTCAGTGGCGTTACCTTATCACTTCTCCATGAAATGATACGCACATGATGTCCCGAGGGCAAGGGATATACATGTACAGTTTAGGATACACTAGTATGCATACATTGCAAGTACTTGCAAGGCAATTAGTAACAATAATCAGCAACAACCTTAATCATCCAGTTTGCATCTCAAACAGAGTGAACACTGGCAATCATTTCATTACAGTGGCAGGTTTCCGGTGACACCATGTACATGTACATGTACATGTACAGTACATGTAAGACGGAGTGTGGCTCTTTTCACTCACTCCACTCCAGGGTTGAAGTCGCCCCGGGTTGAAATAAGCTTGGTTTGCATGAATCAAGTGTGAAACGATACTGGGTTGAACGCGGGGGTGAAAAATTAAATTTTCAAACAGGGGCGAGAATTTCTCAACCCGGGTTAAGTTCACACTACACACTACAGCTTCTCAACCCGGGTTGAGAGGCTGTAAAGTGTGAAAAGGCTATAAACTGTAAATATAGGAAGGTTTGCGGTGGCACCATGTATCAGGTCTCTTAAAGGAAGAGGTGTGGTTCTGAAAAGAACCTGAGTGGTAACTCGACGTTTCAACCAGTATGCTCTGGCCGTCATCAAGAGTTTCTCCTGAGTTACCACTCAGGTTCTTTTCAGAACCACACCTCTTCCTTTAAGAGACCTTATACATGGTGTCACCGCAAACCTTCCTATATTGATTCACCCATTATGCAAAGCCTTAAGTCTTATCTATAAACTGTACAATGTAGTTTTCAAATACAAATGCACTTTCAATGCAGTTCATCGCCGCAATTATGACTTCAGTGCGCGATCATGTGGCTATTACATGTAAGTGCATGCATACAAGTGGGATTCCACACAACCCAAGGCAAGAATATTCATGAGCTTGCCTGCCAGGCCAACTTGGAAGGTAGCGCGCATACTAATCAGGGAACATTTGCAAACCTGGAATATACATGTATAACACATGTTTACCACTGCCAAATTAAATGTGTACATTGTACATGTACTGTAGGTACACAATGTACATGTACAGTACCCGGCATGTGCAGAGTGATATGCATTGCTGTCAACTACCGGTATGGTAGCCAAGGCTTTAGTTTAAATCATGGCATGGTATACTTGGATTCAAGTTTTAAAGGATCCTTTTCACAGTAGAGAGGAGTCTACATGTACATGTACTGTACTGTACATGTACATGTACTTCCATTACGAATGGAGGTCCATGCCTTGCTTCAGACTAGTCATCCCTCTCATTTCCATTTGCTAGTCATGGCTGGCAATAGACTGCCAGCCATGACTACCAATAGGGATGGAGGCCCATGCCTTGCTTCAGACTACATGTAGTTACCCCTCCCAGTTCTATTTGTCCCCCTTGGCTGGCAGTCTACCACCAATAGGGATGTAGGCTTATGCCTTGCTTCAGACTACAGTAGTTACCCCTCCCAGTTCTATTTGTCACCTTTGGCTGGCAGTCTACCACCAATAGGGATGGAGGCTTATGCCTTGCTTCAGACGAGTTACCCCTCCCAGTTCTATTTGTCACCCTTGGCTGGCAGTCTACCACCAATAGGGATGGAGGCTTATGCCTTGCTTCAGACAAGTTACCCCTCCCAGTTCTATTTGTCACCTTTGGCTGGCAGTCTACCACCAATAGGGATGGAAGCTTATGCCTTGCTTCAGACGAGTTACCCCTCCCAGTTCTATTTGTCACCTTTGGCTGGCAGTCTACCACCAATAGGGATAGAGGCTTACATGTATGCCTTGCTTCAGACTAGTTACCCCTCCCAGTTCTATTTGTCACCCTTGGCTGGCAGTCTACCACCAATAGGGATGGAGGCTTATGCCTTGCTTCAGACGAGTTACCCCTCCCAGTTCTATTTGTCACCTTTGACTGGCAGTCTACCACCAATAGGGATGGAGGCTTTTGCCTTGCTTCAGACGAGTTACCCCTCCCAGTTCTATTTGTCACCTTTGGCTGGCAGTCTACCACCAATAGGGATGGAGGCTTACATGTATGCCTTGCTTCAGACTAGTTACCCCTCCCAGTTCTATTTGTCACCCTTGGCTGGCAGTCTACCACCAATAGGGATGGAGGCTTATGCCTTGCTTCAGACTAGTCACCCCTCCCAGTTCTATCTGTCACCCTTGGCTGGCAGTCTACCACCAATAGGGATGGAGGCTCATGCCTTGCTTCAGATGAGTTACCCCTCCCAGTTCTATTTGTCACCCTTGGCTGGCAGTCTACCACCAATAGGGATGGAGGCTTTTGCCTTGCTTCAGACGAGTTATCCCTCCCAGTTCTATTTGTCAGCCTTACGGTAGCTGGCAGTCTCCCACCAATAGGGATAGAGGCTTGTGCCACACCCAATGTATTGACTGAATCATTAAACCTCAACCTACATGTATAACGTGTTATTTCAAAAGTAATTCAAAAGTTTTTACAAACTGTTGCCTACTGATTCAAATGACATTTCACAAAGGCAGAAAGGTTCTGCTATAGCATTGAAAAGTCATGCACTTTAAATCATAAAGATGTGTGTTACAAGATAAGTAACTACATGTATGTACATGTACATCTGTTTCTATTCTTCATTCTCAACTGAATAAGACCACAATGTGTAACACAAAAGATGAACAGCAAGACCGCCAATGAGGAATTCGGCATCTCTACCACTTTTGTATAATAACCGTGGACATGGACCTTGCTCTGAGGTTTCCGATAAGACTAGAGAAAGAACAATGGAAGTGCAAATGCGGCAAAGTGACACCTCCGTGTGGGACTTTTCTCAGAACAGACTAAGAGAGTCTGGCAGTGTGCATGTCCATGTCAAGTTAAATGGCAGGCAGTATGGATTACACTGCCCTTAATGCAAGCTATCCAGCCACCACTTTGACAATTGGTGTACATATCAAGTGTGTGTGGAAGGGGGGGGCTTTTTTTCCCCCGCAATTACTGGTCTTGTATCCAGTGTCACTCAGAGTTCACACCTAGTTAAGTGCATTATGATGGATACTGTCTCTTACAGGCTGCCACCAAGCTCAGAGTTTCTCCCCCTACTCTGGCTCTATTTCAACTGTTCCCCTGCTTTCTTTTTTTTCGCAGGGACCCCCAGGCCGTCGTTTTTTTCCTCCCGAGAGTGGCCAGAGTTGTTCCTGAGTTGACACATTCCGGTCAGGGTTTGTACATGTACAAAGGAGACGGGAGCCTGCCAGAGCTGACTGGAAGACTGGGCGTGGGAGTCAAGTGCAGCACAATGGCCGCAGACTGTGGGGTCTAAGAGCACCGGGCCTGCAAGTTCCAGCTATGCTGGGCTGACAATAGCCATCCGTGCCCCTCAACCCAGTCCCAAGGCAACAAAGACCTTCGCCATAACTGCCTTCCACTGCCAAGGAATCAGACTTCAGCACCTGCATCTGTTATTGCCACTTTTCTTTCTTTTTCTTTCCGGGCAGACAAAACTTTCCCCAGATCTGACAGGCAGAATTCAACTTCCATCAATCCAATATGATATGAGGTCAGCACAATAGGTTGGATCCACGCAGCATAAGGTCACTTCGAAACAGACACAGATTTCTATCAAGATCGGGCTGATAACGCTGACCAGAGTTCCATGCACTTCCTGTCCACTTAGCCTCAACTGCATTCATTCAGATGGAAGAGAATAGGCACTGCCTCCCAAACACCTTCACGAATAGTGGGGGCTCAGAGACCATCAGGGAATTATCAGAAACCAAAATGCAAGTGACAGATAAATGGACAGAAGTCTTCTTTTTTTTCCAAACAGAGCTTTTGAAGTTCTCTTGCTCAGATAATGTAGGTCCCTTTTCAGTCCACTTTTCTTTGCTCTTACAATTCCAATTATTCTTTTGACTTATTGGAAACATGCAAGCAACCACATACCGGTACATTCTTGTACATGTACATGTACCCGGTACACCAACATGTACAGTTGTGTACATGTACAATGTACATGTATGATACACAAAAGCCACCATATTTACGAATACATACACTGTACATACTTGACATTTTGGCTTCATGATCAAGAATACTTCTCCTTTGAAGCTAATAAATACATTTTTCATACCAGGGATGGATTTCACACAAAGCCTCACAATACAATGTACAATTCATGCATGTACATGTACATGTACATGTACATGTACAGTACAGTACATCGTACAGGTGTACATGTAACTCAAATAACGATGGGTATACATGTAACCAATCATACAGTTTCTGTGCAGCAATTATCATCTTGTGATACAGTACATGTACATGTAGGTCATAAGTAATATCAAGATTGACATAATCAACCACTGGTAGTGTACCGGTATTTGGAAATTTTGAATTGGTAATTTTTGAAAGAGAATAGGGAAGCAAAAATATATCATTATCAATCTTAATGAAATACAGGAACATATACACTGTACACTGTACAATGTACATGTACATGTACATGTGTATGTATGCACAATTGCACAAGATATCCAGAGATCCTCAGGTACATGTACAATGCATCAGATAATAGACTATGGATGAAAAAAGTGTATAGCTTTTTCAGCTTCTTTAGAACTTCTACCCAGTGAAAGTTTGCCTTTACTTAATGGCTGGCTTTCCTTCAAGATTTTTGCATCCTGCTTCTGTTTAGCATACATGTACATGTACATGCACATGCACAGGTAGCTTAATTTCTGTTTTAAAAAAATTCAGACGGCCTGAAGTTTTTATCCTAGTGGTACCTTTCTCAAAGGCAGAATGTGTTTGAGTTTGAGACAGGTCCTGCTGTGGGGTGGCCATGGGTGGGGGATCCAGTGGACTAAAATTTAACCGAGACGATAGTTAAATTTCCAATGGTCAAATTTGACCGTTGTTCCCACTTGGACTTTTGAGTCGGTCCATTTAACCGAGACGAGCTGCGGCACAAATTATATGTGCACAGTGCATGTGTTTTACCGAGTGGTGCGTTTCCACTGGACTAATTGGCTCGGTTAAACTTACATGTACCTGGTCACTTCTACTGCGTGAGTGGGCAGGTTAAAGTAACGGAGAGGAAAATTAACCGGGCCGTTTCCACTGGACTTAAAATGGTCAAATTTGACCGTCGTTCCCACTTGGACTTTTGAGTCGGTCAATTTATCCGAGACAAGGGTTAAAGTAACCGAGCTGCGTTACAAATTATATGTACATGTATATGTGCACAGTGCATGTGTTTTACCGAGGGGTGCATTTCCACTGGACCAATCGGCTCGGTTAAACTTACCTGGTCACTTCTACTGAGTGGGCAAAGTTTCTCTGGTAAAAGTTACCATTCGGCTCGGTTAAAGTAACAGAGAGGAAATTTAACTGGGCCATTTCCACTGGACTTAAAATGGGAAAAGTAACCATTGTCTCAGTTACTTTGACCAAAATAAGTCTGAAGTGTCTATTCCTATTTCCCAACACAACAAAGATTCATGTACATGTACATGTACAGTAGATGACTGATAATAGGAGCCCCCTAGTGCAGTAAGGGCAGGGTTGCCCGGATGGTTAGAGAATAGAGTGCTGATACATACACTGTACATTGTGTACATTGAACGAGAGGCCTGGGTTCACATCCCAGCCCAGTCAGATTGTCTTCTGATTTAACTGACTTGATGACAAATATCCCAGTCACTTAACTGTCCATTAGGTGTGCAACATGTTAAACCATTTCTTGAATTCTATGAATGTGTCACCATTCACTGACACATAATAAATCTGGCAGCAATGCAATCCATTGGGTACTGCACATACATGTACTACCACACCATAGTGACCAATGAGCCAGTTGCCCTGGCAGGTTGATGAGGTCAAGACTGAACAAGATCTCATTGCTTTCTCAGTGGATTCCATTACTGTTGGAACACAAACAAATCAAGAAGCTTCTCAATAGCATTGCTGGTCCTTATGCCAATGAACCCTTGAAAGAAGTCAGATCTAAAGTCGCTAGCAACATGTAACATGGGACTGAACTCGATGGTACACACACACATGTACATGAACATGTACAGTGTGTATCTCAGCATGGTCTCTACATGTACTAAGGAACGCAAAGACAAAGCTACAGATACATGTACATGTATTTCAAAGATGATTTGCCCGATGCAAACGTTTAATTAGCACTGTAGTAGGGCATACCTTCATTGAATTGTACATGTATTCTATAAAAATGGAAACAAAGGTCTGGCATTGAAATTAGCCTGGAAACCTTTACACCTTGCCCTGACTTGAGTCTGGCAGGGTACCAGCTGGGTGCTGGCTGATGACCCTACAGGCTGTTGGCTGCGGTTACCATCTCTGGCAACTACATGTACATGTATCAGCCCCTGGCCTATCTGTCTGTCCCCACCTTTTGCCCGCTGTCAAAATGTCCTCACATTGTCCCTAACACTCTGCAGATCATGGTCTAAGCAGGCTTTAGATTGTCACACCCAATTACAGTCAGCCCCAACATATCAAAGCCATATGTTGGTAGGAGTTCCTTCACATGCCAGCCTTTCACATGGCAGCATGAAGGTGGATCTGAATGCCACATTTCCCAGTACAGCGCTGTAACCAAGGATACATGTACATGTAGGTTCAAGCCACATTTCCAATGGAATTGAAAAATGGGGACATTGAACCAAGACTGTTGTTAGATCATAGATGTCAAACGGGTAAATCTTACCGCCGGTTCCTTTTGGACTTTTTGAGTTAGGAAATTTACCGGGACGTTAAACTGAGTTGGCAATATAACGGCCAACGAGGGCACTGTGCATGACATACAGTATGAGGTTACATAATGACCTCGATAGCCCACGAAATCAAACCACCTCGGGCTGCCATCACGAAGGAGATTGATCGTAGCGCATGGCATGTATGCAGAACCCGTGCACAGCACATGTACGTATGTTGTCAAGACACTACAGGCCTACAGGCTGAAGTTTGACCTGATGTGGTTTTTTTAGCAAGTATCATTTGACCGAGTTGCGTGTTTCCACTGGACTTATCAAGTTACTGAGTCACTTGTCCCAGGCAGTGGTTGGCTGTTAAAAGTAACCACTGGAATCAGTTGAAGTAACCAAGAGGAAAGTTTACTCGGCCGATTCTACTGGACTTAAAATGGGAAAGTAACCATTGTCATAATTCAATGAGGGTTTGCCCTGCTCGACCTGATTTGCACTGAATGCCCAGTGCTTTGCCCCCGATGCCTGATGAAAGTGAAAACATTTCAGGCAGCTCAGGTGGGATTTGAACCCGCGACTTCTGCTTTCTAGTGCAGACATCTTAACAACTTGGCCACCAAACTGCTCAAAGTCATGTGCAGGATTTGAATATTGTATAGCGGCGGGCTACGCGGGTACCACTTTGCATTGTATCATAGATATACTGTATATAACATGTACATGTATATATATGATGTTTGAGTGGGGAGAATGTACATGTAACTCAATAAGGGTTTGCACTGCCAGTACATTTTTCTCTTACACCAGGGTCTAGTCTAAGTGTGATTAGACTATAACCTCTGCACATAGACTATTACATCTACCTCTGCACATAGACTATTACCTCTGCACATAGACTATTACCTCTGCACATAGACTATTACCTCTGCACATAGACTATTACCTCTGCACATACATACATGTGGACTATTACCTCTGCACATAGACTATTACCTCTGCACATACTGTACATGTAGACTATTACCTCTGCACATAGACTATTACCTCTGCACATACTGTACATGTAGACTATTACCTCTGCACATAGACTATTACCTCTGCACATAGACTATTACCTTGGCACCTTCGAAAAGATGGCGACATACATGTACAGGAATGCCAATTCGACCACTGGAGGCTCTGAAATTTCATGAATTTTCTCTCTTTATGAAAATTGTACGCGAGTGGCTTATACATAGGTAATTGTAGGTTGTTTTTAACACCCAATCAGATAAGCAAACTTCGTATTTTGAGTTGCATTCCCCTTTAAGTTTGAGCCAAATCACAGATCCATCAACTCATCTGAGAGTTAGCTCTAGTGGTACAGTAGGCCGATAATCAAGAGTTCCAGCCAAGCCCTGAAACTTAAAGGGTTTCTGAAGAGCAAATGACACAAAAGGCACAGGCTTGGTCAACTCAGTCACATAACTCTCTCACTTGAATTTCTTTGTTCAGAAAGGTTCAAGCGTGGAGGCTAGCAACATTGCCCTCCTCAAAGTTCAACCATTTCTCTCGTCACATTTTTTCCCATTTCCAAGTGTTCAGCGTGAGCCCACCTTTAGACTGGCACATGCCGACAAGAGCCACGGCAGGGTGTCTGTTAAAATGTTGCTGGCTTTCATTTGGGCCGGCACACTTGGAGTGACTCCACACATGTCTGACTGTCAAGCTGCGTCCCGTCAACTTCAAGAGCTGGAGGTGAATGACTTCCTGAAGTCAATTGCTTCATCCAAGTGGGGACTCGGGAGTGGGGATGCCTGAATAAATGGCTGTGTCACTCTAATGGGATACTGATGACTTTCTGTATCCTTGACTCAATGAAAAATGGCAGCCAATGCCAGCTCTCTCTTGGTAGTCATATATCTTGATGTCAGCAGTCATGTCTGATGTCATGCCACATTTTTTCCAGGAGTTGCAGGAGCTCCACCATGACTTTCTTGTCCATGTAAGTTGTAACCAGCATTCCAGGCTGACTCTCCTCTGCACCTCAAAGCCAGTTGCCGTACATGTAAATGTATTCCAAAGTATTCAAACCACCTCCATGTCCAAACCATCTTTTCTTGGGATATGACCAAGGCAGCTCTCTGCTCTCTTTCACCCTAAGTACATGTACATGTACATCTGCATTGAGGCTTTTGCTACTGCTTGACGTATAATTAGTACTGCCTGCTCAGCGCCTATTTGGATGCCAAAAAAAAAAGATACAGGCAGCTCAGGTAGGATTCCAACCCACGACTCCTGTGTAGGAATCTAGTGAAGTCAGTCTTAGCCACTTGACCACTGGGCTAGTAATACATGGTTGTATAGCAACCTTCTGACAAGAATTACATGTACCCGGAATCTGTCAAACGTAGATGGTGGGATGTTTCAGATCACTTTCAGATCACGTAGGCCCTTTCTCGAAGGCCTAAGAAAGCTCCTGCTACCACCAAGATAAGATATGTCAGGACTCTTCACAAATCAAACAGAGAAAGAAGATTTAGAACAACATTGTGATACTATGGAAGCATACAGCTGCCAAGGCTAACCAAGCATGAAAAAAGATATTCAGCCGAGCTGACTCGAATATACGAGATACCAAGTCCTACGTACAAGATAAAACCCTGTGCAGGAGATTTTCACACAAGCTTGCTACTGTACACACACTGTACATGTGTACATGTACATGTATGATCTTAAATGTGCAAAACAAGCAAAACGAGAAATATATGTCTGTTGTGAAACAGAGCATAGAGCTTTTCCGCTTCTGTTTGTAACAAGTCATAGAATAGCCCCATTCCTACTCCAAAACGCATGTACATATTTTGTGCACAAAGCCTATGGGACTCGAGTGTGGTATTCAAAAATTCATAAAAAATATAAACAATGGTCCTTCGGTTCCAAACTTTAGATTTGGAATGTCTAGCACGATAGCTAACTACATACCAAATTTCGAGATGATCGGCCAATGCCTTATATGTGTTTTAAAATCACACATTTTGATGACGTCATGATTGCGTAACAACATTTTGGCTCCGGAAGGTGTTTCTAAACCATATCCCCAATAGATTTTAAAGAAAAAATGAAAAAAATCTCGCTCCGTTGGCCAAATATGCTCATTTCAATGTGAAAATCTGAAAAGTTCATGACCTCATAAATATTCATGAGATGACGTCACGGTCAATCGATTGCAATTTTTGGATACACCTTTTCCCAACTTAGATACAGTGCAAAGTTGAAACCAAACGAACTTGCACTTTTGCTTTTAATGGATTTTGAAATTTGCCCCTTCAAAGCAAGGTCACGTGACACGTGATGACGTCATGATGACATCAAGGTGTTTAGGATCAATTTCAGCATGGGCTTTATGCATTTGCCACGTTTGAAAAAAATCCAAGTCTGTTCAATGACCAAAGTCGTGCTTACAAAACCCCTGTGCATTGTCTATGGGCTTTGGGGGAGAAGAAGAAGAAGACTAAGAAAAAGCCTAACAAAAGATATAGCTTTTCCGCTTCCCTGGAAGCGGCGGAAAAGCTAATTAAGACAGTATCCTGAAATGATAATAGTTTATAGGATATGGTCAAATGAAGACTTGAAAAAAGATTCTTACTATGACATGGAATTCCTGCACTGATTTCATAGGACAAACCACCATAACATGCGGCTTTTATCACGAACATACATGTACAATTAACTTACAGTACAAGCTCCCATGTACTGTACATGTACGAGATAATTTTTTTATCTCGTACATACAACTTATTATCTCAAACAAACAACTTACAGTACCGGTATATCTTGTATGAACAAGATATCTCTGCTATTTTTTTCATGCTGGGCTGCTCTACACTTCCATATGATAGAACAAAAACATCAGTGAAAAAAGGGAGTTTTGAGAAGAAATACATATCATTTGCTACATGTGTGGTCAGTAATTGCCAGCCTGGATACCTCATAAGTTGCAAGTTCCTCAGGCAATTTTTGACTGTACACACTGCAGTTCACACCATTTTGATCAGAACCAAGTGTGAGCCTCCTCTGAATGTTAAAACAATAAATCCTCCTTAGGGCAGAAGGAGTCTCATTTGACATTATTTTCTGTTGACTCAGTGGATGCAATGGGATGGACTAGCCAGGCATGTGTAATTGCATCATGTATTGGTCATAATGACATGGGATTGGATTAGAGGCCTACAGCTGTTTTGTCAGCACTGCATCATACATGTACATGTACAATGTAGAGACCTGTCAGGGGTCGGGGCCTATGCTGTAGGTTTCTATTAGTTCCGTGGGGAACCAAGGTGGGTTGGTTGGAATAATAACTACCACTTTCCATATTAGTGCCTTCCTGGAATGATATGATCTTAACGCAGGGGCAGGACATGAAAGGTGTGCAGGGCCTTAGGCCTAGACATTGCATCCCTTGTCAACTTAAACCCTGTCCACTTCATCTCCTTGCCCTCCCTAAGATTATATTCAGCTCACAAATTTGAGTGCAAGTCACATCTATTGAATCTGAGTCCAAGTCACATCTATTGAGTCTGAGTCCAAGTCACATCTACTGAGTCTGAGTCCAAGTCACATCTACTGAGTCTGAGTCCTAGTCACATCTACTGAGTCTGAGTCCTAGTCACATCTACTGAGTCGGAGTCCAAGTCACATCTACTGAGTCGGAGTCCAAGTCACATCTACTGAGTCTGAGTCCTAGTCACATCTACTGAGTCTGAGTCCAAGTCACATCTACTGAGTCTGAGTCCTAGTCACATCTACTGAGTCTGAGTCCAAGTCACATCTACTGAGTCTGAGTCCAAGTCACATCTACTGAGTCTGAGTCCTAGTCACATCTACTGAGTCTGAGTCCAAGTCACATCTACTGAGTCTGAGTCCAAGTCACATCTATTGAGTCTGAGTCCAAGTCACATCTACTGAGTCTGAGTCCAAGTCACATCTACTGAGTCTGAGTCCTAGTCACATCTACTGAGTCGGAGTCCAAGTCACATCTACTGAGTCGGAGTCCAAGTCACATCTACTGAGTCTGAGTCCTAGTCACATCTACTGAGTCTGAGTCCAAGTCACATCTACTGAGTCTGAGTCCAAGTCACATCTACTGAGTCTGAGTCCAAGTCACATCTATTGAGTCTGAGTCCAAGTCACATCTATTGAGTCTGAGTCCAAGTCACATCTATTGAGTCTGAGTCCAAGTCACATCTACTGAGTCTGAGTCCAAGTCACATCTATTGAGTCTGAGTCCAAGTCACATCTATTGAGTCTGAGTCCAAGTCACATCTACTGAGTCTGAGTCCAAGTCACATCTATTGAGTCTGAGTCCAAGTCACATCTATTGAGTCTGAGTCCAAGTCACATCTACTGAGTCTGAGTCCAAGTCACATCTACGGAGTCTGAGTCCAAGTCACATCTACTGAGTCTGAGTCCAAGTCACATCTATTGAGTCTGAGTCCAAGTCACATCTACGGAGTCTGAGTCCAAGTCACATCTACTGAGTCTGAGTCCAAGTCACATCTATTGAGTCTGAGTCCAAGTCACATCTATTGAGTCTGAGTCCAAGTCACATCTACTGAGTCTGAGTCCAAGTCACATCTACGGAGTCTGAGTCCAAGTCACATCTACTGAGTCTGAGTCCAAGTCACATCTACTGAGTCTGAGTCCAAGTCACATCTACGGAGTCTGAGTCCAAGTCACATCTATTGAGTCTGAGTCCTAGTCACATCTACTGAGTCTGAGTCCAAGTCACATCTATTGAGTCTGAGTCCAAGTCACATCTATTGAGTCTGAGTCCAAGTCACATCTATTGAGTCTGAGTCCAAGTCACATCTACGGAGTCTGAGTCCAAGTCACATCTACGGAGTCTGAGTCCAAGTCACATGTATTGAGTCTGAGTCCAAGTCACATCTACTGAGTCTGAGTCCAAGTCACATCTATTGAGTCTGAGTCCAAGTCACATCTACTGAGTCTGAGTCCAAGTCACATCTACTGAGTCTGAGTCCAAGTTAAGTCTTGAGTCACCTTTAAATCTAATTATGTATTAGGGACACATATTCCCAACTTCTAATTGATTTTCTCAAATCACATTCACTAGTAATATGCCTTCTGTTACATGTACAGGTACATATAATCTGTTGAGAGAAAATCCCTTGGTCAACTCATGTAGCCAATACTCCAACAAGAGTCTGTAAAAGCCTACTGCATGTACAGGTATTTCAGAAAAACTCATTATCTTATTATTTGAACATGGGTCATGGGTCACAACTCACAAGTTGCGCAAGTTGAGTCTGAGTGCAATTCAAAGTCAGTAGGTCTGTGTCTGAGTCCAAATCATTTGTTATCATGACTAGAATCCCAGTCCCAGTCTTGGGAAAAAAGTCTGTAGTCAGACACTAGCTGCCCTTTGAGTCATACAGGTACACTGTACCCGGTACATGCCTGCTTTCTCCTGCACTGTCGCCCTAAACCCCCATCCCACCCTGTCCCCTACCGGTATGCCAACTATTGTCACTGCCTGCCTTCCTCCCTCCAAGGATATTGGCTGGAGCAGCCATGTGTCAGGCCAATTTGCAGCGATGCCTTGATGACAAGACATCTCAAATCAGCTACATGTACAGTAGGCACCACATTTGAGCTGGCTCATTCGCAACATTTTGAACCCTCTCAAGGGAGTACATATTCTCTCATTGCCATTTGAAATTGACTATAAAACATCTGTCCTTTCTTGACATACCGGTACATGTACAGTATGACTATAATCCTGCACAGGAATGTACCTTCCTATAATAAGAACATTTTCCCACAAACACAATTTCACACTTTCGAAACAGCATTTGCTTCAAACGTTTCATGATGATCAATTTACTTCAAAAACAAGATTCGATCCTAGCAGGAATGACTGGGACAAAAACAAATACATGTGATTATGAAGGATTTTGAGAGCAAAAGGGACATGGATGACACACAAAGGACAAAGGCAATAGCTGGTAGGGTAAGATCAAAGTGAAACCTATTTTAATCTATGATACAAATTGAACTTCACCACCAGACCAGCGGTCTGCTCAGTGGTCAAGATGTTGAGATGTCTGCACTAGAAAGCGGGAGTCCAGAGTTCAAATCCCATCCAAGCTGCCTACCGAACATTAAATGTCTTTTTCAAACAGGAAATCGGTCAACAAATATTGAGAACAAACTGCTAATTACATGTACAGTACACTGTACTTGCAACATTACAGTAAATTGCATGTAAAACCCATCATCGACCTACATACATGTACATGTACATGTACACTGCCAAAATTACTTGATATGTAGGAACGTTTGCGGTGACACCATGTACAGTGTACATGTATATGTACATGTACATGTACATGAACATGTATACACATGTACACTGTATGTACATGTATATAGGTCTCTTAAAGAAGAGGTGTGGTTCTGAAAAGAACCTGAGTGGTAACTCGAATTTTGACCAGTATGCTCTGGCTGTCATCAGGAGAATGGCCGTCATCATTCTCCTGATGACGGCCAGAGAATACTGGTCGAAACGTCGAGTTACATGTACCACTCAGGTTCTTTTTTCAGAACCACACCTCTTCTTTAATCTTGAGACCTTATAATACCGGTACATGGTGTCACCGCAAACCATATTGATTCACCCACCATGCAAAGCCTTAAGGCCTAAGTCTTATTTATGACTTAATATTGCAGAGTATACATGTATGTGTGCAATTCTCTTTCTTAATAATTTCTGCTGAAAATTAAAAAACTAAGGCACCTTAAAATTCACCATTAGCATACATGTACGTATGTAGTTCAGTTCACTTTAATTATCTCTCACTCTCGGTGCTACATGTAAGTATTAATTTATAAACAATCATCTTATTACATCAACTAAGTATATAATTTGTAGTAAAAAAACAAAACATGTACATTGTATGCCTGTACACAGGTGACAGCTAAACTGTACAGTATTTCCTACTTTTATTCCCATCAACTTTCTGGGTAGATTGCCTTCTTAAATTGTTTACCACATGCTCCACCAAGGCAATCATAGAAACACCTTGCGCGCATGTTCAAATGCTGACTGAGCTACACTGTGCGTGTACGTGATAGGAAAAGTGCAGACTGCCTCAAGGAGACACCTTGGCTTGGTCAGACGGCTATAAACCACGGCATTTTGTCAAAGGGCTATCCTTCATCCTACACGGACCACCTGTACATGTACCGGTACCTCTGTAAATGAAGCTATCACTCTCTCATTGATTACGAATGCACTCTGAATGTGTGAGCAGAATTTGAAATAGGGTGTGTAGGGCCTTGTAGACAAATCTTACGTACATTTTACGTATATGTACTGTACAGTACTGTACAGTGCAGTGTGCCTTTCAACTGAATCATACGGAATCATCATCCTTATCATACTCAATTTCCTCCTCACTCCTCTCCTCTTCTTCATCACCTGCCTCAACCTCCTCCTCATCACATTTCACTTCCTATTCATCCTATTTTGCCTCCTCCTCTTCCCCCTCTTCCCGTCCTCCTCTTCATCCTCTCCCTTCTCCTCTTCCTCTTCTTTTCCTTCATCCTCTTCCCCTCCTCTTCACCCTCACACTCTCCTCTTCCTCTTCTTTTTTCTCCTTCACCCTCTCCCTCTCCTTCTCCTTTCCTCCTCTTTTCCTCCTCTTCATTGCCTCCCTTCACATTGTCTTGCTTCTATTTCTCCTCCTCTTCCTCCGTCCTCCTCATCTTTCCCCTCTCTTCTTCCTTCTCTTCCTCTTCCTTCTTTTCCTCCTCTTCATCCTCTTTATCTTCTCCCCTCTTCTCTTCTTCCTCTTAATCCTCCTCTTCCTCTTCCTTCTCTTCCTATTCCTTCTTTTCCTCCTCTTCATCTTCTCCCCTCTTCTCTTTTTTCTCTTACTCCTCCTCTTCCTTCAATTCCTATTCCTTCTTTTCCTCCTTTTCATCCACTTCATCTTCTCCCCTCTTCTCTTCTTTCTCTTACTCCTCTTCCCCTTCTCTTCCTTTTCCTTCGTTTCCTCCTCCTCTTCCTACTCTTCATCTTCTCCCCTCTTCTCTTCTTTCCCTTAATCCTCCTCTTCCTCTTCCTTCTCTTCTTATTCCTTCTTTTCTTCCTCTTCCTACTCTTCATCTTCTCCCCTCTTCTCTTCTTTCCCTTAATCCTCCTCTTCCTCTTCCTTCTCTTCTTATTCCTTCTTTTCCTCCTCTTCATCTTCTCCCCTCTTCACTCCTTTCTCTTACGCCTCCTCTTCCTCTTCCTTCTCTTCCTATTCCTGCTTTTCCTCCTCTTCATCCTCTTCATCTTCTCCCCTTCTTCTTCCTCTTCACCACCTTCCTCTCCTTCTCTTCCCCTCCTCTTCACACTCTCCTCTTTTCTTCCTCTTCATTGCCCCCCTCTTCTCCCTTCCCAGTCTTCCTATCATTCCTACTTTCTTCATCCACTCCCTTCTTGTCTTGCTTCTATTCCTCCTCCTCTTCTTCCCCTCCTCTTCATCTTCTCCCCTCTCCTGTTTCTTCTCTTCCTCCCCATCTTCCTCCTCATCTTCCTCTTCCTTCTGTTCCTCTTCCTCCTCTTCATCCTAGCCCTCCACATCCTCTTCCTTCTCACCATCATCCTGACAATCCTAACCATCATCATTCTGTACATGATACATGTATGTACTTGTACATGTACATGTACATGTAATGTATACATATGTACTATGTCCATTACCTACTGTACATGTAGTCTACAGGGTGAAGGCCCCAGCATGTGTAGCCATGGTAGGTGTAGGCTTCTAATAGAAACTTCAATTGTACCTTTCATTGTACACAGGGGGGGGGGGTACCTGTACATGTACATGTACGTGGCAGAGAATTTACAGTTCCAGGAAAGTGAATGCCCCGCATCTTCTACCTCCATTCATTAGGAGGGTCGTTGGTATACAAGGCCAGGCACTGATTTCATGGAATTTGTTACCACAAACTTCAAGCCAAAATCATCACTTTTTTTGCATACAAAGCTCAAGCCAATTTTTGCTAATCCCATGAGCAAAGATATCCTTAAATTTATGATAACTGCGTAAGTGCATTATGCCAGAAAAAGCTCACTTTGCCATGAAATAGGCTTACCATCAGGAAAGGATTCTGCTATGGTAAGCAGTGTTTTCAGGGGCTAGCCTACTAGATTGCATGAAAGTGGACCCTGTGGACCCTACAAAAGTTGTGTCTTTTGGAACACAGCCAAGTGGCATAGCTTCAGCCATGCACATGTACATGTACATGTACATTGTAGTTTAGTTGAGTGCTGTCTAGTAATGACTGTGGAGCAGTTGTCAGGCCATAAGGTGAATAGTTACTGTCCTGTAATGGCACACTTAGGCTCACACACCAGGCAGCCAGTACAGGCCAAGCTGATGATGCCCTGCAGACACAAGTTACATGTACCCATAACTCTTATAAGGTGTCACACAATGAAACGGATAGAGGGTCAATGACCATTAAGGTCTTGGCACTCCATGTACATGTACAGTACATATGTACATGTACATTTTTACATGTGTACATGTGTATGTACATGTACATGTACATGTACATGTAGTGTACCAGGTACTTAATCTTACCCTTCGGGTCCCTTCCCCTCCCATACTGTACATGCATACATACATGTACAGTAGACTACATGTACATGTACATGTACAGTAGGTGTGGGTATGAATGGAATAACTGTAATAATAGGAATGCAATACTGTATACTATACATATACATGTATATGATTGATACATGTACACTGGATACCGGTACATGTACACACACTGTACATACCGGTACCTGTAAATATCATGTATACATGTACATGTATCAACATACATGTACACATGTACATGTACATGTACAGTACCGGTACTTAAACATGTAGCATAGGCATACAAGCTGGCTGGATACAAAGTGAGGGATTTGTGCAGAAAAGCAATGGTTTCTCTCTACATGTACAATGTACGTACCACTAAATGAAAGTTGCAAACATACGTTTGTTTTTAAATTTACTGTAGGCAACCTCATCAAATTACATTCTCACAAATGCCAAACATCATGCGTCAAAGCATAGAGCAAGGGAAAGACTACCGGTATGATCATGGAGCTATAAAAGAGATTTTTATAGCTCCATGGTATGATCAAAGCATCATCCCTTTCTTTTAGATTTGTGGAATTGATTCTTTGTGAAGGCGATACCACCTTTGAAATATTTCCTTCTGAACTTTGATCGTCTTTGATGAAATTGTGTCTGCAGCTTCAAAGCTGAAAAGTGATTAGTGATACAGCTTTTATTGTGAGGAGGAACAATTGAATAATGCCAATAGGCCTATACATGTGTAAGCATGGAAATAGTTGTTAAAATCACTGACAAAAATTAACATGTGGTGCAAGCATTTGTACAGTGCACATGACTTGGTGGGGAAAGAGTGACAACTTACACATGTACAGTACATGTACTCAGGCTGTACTTTCTACAGTTTTAAATTTCTGATTCTAGAAGGGTTCTACATGAAACGTCTTGCTTTGTGCAAACTGACATGTGACCCAACTGGATCCAATTTCTGGACTGTACTTGGTTTGCACATACACGTTCATGTACAATGTACGGTTTGCACACAGCCATGTGCAGATAAACAGCTGGTTGTGGTGATGCGGGATATTTATCTGCTCGCACTGAATTGTGGGATGTAACTTACCAATTTTCGCTTTTCAGTAGTGTACACACAGTCACAATCAGCCCGACAAATAACTGCTGTTTAAAAAAAACACAAGAAGAAACTACGATTTATATTGTGTTTTGAATCATGATTATTTGTGAGATTATAGCACACACATTTTTTTAAATTTTATTTGAAATCACAATTAAATTTCTTAAAAATCACGCTTTTTGATGGAGGGATTGCCCCTAATGACTTGGAGCTAGATGTTTGCACACTATGCACTGTATGTAACTTTGCTTATCCACGAAGTCCGGACCCTTTCTTGGTTTGAAACTGGGCTTGAGACTTGACAGTGGTTGGAATCCGCCATTGGGCCGAAGCACGTGAGAAGAGCATGCCAGCACTGGCCTCTATGGAGAAATGGAGACGGGAATGGCGGGCAGGGACTAACGGACATGGAGAAGTGCTGCATCCTCTCAGTTCCGTTTGGTCTACACTCCAAGATGGCCAGGAAGACAACAACTAGCCTCCATTGCCTCTTCACATCCACTGGGGCACTGAGACCATCCCTATGGTCTCAGTGCCCCTGATGGCCCATTGACAGTGGAGTGGGTAAAGGAAGGGAGGGCTTCATGTAGACAAACAAACCCTAGGGCCAATGTTAGAGACTGGTAAAGACCTAAGTACAGTACATTGTACAGTCCATACCTACACACTCAAATGTCAACACGTACATGTACATGTAGGGGTACTACACAGCAGTCAGGCATGCTTCTTGAATTGTTTTAATTTATTAAGTTTAGTTTAAAGCAATAAGACAAAAGAGATTTGAAGGTTTGCATGGTGAGAATATCAGGATAAATAGGTTTGCGGAGACACCATGTACATGTAAATTCTCTTTTGTGAGTAAGTGTGGTTCTGAAAAGAACCGGAGGAACTTGACGTTTCGAACAGTATACTCTGCTCGTCTTCAGGAGAACGAGCACAGTATACTGTTCGAAACGTCGAGTTCCTCCGGTTCTTTTCAGAACCACACTTACTCACAAAAGAGAATTAACATGGTGTCTCTGCAAACCTATTTATCCTAATAAGACAAAAGTTGCAAAATCCCGACTTACATGTAAAAGACCTAAATCCAAATCTGAAAACAAAAGGGAAGAATGATCTGAGAAAGGTCTTGTCTTGTTCACTCTGCCTTTGAGTTTGAGAAAGGACCTGCTAGGATCGAAACGTCAGGCCCACTAAATTTTAAGATTTGCGTTTTGGTAATTTTAGTCAGTACCGGTTAGCAGTTTGCAACTTTTTTGTATATATCACTCAAAGGTCCTGTTAGGTTCAAAACATCAAGCAAGGTACCTGTAAAAATATTTTTTTTTTAGATTGTGTGTATTGATTTGAGCTGGATTAGGGGTTTGGCATTTTTGGGGGCCTGCCTGTACTGTCCTTTTTCAAAGTAAAATAATATGAAGTAAAAATAAATAAATGAGTAACTACATGTAGCTTTCTTGTTTCAAGTGATGGCCAACCGTGCACAGTTCCCATCCAAGACACTACCTGTCAGATGGTGTGAACCAGTGGTGAGACCACTTGGTGAGTTCAAAATCCATTCAGATACATAGTCCATGTGCATGTACTGTAGCTTGTCCCCCACATGAACCTGCTTCCATGCTGGTACACACCTGTACTAGTACTGGTACATGTACATGTAAAATACATGTACATGTAATGCTGTCACAGTACATGTGCATACTGGGCTGACTAGGATATGGTACAGTAGACTTGGGGAAAGTTAATCCAATCATGGAGAAAGAAGGGGGGATCCAATCATGCAACCAGAGACCAATTTGTGGATCCATGTAGAATGCCATCAAAATAGGGCCATTTAATCCAAATCTAAATAATTTCCAGTTCCAAAACCGGTGTGTATTTTTTGCTCATGTTCACACAGGCAAACAAATTGCATTGCAAAAAGGCATGAGCCAATTGCGGTTATTAGTTGATGGTCAAATGGGGGGTGGGTCCTTGAGGGAGACATATAAACAAACGTGGCACTTTCTGTCAATCAGAGTGCAAGTGGTGCATTGAGGGATTAAAAAGACTGTGATTCAGCAGAGCGTTCAAACATACCGCATCACAAAAAAGTGATTTTTTGGAAAAGTCAAAACTACATGTATTAGCCGAGTCCGAATCAGGATTCAAAACCCATTAATAATCGCATTTATTGTGTCCACAAAAAAGTGGTGTTTGAATCACAATTCCAACCATGCTCCAAATAATCATGATTAATAGGACAGTAGAAACACCCCTACATGTACCATGTATCATACAGGTACGGTTTAAGGTGAACTGCAATGCATTTCAGATTCCTTTTTTGCATTAAATTTCAAATAATACTGCAGTGTCAGATAAATACATTCATAAAATTCATGCATCTTTGTTTATTTTGCTATCCAATAAGACAATATGTTACACCACCTTCTGTTTCTTTGCGTAGCATTGAAGAAGTTTGAGTCAATATCTCCTCTTACCATGAAGACCTTCTACATGTGCATGTACTCCAAGTGGAATATTCAGACTTATTCCAATGACATGTCTGATACCAAATCATCTTATCGTCTTATCCTTATCCTTCATGTACTGTGTGCTCTCCCCAGGGGAAAAATTGACATGCACATAATTATGTGATAAGATTCTGCATTAATAAGATGTACATGTACACTGTAGTTCCCTCATGCATGATACTATACACTGTACATAGGGATACACACTCTCTGCCTGATGAAGCTAAATATGTCAAAATCGCATCATGAAAAAGCTAGGGCCAGTTTGACCTAAGCCGCGTCCGCACTGGACTTAAAATTGGTAAACTAACCGAGCAAATGGGTAAATTGACCATTTTAAGTCCAGTGCGGACAGCCAAGGAAGTTTTCCTCCCAGGTAACTTACCCGACTCCAGTGGGTAGTTTAACCGACCAACTTCTGCCCGGTTAAATTGACCAGGTCAGTTAAACCGAGTCGATAAGTCCAGTCCGGACACGACGTCTCGGTAAACGAATCGGTAAAAACCCACATCCGGCGCCCCGCACGTTACGTTACTGTATGCAAGACTCGTGCGGGCGCAGGGTAACAACGTGTTTGTGTACCTACAGTACATGCACATGTACATGTACATGTACATGGTGTGTACATGTACATGAGTTGGTTAGTTTTATCCATCGTCTCGGTTAGTTTACCCGAGTCGAAAAGTCCAAGTGCGGACGCCGGGAAGATTTACCCATTGGAATGTTACCCATGGACTCGGTAAAAAATAAGTCCAATGCGGACACGGCTAAAGACTCTTTTCAGCCTAACATGACAAAGACCTGTTTTGACACAAGCTGCCACATGACCACATGAAATGCCAGATTAGCAGCACTATTGAGGGATATTTACATGCACTGTGGATGATCAAGGGATAGGCGCTGCCATGTGAGACAAAATGTTGGTACACCATGGATAAATATCCCCCATGGTCCCACAGCCCAACGGTCCAATAATCCCTTGACAAAGGCCACACTGCCGTCCAAACTGTGTCGGGTTTGACTCACTTCTACTTGATTTAATTCACAGATATGTGTTGTTTAGCAATTGTTTAGCGAGTTTTGAAAATGAAACGCAGGGCTCAAAATATTTAAACAGCCGAATTGAAAACGCTGTCTGAACGTACACTGTACTTAATGTACATTGTACATGTGTACAGTGTACGTTCAGAAAGCATTTTCAATTCACTAAACTACCATTTTAACCAAATCAGTTTTACAAATGTGTGTCTGAACGCTCCGACACTGTTCTAAATTTAAAACTGATACGGTTTAACTCGTCACTCAAACTTAATTTCATACGCAAATCTAATACTGCTCAAGAGGAGGGTTTAGCACTAAAGACCGATCCGGTTTAGCAGCTAAAATGCTGTTTGGACACAATCGCCTTTCAACATTTGGTTTTAGGCAGCGATGTTGACCAGCCTGGCTGCACAGCTTGCGTAACAGGTTCTGATGCGTGAGTAGCGCGCACTTTATGCAAAGGCGGAAGTCCGCACTGGATGTGGGGCAGAGTGCGTGACCTTAAAAAACTTGCCCCCTGTGGTTAGAAGACATTTTAATTCGGATTGGTTTTGAAATAATGTACGTGTAGCATGCTGTCTGAACCATGGAGGAATAAGAAGACACATTCCTCCATGTCTGAACGTAGCCTAGATGTAATTGGCCCTTGCACTTCTTTTTTTTTAAGCCAAGAGAGGCAGGTTTTTTTTCCTTTGCCTTTTACCTGTTCCCACACTCATTATACACTGCATCAGACTTAAGAAAGCATTTGGAAAGAGTTGCCCGGGACTGTTTTAGGGCTGGGCTGACTGGGTCATCCGGGGTCACTGGATAAAAGGAAAGCTGTGGCACTGATGTTTGGGAGCGGGGAAAGCCGAGTGTGTTTGTAACTAACCATGTTCCCAACTTACCTGGCTGCCTTTGTTCGTCGCAAGCAAAGGCATTCCACACAATATGGAAACATTATGCCACTTATAATTGCCAGCCTGCGGGCCACATTAAGTTTCCTTTTCAGAAAACTGATTCATCCCTAATCCCACTGAAGGGCATCCATCCTGAATGAATGCCAACCATTTTTTCTTTTGTTGTGTCTCTTTCTCACCTTCACAGAAAAGCCTCCCAGCGTAAAATACCAACATTCAGGGAAGGTATGCTGTTAATAGATTTCCACTGACAATGGGCCTCTGAATTAGGACCGCTGTAACTTTGGGTGAATGAAATTGAAATTTCTTGCTTTTCGTTTGGAGTTTGTATAGTTGGGCAGAATCTCGTTTGGGTGGTCGGGCTGATTAGGGCTCAGGGTAGGGGTCATGAGTGTGCCCAGGATTCCTGCCAGGGTTGGATGTATCCCTCGGTCAAAAGAGACAGGGGAAGCCTTGCAATGCAATGGACTGGCCTACACAGCTGTGATTGCAGGGCCATGTGATTGACAGTGTCAATCACCATCAGACCGGCACCCCACAGGGCCAGGTAGAAGCAGCCTGGCCCATATGTGACCCGGCACAGCATAATGAGGAATGACCCCCACTTTTGAGATTTTGAGATTTTCTAATGATGTGAAAGAGTATACCATTAGCTTTCGAATGATATCAAATTTATTTCTGTATGAACTTTGTTGTAAATAGTACAAGGGGACTTCGCTCGTTCATTTGGCACCAGACACAATATAGCAGCACCAGACTAACTCCTCGAAAGCGGCCATTCAAAAAGTTAGGAACTTTACATTTTCATGAAAACAGTACACAAACACTCACCCGAAATCCTCGTTTTTTCAACATTGAGAGACGGATTTCGGAAAAATCCTTTGGACATAACATCCTCCAATACATTAACTTTCCGAAAATGCCAAAAAAAAAAGATTTTTAATCGAATTGAGAAGATACTTTGACTTCAGGCGTGGTTTACTGGAAAAGTGTTTTGGTGGGATATTCCTCATGTCGCTGTGCCGGGTCACATATGGACAGCGTTCCTGGGAGCTGGGGGACAAGGGGACCAGGTAGCTCTGGCTGACTGGGCCCCAGTCTTGTGTAATTAAACAGACAGACTTTGGCTTTGTAATTGGAGAGGGTTAGGTTAACCAGGGGATAACCCTGGTCCAATGATTGATGCTGTCAGTCATAAGCTCCTGCCACACTATAGCAGGCTCCATCGCTTGAAACTATCCACCACATTGTAAATGTGCATATCTTTGCAGCCACAGACCATATGCACATTGTAATAATCCATGTACATATGTACAATATACATGTAGGCAGGCTATCAGATACAATCAACAGCCATACAACATTTAGGTAATGCTTTTGCAAAGTGAAGCAATACAAGGTTTAATCTGAAATTCTGAATGACATGAAATATCAAAAATCTCAAAAAGTTAAAGTGCCCAATTTTTTTTACTTTTTTTTTTTTAATTCAGACGTTTCTGAATTTCAGAAAGTAAAAGTGAAGTTCAAGTCTCATTAAGGTTGATAGCATGTTATAATCATTTTTAAAAGCTATGGTAATATTTGGAGGTTCCGAGGTTAACAACTTTGCTTGGCTGATCATCACTAAGTGGTTTTTAATTATAAGATTTGCACAGACACCATGTACTGTCATGTACAGGGTTGCTCTTTTGTGAGTGAGTGTGGTTGTGACAGGGTTGTTCCCACTGGACTTTTTAGCGGCCCTGTTAAGTTACCGTGGCTGAGTGGAAGTCTTCCGCGACTCCTCTCGCCCTGTTAGTTTTACATCGCGGTAGCGGTAACTTGACAGGGACGTCAGTTTACCGAGCGTCCCCACTGGACTTTGTCATTTTGTCATTCTTCTGCTCAGCCTCGGTAGTTTGACAAATTTAAGTCCAATGGGAACATGGCTTTAGTACTTTGTAAAGATACATGATGCAGGAGTTCTAAATCTGAGAGTAGGCCTTGAATGGCACACAGAACATACTGTACACACAAGGGCGTTGCAATATCTACACTGTACCCTGGCCTCAGCTGAATGTTTTCCCTGGCAAGGCTGCTTGTAATGTACAATGTAGGTGGCAGGTGAATGGTTTCTGGCAAGGTTTTTCAAGTCCCAGCTTATGGGGAAACTTACAAGGTTTACTTGCAAGGTTATTAACTTCCAAGGGGATCCAAGCCCAATCTTGTAGGGAATTGCCTACCCACCCACAGCTCTTGGCAGGTTTGTGGGGATATACTAGCGATGGCTTTCAGGCAGGGGATCCAAGCACCATCTTGTAGGGGATTGCCTACCCTCCCACCGTTCATGGCAGGTTTGTGGGGAATCTGGGGATATACTAGCGATGGCTTTCAGGCAGGAGATCCAATCACCACCTTGTAGGGGATTGCCTAGCACTCTTTTTCAGCCTACATGTGTACCACAAAGCAATATGTACTGTAGCATGACGAAAGACAAATACCGGGTAGACGTCTGATTGTGCCAGCTATGACGTGCTTGTACATACATGTACAAAGTGTACTCTTATTGATTTATTTCACAGATTTGTGCTGTTTTTGATTGAAATGGGACATTAATAAAAAAAAAACAATGTGGCAGTTACCCTTACTAACTATGTACATGTAGTTACCCTACCTGAACCTGCAAATCTAATCGCTCAAACAAGATTTCTGATATTATATTCAGAGCTCAAGACTACTGTAGCACTGGCCTACTGTCCCAGGGCCAGGAAAACATGTACATACACTACCTGAACAGAATATTGTTATAATGGACAAACTTAAGTGACTCAATTACTCACCTTAACTTTATGCAGTCCTGAGAAAAGTTAAATCAATGCAAAATAACTATATAGTTGACTCATACATGTAAGTCTTTTATAATTTTTTCTGAGATCAAAATGATCGGCACTTGTTAATTTTAGGTCAAGTTCACCGTGCATGTAAGTCAGTAAGCATATTGTTACATTTTTGAATTTCTATTACCAGTAACAGAGTAAGCAAAATATTTGAAACTGTATTCTGCCACGTGAGTATCCTGTTCTGGCGAGCGCAAAAGTTGAGCTTTCATGAAGTTCCTAACCAAAATGAGCCACAAGGAAAATACAATGCAGTTCAAGGCTTCAAGCTAAGATGAATGAACTCTGCAAGTACATACTCATTATGACAAGCGCACACGTGACTGACGTATCCAGACAATTGATGATGGACAGTCAATTCCTTCAATATAGTACAGCAATGCAGGCCTATATACTTATGTGTCAGATAGAAATGGCCACAGGAAGTCTGTCTGCATGAAAATCAATGTTGGCAAGGCAGCAAATGGAGTTAGTGGATGGCTTCACAGAAACTGTAATGCGCAAGAACATTGCAGCTGCGTGCACAATCAATGGCAGGGCCATTTAGGAAGCAGTATTCCAAGAAGATGAAGTCACTTCCGTCTCCGAAGGCACTGCAAAAAATCCCAAATGTAAACATCTCCAGGTCTTAAACTGTCTGTGCATTGTGTGATGTGTACATTATCACACAATGCCAAATATATTGTATCAATAGCTAAAAAAGACACGCACATGTAATGTATTGCTGATAGTGATAGAAGAAAAACTAATACATAGGCACACAGTGCATACTGACTAAATTCATGAATGACCAAAGTGTTACAAATCTTAAAAATGGTGGACGTGGCACCTGTAGAAACTACATGTAACCAAACGTGGCCTAAACAAGAGACGACAAAAGTGGTGGTGATTCAGAATATACTAAGAAAAAGAACGAAATGAAAACATGTAGGAGACTTTACAGCTTATCAGGTCGTACATGTACATGTACGGTATCATGTCATATCACATCGTACAGAAGCACAGTTCTGCCTTCACACAATCGTTTCTCAAGGATACGGTACCATGAGAAATCTTCCGCTGGAGGAAGATTTAGTCGTAGAGCAATACACCTTCTCCAAAAATATCTTTCGGATTCACCAGGGATTTCGGTCACTCTCAAGCATTGGTGTCCTTTCACACAATGACAATTTTGTAAGATTTCTCAACCATGAGAACATTTCTCAAGCCTTGCGAGTTTCCTGGGTTTTTTTTTGCCTAAAGAGAGTTGTCAGAAGAGCCCATGCCATTAGGTACAAGTACATGTAGGGTCTGAAAACCTACTCCACTGGGTGCCCTCAGTGGGATTGGAACCAGGGACCTCCAGAATGGTAAGCACAGGGAGGTAGAGTGCATGTAACGCCACACCTCACCGGTCCCCTGTCAGCATCAATGGTTCACTGTGGTTCACCAGCTGCTCCACCATGTTTATGCAATCAGCTGACCTCTAAACCTCTCCATCCACCCAGTCCTTGGCATTTTTGCAGCTGATATGGAAGGTTTTTTTTTTTTCTCTCCTTGCTTCGGGCTGATTTCAAACAACTCCACATTTTTGCCCACTGCATGCAATGTTTCATTAGCTTCTACATTGTACAGTACCTCTGATGGTGACACTTGTCTTAATCCATTTGAGCTACATGGTGTACATGTACAGTACTGCATGACTGATAGTCAACATCAAATAGGAGAATTTCACAATTTGCCCATTCAAGTACAGTGTAACTGATTGTCATTTTCCCAAAGTGTGAAACTTCTTTCCCAAAGGTTGAATAACATTTTTAAAAGTGTAAAAATGTTTCCCAAATTTCCCAAATTTATGCTTAATTACTAATTACTTTTCCACAAAAAGGAAAATTGGTAGCATTTTTCATAATCAATCAGAGCGTGAGCGGTGCATTGTGGGATTAAAAAAAAACACTGCGATTCAGTGGACCGTTCAAACACACCGCGTCGCAAATTAATTTTACTCTTAGTATTAGTGGAGTCTGAATCGTGATTCAAATCCCACTACCGGTAATAATCGTGTTTATTGTGTCCACACAGGTCAAAAAAAGTGGAGTTTGAATCGCGATTCAAATCGTGATCCAAATAATCACGTTTTGTTTTTTTATAGTGGAACCAGCCCTTTTTTGATATGATTTAGTAAGGACCATGGAGCCTGTAGGGTGCATACATGTACTGTACTGTACATGATTGTGTACATATACATGTACAGGGCCCTCTATCTATGAGCCCATACTGCCATAGGGTTGTACTTGTACATGTACATGTACATGTACATGTACAGTACATACATGTAATGTACCGTTAAATGTACATGTACCGGTACATCATGTACACAATGTACCTTTACCAGGCCCACCCTGTTACTGTACCTGTACACTGTACATGTACATGTACATGTACTGTACCGTCATTGTACATGTACATCATGATGTACATGTACATGTACATGTACATGTACATCCAGGGTCCCTGGGCATCCAGGGACCCTGGATGTACATGTACATGTACATGTACATTGTACCTTTACCAGCCCCACCCGGACTCTGGATGTACATGTACATGTACATAATGTACATTGTACAATACTGTACCTTTACCAGCCCCACCCTGTTACCTGTACATGTACATCATGATGTACATGTACATGTGCATGTACTGAACAATGTACATCCAGGGTCCCTGGGCATCCAGGGACCCTGAGCATCCAGGGGACAGCTACATGTACATGTATGTCAGTCCCTATCCCCACCCCCCACCCCACCCCCACCTCCATCCTGCCCTCCTAGGGGCTTAGCAGGGGGCATGGACCATCTGCACAAGCCATTATCTTCCTAAGGACAAAAGGTCTCCCCTGGGACAGCTGCCCAGTGGCATATCAGGCAAGCCTGACTGCTTGGGTTACAACTGGCTACACTGGGAAATTAAATACTGTATGTCCCACATGCTACACTCATATTCATGAGGCTTCTCACAAGACTAACATGACACTTTATATGCATGCCTTTCTCTGTATCAGCTCCCACCTTACATGTCTCCTGAAATCCATTTTCCAGAGTCACTTTTCAATTTGCCGGCAATCTTATAGTGAGGAGGACCTGGGCAATCCTCGCTGCATTTTTCAAAGGCAGATAGAATGGAAGACCCTGCCAAGAACAGTTCCTTTCATTTTGTTTCAACTTTTAAAAATTAAAGCAAGATTTGAATATTTCAGCTCATCCTTGTCAGAAAGGAGTTGGAAACACTTTAGTGCATCCTATTCAACTGAAAAGGCCTTTTCAGACTGTGCAAAATCTCGGTGCTTGAACCGGATCAAACCCCTAGATTTTTGTTCGATCCTTTTCACACTTGAAAAGTTTTATCCCAGAGTCAACACGGTGTCCTGCCAAAAAGTGTCCCTGCCAAATACTGTCCGCTCATTAGCATACTGATCGCTGATTGGTTAGCGTTAGGCATAGAGTTAGGGTTAGGATTAGGATTAGGGTCGTTAGGGTTAGGGTTTGGATTAGGATTAGGATTTGGATTAGGGTTAGGGTTAGGGTTAGCGGTACGGTTACAGGTCAAACGGTACCAAAGTGCCCAACGTTGCATGTATTAGGCCAGCAACCATACACAATGCATCATACGTGTGTAGTGCGCAACCATACCCCAACCACGGTGGTTGAATGTCATACGTATTGGACCAATCAGCGATCAGTATGCTAATGAGCGGACACTATTTGGCAGGGGACACTATTTGGCATGACACCGGTTAGGATGATCTAACCGGATCAAAATCAAACCCTGGTTGGGACCAAAGTTGAAAATCTCAACCAGGTTCGAAACTGCAATAGGCAGGTTGAACGTCACATCGTTCGTGTATAAGCCGGTTCACGAAAAGCGTACATGTACATGTACGGTAGTGTGAACAATGGAAGAATAAGTAGAAAGTAGAAATCTCCCTCCATGTGTGAACGCTGCATCTCTCCAACCCAGTTTGAAAACTTGCCGGGCTGAACCAGGGTGGATCCGGATTGGTTTCTTCATGGTTTCATCACGGATCGCAAAATGGCCTAAAGATTTTCAAAACTCTGTTTGCTCAATCTCTTTACATGTTCTGTATGCTGTGTGTGTGTGTGTGTGGGGGGGGGGGGACCAGAAACATACCATACATACATGTACATGTACACTGTAAGTGTAATGACAGTACCGGTATGTATACATGATGTACATGTACATGTACATCAAGTAAATACCATAACTCAAGCCCCAATGAGCAACAGCAAAGTGATTCAGAATTTCCTCAAAATACTTCGGGGTGCAAACAGGAAATGTAGGCAGGGGAGAGATGCCAGGGTTCAGAATTCAGACCAATACCTCTTTTGTCTCTTTCCTAGAAACACATACATTATTGAAGAACAATAGACCTTTCAGTAGCCCATCCCCCTTAAAAATACATGTACATTGTACATGTACAACTGTACTGTATCTCTCCTTAGAATACCAGTTTTCTCAAAAAGGTTGAAAATACTTCCTCCATAATGAGTGAAACAAGCAATATTTTGAGAAAGGACTCATGAGGGCGCTATCTAAAAATCCCACTGAATCCGTTCATCTCTCACAGGTTGGTGCAAAAAAAAGGGATGATTTTTTGCCCTTTTCTCCTTTCTCTGATTATCGTTATGAGCTCAAAACTTCAGTTTTGTTTTGGGGTATGTTTAATGGTTTAACAAACTGCTCAAGGTAATATTTCAAGTTTTGACCTTTACCAATGTTGTACTGGGCCTTTAATCAGGGATGATGTAAAGTGACCGATTATGTCATTTCCTGAAAGGCCAATAAATTGTGCGACTGCGAGTGAGCGCTTACGCGACCGCAAGATGCGATTGCAAGATTCACGGCAGGGGTGCAGGCGCCCTTCAGTTTTTAAAACATATATATTTAAACAAATAATAATAATAACCATTTCCAGAAATCCGGAAATTTTGGGAAGTCTTACATCCCTGTTTAATGTACAAACACTCTAGCCTCTAACCATGGAGTAATAAGACACATTATTACATGTACATGTATTCCATGCAAAACCATCTGAGCTACAAGTACCCAGTATAGGAGGGGGCCTTCTCAAATACGTAGTCAACTATCATTGCTGGGCTGGGGGCACCATTCTGGAGCATACATGTATGAGCATCATACATGTACACTGTACTGTACATGCAGCTACATGTATCCATGATTATACAATGTACAATGTACACGTGTACATGTACCGGTACATGCAGTGTACAGTGTACAATGTACATGTATACATGTATTTCGAGGGATCACACCCTCATTTTCATTCAGCTGCAATTGCTTGTAAACCTGGCAACAGCAGTTTGGGGATCACACAAAGGGGATGCAGCTTTTCAAACTCAGGCTTTTCAAACAATCTTGTTGGCAAGGAGCTTGGGTCTTCACTGCAAATTCTAACCCATCGTGGGATAGCTCAGTGGCCACCCTGAGTTTGCTCTACAGATATTTCCATGGTTCTACTGGTCTGGTTGACTTGGTCCCCCCCCCCCACCCCCACCCCACTTAAAGACAGGCTGTTTGCCTTCTCGCACCCGTACACTCTGTCTCTTCCAAGATGTAGAACAAGGAGAACAGCTTCTTTCCAAGTTCTGCTTCTCTTTGGATTTCCCTTCCTAACCTACATGTAGTTCATGTTTCCCACCTTCTTACTACCGGTATCTGGCCTGTTTTAATCTACGCGTAATCCCTTTTGTCTTTTCACACTGGCGATCAATCCCCGGGGAATGTGTAAACAGAGGCCGCACTTTCTGAAGCTCCCAAATGGATGCAAAAAAGGTGGGGCAAAACCCGCCCACAGTACATGTAGTTGCTTTTCCCTGGGGAAAACGGTAAACCCCAGGGTTTTGTCAATATTCCCCGGGGAAAAGCTATTCCCCGGGAATTTCTTTGCTTGGTAGTGTGAACAGACAGACCAAATTCACTGGGGAATTTTCGTGAAATCCCCGGGGATTTCGTCTAGTGTGGTGAAAACCCCTTCAACTTTCCTGAGTTCCTCCCTATCTCCTTCCTTCCTTAGCCCTTAACCTAGAGTGGCCGCTTCATACGCCGTGTCCGCACTGGACTTTTTTTTTCAGAAGGTGTTTCCGAGACAATGGGAAAAGCAAAAATGGTCAAATATAACCACTGTCCGCACTTGGACTTTCGACATGGGAAAATTTTACAGGGACTGTGGTAGAAGTTACCGAGCTGGCAATATAATAACTCATGAGGGCGCATTCCGTGACCCTTCCCCACTGACTTGTTAACAGCTATTGTTAGCCTACGCATCCGTTGTTGTGCTTTCTTTCGTCGTAAGATACGACGCTGACAACCTCCATTATCATCTGGAAATGATGCAACGGTAGCACCAACCAAATTTCCGACTGTATCAATGATAATATCCGCCATGATTGCAACCAAAAACACAGAACAACGCACTTGAAACTCGGCACAGGCCTACGTGTACATGTGCCGCATTGTGTTGAAACAATGCACAACGCATGCGTGGTGGACTGTGCAGCATGACCTTGCTCCCCCGTGCCACTGACTCGCTCCGCACTCGCTACCCGCACTGGCCTTTTCGTCTCGGGAAAAAGTGACCAGGTAACTTTTCCTGGACAGAAAGTGGTCGGTAAAAGTAACCGCAGGCCGGACTCGGGAAAGTTACTGAGAGGAAAACGTCTCAGGCTGCCCGCACTGGACTTAAAATGGGAAAAGTTCCCATTGTCTCGGTAACTTTTACCCAAAAAAATCCAGTGCGGACAAGGCTATAGCCCTGTTATGGGAGAACTTGCATAAATAAAATAAACAAAGGAACGGGAATCTGACCAGGAACCTTGTTAAAATGGCTGGTAGCTTTGCCATCTATACAAATCTATCCGTTATTATTAATATTTGTGGGTCGGGGTCATCACCACGGTATGACCTTCTCTTGAAAATGGGTGAAGTGGCTGGGACCGATTGCAAGCAATTTCATAGAAACCAGGAAATGTTTTCACCTGGGGGCAAACCAAACCTCACCGGACCCCAACCAGTCTGTCTCAGATCAGGGCCCTGAACTTTTCAAGGGTTGAGGAGAGAGGGGAGGGGGGTAACAATGAAGGGAAAGGGGAGGTGGTTGGATACACATGTACAATCAGGCAAAAGCATTCAAGGGAAGCAGGCCTGCATATCCTGATAGCACCTACATGTATACTGAAGGCTGGCATTTAATTGGCTGGGCATTCAGCCTGCTGGGATGTGGTCTAAGTATAAATGGAGGCAACTTGGCCCACCATAATAGGGTCCATAGTCACCCTGTTACAAAGGAAATTGATTACTCGGACACCATTACTAACACAATTTCTCTAAATAATTGTGATTATTTGCCACGAGGAGTGTGTGTAAATGTTGCACAGAAAAATGAATCGCTTTTTTTTAAATCCCACAGTGCACTGCTCGCACTCACTGACAGGAAGTGTTGTGCGATTCACAGATGATTCATGAAAACAGTGCAATTCAGCGGTGCATAACCAAACACACAGCGTGGAAAAGAAACACGGTCATTTAGAAAAGTCTCACTTATAACTACTGTAGTTATAGCGGAGTCCAAATCATTATTCAAATTCCACTAATAGACATGTTTATTGTGCAGACAAAAAAGAAGAATTGGGGTTTGATTACGATCCAAATAATTGCCTTTTGGGGGGAAAATAGAAATGACCTTACTGCGTGTCAGTATTTTTCGTGGTATTTTTGCCGTGTGTGAAAGCGAACCCCCAAAATGCAAGTGTTTTTGAATCACGATTCAAATCCCAATTATTTCCACAGTGTGAAAGGCACTTGTGCCATGCATGGGACAAGTTGATCAAACAAAGCCTTTTCCCACAAGTTCCAGCTCCACATTCTGCTCTCCTATCCAAAAGCTGAAATCACAGATTGGGCTTTTGAAATTACAGCTTGGGAGTCCTTCAAAGTGGACTATTTATAGTCATCTCCCCAAGCTACATGTACCAAATGTCTCCCATTATGCCTTGTACTTTAAAATACATGCAGATGAAAGAAATAGAGATAATACCATAGCCTGAGTCTACATGTTGTATAAGCCAGGTTTTCATAAAAGGCCCCATTTAACCTCTCCTCAGTTCAGATTAATGTGCCCATGTACACTGGTACATGTACATGTACTGTACATGAATATCAAGTTTTGTTCAAATCAAACCTACAGTACATGAGTGTACATGTACATGTAACTTGTAACATGTAACAAAGTCTGTAGATTTATAGCAAGGTTTTCATAAAAGGCCCCATATAATAAACCTCTCTTCAGATTAATGATCAAATGTATACATGTACAATCCAAACATATCAAATGGGGCAAAAATTTAAAACCTACACTAGTAGTAGTACTGTACATGTACAGGTACATGTACAGTGTACATGTACAGTGTACATGTACATGTACATGTACATGTACAGTGTACATGTACACACACTGTACATGTATACGTGTACCCCTTAAAGCCGTACTACATGTACATGTACACATGTACACGTGTATTTTATAATGTACATGTACATGTACATGTACATGTAGGTACAGTATGTACATATACAATGTACGGTACTTACAAGTACAGCACATGTACATGTACATGTACATGTGTCATCTGAGCACCAAGAATCTAAAACATGTACACTTAGTACATGTACAGTTGTACACACCTTGTACATGTACATGTACGAACAAGTACACTGTACACTACATGTACATACACATTGTACATTGTACATGTACAAGTACATGTATCTTTCACTTTTAGAGTAACTGCAAAATCTTCTACTTCTGAGAATAATTCCCCCTTCATAATGGCATTCCATCAATGAGGGCGCTCTTCAAAATACAAACGTCTCTACAGCTCTAATGTCAATATCTGAAGTGGCTTCATTTTGTAAATTCTTGATCCTTTCATCTTGATCCTTTCTTTTTGGAGGCTTTAGGGGAACAGATTCACTTGGAGGTTGCTGATACATACATGTACATATATACATGTACATGTATGGCTATTTTGGACTTGAATGTATATCCTCAAATTGGCACCTTTAAACATTCAGCCAAGATTTCGTCCATAAGGATCTTGCGTGACAACCGAAATTGTTATTTCACCTGCTGTTGGAATTGTAGGATAAAATTCAAGGTCTTTTGTGTATACATGTACACCGGGCAGCATTTGATACCAAAGTATTTACGTTATTAGGAACTGTGACTTGGAGTAATAAAAAAAAAAGTGAAGCTGAGAAAGTTGTGCCAATGCATGGAATCAGCATTACTGGACCTGTCAAGGTTAGGTTGTGGGACAACCCACTGTAGGGGCTGATTGGAAGGGGGGAAAAAAGCTGACAGATTGAGTGGAGGTAACACAGGGTTGTCATTAAACATGGCTGTGACCTTGATAGCAAGTAACCTCCAGTATGCGGGGCCTGAGTGAGTGACAGCATTGACAAGTCATGGTTGCACAGCTAACTTGCAAACCAGATTGGCCTGAACCCTGACACTAAAAGACACTTGCTGTGCACAAATGTGGACTCTTAAAGCTCCATGTACCGTATGTTCCCATTGCACATTTCTTCTTCTTTTTTCTGGGGGGGGGGGGGGGGGGTCAAACTACATACATGTAACCCAAACTTTGCTGAAGAATGACAACATTACTGTACATGTACATGTAGATCCGATGGGAACACAAGGTCAACTCCCTTTTAAGTTACCAAGACCACGGTGGGTCATTCCGTTTCAATTCATCACGCTTTTGGACCCGAATGTCACAGATTGAAATGAAATTCGGTGCAAACTGACCTCCTTGAGAAAACCCCAGAACTGAAATTTTACAGAAAGTGGTCCAGGAGTTTTTGAGATATGTATGGGTTAATAAACTTTTGACTGATTAGCATAACTAAAGCCGTGTTCGCACTGGCCTTCTCCTTTTTACCGAGACCGTAGGTAAAATTCCCAGTAATAAATATACAAATGTACATGTTATATATATAAATATAGGCATTGGAAAGGAAGCCTAAGGTACATGTACATGAATCAAAGTCAGAGACAAATTCACAACTCTTGACTCTTGAGTTCTGAGTCATCGAGGTACATGTACTGTACATGTACCGTACATACATGCAGCACTAGCACCCAAGTCAGAGTCTTGAGTCACAAAGGTTGAGTGAGAGTCAGTACTCAGTAGGTCAACTGAGTCACAATTTGATAACATATCTCAAGTCCGAGGCCGAGTAATAGAAAATGAGACTAACATTGTACTTACTGTAATTAAGAGTTTCCAGTCACAAAGGTCGAGTTAGAGTCAGTAGGTCGACTGAGTCAGTCAATTTGTTAATTAGTGTCTCAAATTCCAGTCCGAATCATGGAAAATAAGACGAGTCCGAGTCACGAGTCGCAAAGGTCGAGTGAGAGTCAGTAGGTCGACTGAGTCACAGTCAATTTCTAAACATGTCTCATGTCCGAGTTTGAATCATGGAAAAGAAGACTAGAGCCAGAGTTTTGAGTCACAAAGGTCGAGTGAGAGTCAGTACATGTAGGTCTGAGTCGCAATAAATTTGTAAACGTGTCTCAAATCTGAGACCGAGTCCGAGTCATGGGAAATAAGACTTGACTGAGTCAGAGTCTTGAGTCACAAAGGTCGAGTGAGAGTCAGTTCATGTAGAGTCACAGTCAATTTATTAACGTGTCTGAAGTCTGAGATTGAGTCTGAGCCATGGGAAATAAGACTTTAGCCGCGTCCGCACTGGACTTAAAATGGGTAAACTAAACGAGCAAATGGGTAACTTGACCATTTTAAGTCCAGTGCGGACAGCCCAGGAAGTTTTCCTCCCAGGTAACTTACCCGACCAACTTCTGCCCGGTTAAATTGACCAGGTCAGTTTACCCGGGTTGAATAGTCCAAGTGCGGACGCCTGGAAGATTTACCCATTGGAATGTTACCCACGGGCTTGGTAAAAAACAAATCCAGTGCGGACATGGCTTTAGTCCGAGTCACAGAGTCATGCAAGTCTGCCCAACTCAACCCCCCTTCCTTGTTCACTCAGGGTAGCCACTGTGCACCCCACCTGCTGGATTGAGATAGCAACAGAGCCCTCATCTAATGCGTTGCATTACTGGCGAGTGAAAGTTCATTGTATCCTTCAACCCTTGCAGTTTGGCCAGATGCAGTCCGTGGTGGCTGGGGGACTGCTGCTGACAGACCCACTATACTCTCACCATTCACCTTGCAGGTTTGGGCTGCAACACCTTGATTACCTTTGCACATGACTGCCTTTCCCCCCCCCCCCCCAGTACATCTCAGCTGCCTGTACTTTACATTTCCCACTCTATCTCTCTCTTTCTCATTCCAGGGCAAATCTGCAATGAGCAGCGGTATTCCCCAGACACCTGTGAAACCATTAATATTACCAGGTTACACCCCTAGCCATAAGGGCATGGCATTTATTCCCATAGCATCTGGGCAGGGTTAATTCAATGGCACTGCCTTAAAATAGTCCAACATTGGCACATGGGGGCCATGTCAGTCCACCTATCCCTCCTCTCCCCCCCCCCCCCCCACCCTCCTCTCCCAAAGAAAGAAAGAAATGAAAGAAGCATGCACATCTGAATGTGTTGAGACTTTCTTGCATTCCACAAGGCAGGGTTGGCTAATGCAGTGCAGTAAGTGGGCCAATTAACACCCTTGAAGCCAACCAAACTCCCCCCCCCCATGGCAACCTAGCCCTTGGGCTAACTGGTGCCCCGAAGAGGCCAGTTATCTGGACCCACAGTCACCCATACCACTCCTGGGTAGAGAGAAGTGCTCACTGAGTGACATACTGTCTTGCTCAAGGACCTTTAACGCCCCAGCCCCCCACGACTGGACTCCAACCCAACCATCTCCCCTAGTCCAGACTGACCAGAAGATCCTGCAGAGGCTGCCACAGACCTCCATACCACCACACTCCCTCTTGGTACAGTAAAAACATTCCCTCAAGATAAAGCACACCACAAAAGCACCACATGAAAGCCGGTGAGTGCACATGCTAAGGGCACTGCAACATGCCTACTCCTGCCCACATCAACCACAGTATTCTATTCCCTCAGTAGCCTTCCATCCGGATCTGTCCCTTTCAATGTCCTCAGGCTAGATGTCTGGCTCATGGCAACGGAAGCCATGGTTACAAAAGGGCCGCTTCCACATAATCACGATTTGAATGCGATTCAAAATCCGAAGGTTTCTTTTGGCTGACGTTCACACATGCCGAAAATCGCGAGCCGATTGTTGTTTAAGAAGTTTTGATCAGATGGTGGGTGGGTGTGTCCTTGAGGGTGGCTTAAATGCACTTCCTGTCTGTCAAAGCGTGAGCAGTGCATTCAGCGTAGTATTCCCACACACATCGTGTCACAAATAAATGCAATTATTTGGAAAAGTCTCACTAATAGTGGGGAACAAATTGCGATTCAAATCCCACTAACAATCGTGTTGATTGTGTCCACACACACAAAGGGGAGTTTGAATCGCGATCCAAATAATCAGGTTTTTTGGCGACAGTAGAACGGCCCTAGTGGTTTGTAGCAAATGAGAGAAAATGACATTTTGTGCATGTAAACAGGAAGTCCATCAACAGAATCCAACTTTAAGACAAGTTTGTTTTCATTTTTCGATTATGTACACAGAACCACTTCCAATCATACTGTAGCATGTTAATAAAAAAGTGAATTCTTTTTCAACCCACTCACAGTAGACAGTTATAGTTGCCATTCCCTGAGAGTATTCATTGTCATATATTTACTTTTTGGGAAGAGTTAATGAAAGAAAGGTTGTGGATGCCTGCCTTGCACATGTGGGTTGATGGTGATGAATGTGGTGTTTGTAAGGGTGGTAGCAGTGATGATGATGGTGAATGTGATGGTAGTCTTTGAGAGCGCTGGTACATGTACATGTATAGTAATGTATGTACAGTAAATGTACAGTATGTTAAGCCAAAGGGCTCAAGTTTGAGTCTTTGCTATTTTCACAAACTGATTAAAATTTCCCAGTCCATTTGCCTTTCCTAAAGTTGTTTGTTTGGACATTAAAACATGAAAGGTTGGCCCACAAGCACAGAGTAGTACATGTCTAAACACCGGACATTAATTTCACAGAGCACACAACTGTAGGACTGCCAGGAAATCTCTCCATCAAATTGACCCTTAGTCCTCCACAGAGCAGTTTGCTTAGGTGATGACAGTATTAGTTGAAATTCATTTCAGCAGATCCATTGTCGATTAAAATACACCGAATACACAAACATCCATTCCCAGTAGCTCCCGGAAAAATAGTATGGATTACCGGTGAGTGGAAGCAGACACTAATGAATATGAGACTGGCCCAAACAGACTGTTGACTATTTCTGACCTTATTGGGAACAGCAAAGCAATGTGATCCTTCCATTTGACCCACAAACATCCGCAGTCAGACAGAGAGTGCGGCAAGGAGAAAATAAGGCCGTTCCCACAGTCCCACTGTGCAAATAATCGCGACTGGAATCGCGATTCAAAAGCTTTTTTTCTTTTTGCTCGCGTCCACACAGTACAGGCCAAACAATTGCAACGCAAAAAGGTCAATTTGTCAATTTCATTCAGTGCATTGCAAGACATTCATTTACAATTAAGAAATGATATTGCCAGCATATACAATACATATACTATTGCCAGTACATGTACATGTACTTGTACAATGTACATGACTGTGTACATGTACAGTATCTCAGAGCACAGGGCTGAATTTAAAACAGTGGCCCAGGTGTCAAATGGTCACTAAAAATGGTGTTGGGCCACGTCAGACCATGGTCTCAGTAGCCTGGCCGAGCACAGAGTCTACATGTGTACATGTACATGTACATGTACTCAATGCTAACCAGCAGAATACAAATTGTGTCTTTAACCTCTAGGCCACCAAAACATCCACCAGGGACCACCGGGCGTCTCTAAAATGTTCTCTGAAGGCCTTGTTGGCCAACAAAGGAGAAAGTAAAGGCCTGGGCAGAACTCCATTTCAGATGTGCCTCCTAAGACTTACCAAGTACCGGGACAACCCCCCCCCCCCCTCCCTCTTTCCTTGTAGATAATTTGACTTCCGTGTTCTTTATTCATTCAAGGCATTGTTCAGCCGAGCTCATCTCCATCAGACATCCGTTCAGGCTGTGTCCATTATCGCTTTGATAGCAGTATCCCATTTCCCGGCACATTTACTGTTGAATACAACTGCAGCTGATGCATGCAGACTTTTAAGGAAATGACTCTTGGGTCTGATAAGACATTTACATTAGAGCCTCCTGGGTTACAAAGTAAGTGGTATCTTTTTTTCAAGCAGGACAACAACCTCTGCTTCCTTTATAATGTTAAATATACAATGTACACCTGCACTTTATTGTGCAAAAAATAGCTACATGTACAGTACATGTACATGAAAGCAAACTTGTAAAGATACAGTGTACACTGTAGGGCCCTACTGGCTATCACATGTAGGCAATTTCCCAACAAACAAATTTAGGGCCATATCCACACAGGGCAACACCTACACAGGGCCACATCCACACAGGGCAACATTCAGACAGGCAAGCATCCACACAGGGCAACATCCAGACAGGGCAACATCCACACAGGGCAACATCTACACAGGGCAACATCCACACAGGGCAACATCCACACAGGGCAACATCCACACAGGGCAACATCCACACAGGGCAACATCCAGACAGGCAAGCATCTACACAGGGCAACATCCACACAGGGCAACATCCACACAGAGCAACATCCACACAGGACAACATCCAGACAGGCAAGCATCCACACAGGGCAACATCCACACAGGGCAACATCCACACAGGGCAACATCCACACAGGGCAACATCCACACAGGGCAACATCCACACAGGGCAACATCCACACAGGGCAACATCCACACAGGGCAACATCCACACAGGGCAACATCCACACAGGGCAACATCCACACAGGGCAACATCCACACAGGGCAACATCCACACAGGGCAACATCCACACAGGGCAACATCCAGACAGGCAAGCATCCACAAAGGGCAACATTCACACAGGGCAACATTCACACAGGGCAACATCCACACAGCCTCGTCAGCATCCACACAGGCCAGCATCTACACAGGCCAGCATCCACAAAGGTCAGCATCCACACAGACCAACATCCACACAGGTCAGCATCCACACAGACCAACATCCACACAGGCCAGCATCCACACAGGCCAGCATCCACACAGGCCAGCATCCACACATGCCAGAATCCACACAGGCCAGAATCCACACAGGCCAGAATCCACACAGGCCAGTTTATATGCAAGGCAGCATCAACCATCAACACACGTATCTGTACATGTACATGTATGTGCACCCAACATCCACAATGTCATATTTATTGGTCTTTCAAATCTAGGGCTAAAGCTATTGCTCAGATGGCTATAGCCAAACCTATTATTACATGTAGATACTCCATTTCAAGAACATGTTTGCCACAAAGCAAAGGTTTCAGCCAATTTTTAGCAACAAAACATCACTTCGTTCTAAAGAAATAAAATAATCACAAGCTGTATTTTCAGCTGCTGGAGGATAAAGACCAAATCAAAGTCAAGTTTAGGCCAGAGCCCAATGTGTGCTTTTGAAGGGGGAAAAATACAAATAATATTTTTGAGTTTCAATAAATTGAATTTGAATGGCATCGTCAATCATTCCACTCTTAAGATCTGGCTGAATGAGGATTACAGGAGTGACCCCAAACTGAGGCTCAGTAGCCTCAGTGATAATAACGGCTTCTGACAAGGCTGATTCCCTCTGTTAGTCATGCTTACTGGTTAAGTCAGCCAGACAGCGCATTGAATAACTGACATCTGTCACTGTGGTAATGCAATACCAAGTACAGCTCATGGGGAAATGGCAGTCCTAGCCATGCCTATCCATGCTACATGTAGACTATGTAAATGCTCCATACCAATTACCGTAAATCTCCATAGAGAACACACTCAACATAGAATAGAATAACAACTTGACATCATGCCAAACAAAGGTTCCCTTACAAAACTAAAGACTAAGATTTATCTTACAGTTGTATCTTCTTGTTAAAGGCTACACCAATGATGGAATTTTCCTTTCGACTTCCTTACTCAATGTATGGGATTGTTTATCAATTGCATGTACATGTATCGTGGGAACCCCCGTTTTCGACGCTACACGATTTCGACGCTTAGCCTTCTAACTCACATCGCACTATGAAAACAACTCTGTATAACGATCTCAGACTTCGTATCTTACAGTTGGTTTCCTGCTCTTGTCCGTCACCGAAAATGTGGAAATTTAAGGCTTTTCCAGTAGGCCAAACTCGTGTTATTCAAAAAGTTGCTCTTTTGGGGTCTATTTTCCTAGGTACAAAATTGGCAGTTGCTTCGAAGCTCCAGTTTTATTTATTGTTGGTCCTAAAAAAAATCTGAGTGTACCATAACAAACCCCAACATCCATAGAAAAAAAATATATCACGCAGCTTGAGGCAGTCCATGCAGGGTAAAAACTATGGAGCCTTCTATAGGGCGTCTCGCTTATATATTTTTTTTAATTTATTTTTTATTATTATTTAAAGACAAAAAGTAACATGGCCCAATAGCCTTTTTTTTTAAATGAAAAAAATAAAAGGGCAGCTAGAGAAATTACCAAGAAGGAGGAAATGTGTCTCTGGAGTGACATTGGGAAAGGTCATAACTGAAAAAGCAGCGAGAAAGAGGATTGTGGAGTTTTTTTTAAACGTCACAAAAGAAGACATCAACCAGACCAATACGTTTTAAGCATAAATTATGAATGATTTGAGGAAAGTGTTGAAAGCAGTGTGGAAAAACAAAAACAAAGATGAACACAAAAAAACATACAGGGAAGAATTTTACAGTGCCACACAGCATTTTGAGTTATTTTACGAATTTATTTTGCGTTTGGCTGCACTGGGACACCTTACTAAACACCACTGACGAAAATAGGTGACGATGCTTACTGCGCGGTGCGCCGCGGACGTCAACAAAACCAGGTAATCTTACGGAAGTGACAGGCTTGATCAACCTTCTCTATGATTATTCTAATAGTCTGTTGTGTGGAGAAAGTGACTGGGACCTCTTTTAGTGTGAAACTTTCGTCCACATTGTTCAGTTTGAAGAAAAGTCCTTATATCGTCGAAAACCGGTTATTGGAGGATATATTACAATGTGCATGTACACTTGTCACTGTACATACACGTACATGTACATGTACATGTACATGTATACTCCACATAACAAAATGCCAAGACGCCAATTTTTTCCTGACTTGAACTGAATTGGTCAGTATTTCATGAAGATGCAAACTACATGTATGCTACTGCAACTCGAGGCAAAAGTCCCAACTTTTAAATTCCACTTTTTCCAAGTCTGTGATTGAAGCTTGAACCATTGAAGTACTGTACCGTAACCTGTAACCTCCTCATTGGCCTACAAAACCCTTTTTCAATTAAAATGAATTGTGGGTCTGCACTTGGTGGAAGTGGTATCACTGGCAATTCAGGCAGACATCACAAATTACATGTATATTTGTTTTTATATTTGTTTTTTTATCTATTTATATTTGGTTAGACCAGGCTTTGAACCAGCATGTCTGGCTTAAAGCCCATACACAACATTGGTGAGATCGAAAAACAGAAATGTTCACAGATAAATTTACATGAAACTGTTACAGCTTGAAGATGGTTATATAGTAAAAAGTAGAAACCTCTCAATGAAATATTTCTGCCTAAAATGTTGTATTTTGGGAGAAAAGAGTAAAAGAAATTGATTACGTCTCACCGAGATCTAAACTATTTACTATTTACTAAACTATCTATTTTTCGGAACAGTACGGCGTTGAATGCTGCATTTTCGCGAAACGGTTTTCATGATTTTCTCGAGACTCGGTTGGCGGATTGAGGTGAAATGTTCACAGTATGTACTATTTCATTTAAATGTGTTGGATCAGACAACGTATGAATGCTATTCTTTGACCTTGACCAATGTTGTGTAGGGGCTTTAATGACTAATGAATACATTTAAAATGTACCAGAACTCCACCATCTGAGCTATCCAGCCCTTAGATGGTGGCCTTCCCAAATAATCAACTAGTTTTTGCCAAGGTGAGGATGCCAGAGAGAACATCAACCAATCTACATGTGTGTAAGGGCTGGGATAGCTCAGGTGGCAAGAGCACTGGTACATGTACTGTACATGTACATGTACTGTACATGTACATGTACGTCAGGCAAGATTTCTCAGATTCAAGTACCAGTCAAGTAAAACAAAATAATTTGCCAATTCCACAAATAGTTCAAATTTCCCATTCAGTATTAATGCACTTTTATTGATTTTTTCTTCAATGATTGCTATAGGCCTAACTGTTAACTGAGAACACAATGTACATGTACAAAATGTACATGTACATGTAACTCTCATTGAGCTAACTAATGCTACTCATGACTGCTTATTTTTTTATTAAAACAAACTGACTGGGAACTTCTGATTTTTTCATTAAAATGGCAAAGAAAACTTTCACTGAGCCGGGACGTGATCCCGAGACCCCTGGTTTTGCATACCAGTCCTTAGATCATGGCCTTCCCATATAATCAACCAGTCTTTGCTAGGTCACTGGCACCAATCAGAAGCATTTAACCATTTAAGACTAGTTAACTATTTGGGAAGGCCACCATCTTAGGGTTGCATATAATAATTCTGATGCAAAGAGTGCTGGTACGCAAAACCAGAGGGCCTATGCTTCGGTCACATTTCTCTTACCCGTTATAATGTCATAGGCATCTAGAAAGAAACATTTGGCCCCAGTTTCTCGGTGAATACTCTGTACAAGCAAACAAACTTACAGTACAACCTGTACATGTACCAATTCAGCAACAAACCACAACCTGGATTTTTAGGTTATGGTATTCAGATGAAGATGAAGCCTGAGCCAGAGCCTGATCCAGGGATTGGTAAAGGGCCATAGAGTACAAGTTTACTATCCAGTACAGGCAGTAACCGATGGTGTAGAGGTTTCTGGGCACAAACTCCAATAAATCCCTGTGCATATTGCAAGTGGATGTTTCTTTAGCACAATTTGGACTATGTGCAAGGATATGTGCGATATCTACATCTACATGTAGGTTGCTCGGGGCACCGTTCCTCATCTCATCAACCAACCACCGGCGACAGGTATCTCCTTGGCACGCCCTCTCCCATCTCTAATTGCGTTCCTCTGCCCTTCACCCTTCCCTCAACTCTCAAGGCGCCTGCTTCCCCGACACCAAATAGGCTCCCTGCAGGCCCGAGTCTCTGCCGCACCACCCAACAAGGCTAGGTATGAGGGAAGTCCTTGTAACCCAAGCAGCGCTGTAGCATGTTGACTTAATAGTTGCCACCAGCGACTGACCCGACCAGCCATCAGCTCTCAAATCGGCTAGTCATGGCTTCCTCCCGCCTGCCCGCGCTCCCTCTCATCCCTCGGAGGTAATTCCTCCTGCCAGAGCCTTGATGGTGGAAGCTGTTTGAGGCGACCCAGGCGAGAATTCCAGGCGATGCAGGCACGTTTCACTCGGTCACACACCCCTCCTGGATCTTATCCCAACTTTCCCCTCAGCTCGGGCCCCCGCTTTCGCCCGCTACTGACGTTTGCGTGTCACCGCTAATCAAGACCGGGCCAGAGCAAAATGTCCCCCAAGCTACGGCAGGGCAAGATTGTCTCATGCCATCCATCCAGTCCCACTGCATTTGCAGGGTCGAGAACACCTCAAGGTTTGTTTGCCAGGGTGTCAAATACTGTATTGGCCTGGGCCAAGCATTGTTCCCAGTTGGGCAAATGGAAGTTCTCCCCACGAATGCATCTCTGGCTAAGTACCTCAGAAGGGAGGAGGTGACAGGAGCCAGTGATAATTAGCACTCCTTTGTGTGATGGGCATTAGGCCCAATTCACTAGATCACGGCTGGTCAACTGAGATGCATGTACAAACTAATGCATGGTGTCAATTTCAAGGGACTTGCGGGCCGCAAACTTCTGCAGGATTCCTAGCATTAGTCAAGTACTTGAGCCCGGCAACTCAAAAGTCCACATACCGCACGAGATGCACCCAACATTTCATCAGCAAGCATGATGATGAAATGGATGGCTCGACAAATAATGACTTCGGTAATTAAATGAATAAGACTTAAGGCTTTGCATGGTGGGTGAAACAATATCTAGAGGGTTTGCAGTGACAACATGTATTAGGTCTCTTACCGAAGAGGTGTGGTTCTGAAAAAGAACCTGAGTGGTAACTCATCCGACCAGTATGCTCCGGCCGTCATCAGTACAGTGTGTGTACTTGTTTATTTTTATGTTTATACATGTATGTATCCTAACGTTCCAGAATTTGTACAAGAGTTTGTTCTTTCAAGCTAAAAAAGTTTACAACTGTGTAAAAGTGTTTTCAAACTGAAGAAATATATGTAGGATTATGCAGGATAGCAATGAGTTGAAAATATGTACAGGTCTGTATATTTACATGTATGTATTCCTATTTGAAGAGCACATGCATTGTATACACAGTGAATTCCGTTCATACACTGAGCCACATGTACACACGTGTACATGGGGAAAAGAATATTTGATATGGCATTGTAAAATGATACTGAAGGTTGGGTCACACTAATGAGGCATTTCAAATCTCCCTCAGGCCCAGTGGCTGTTTGCTTGTGCTAGGATGGAGAAGACAGACGCATTGCATCAACTTACAAAATGATGGAAATTATGCGACAAGCTTATCACAGCGTTCTGTATTCCTGCATATAGCCTGCTACTGTGAACCTTCTACTACACGTGTACATGAATCTTTGAAAAAGGTCCTACTAGGATCTGCCTTTGAGAAAGGTCCTGCTAGGATCCTGCCTTTGAGAAAGGTCCTGCTAGGATCCTGCCTTTGAGAAAGGTCCTGCTAGGATCCTGCCTTTGAAAGGGTCCTGCTAGGATCCTGCCTTTGAGAAGGGTCCTGCTAGGATCCTGCCTTTGAGAAGGGTCCTTCTAGGATCCTGCCTTTGAGAAAGGTCCTGCTACACTGTAGGATCCTGCCTTTGAGAAAGGTCCTGCTAGGATACTGCCTTTGAGAATGGTCCTGCTAGGATCCTGCTATTGAGAAAGGTCCTGCTACGATCCTGTCTTTGAGAAATGTTCTGCTGGGATCCTGCCTTTAAGAAAGGTCCTGCTATGATCTGCCTTTGAGAAAGGTCCTGCAAGGATCTACCTTTGAGAAAGGTCCTGCTAGGATCTGCCTTTGACTTGAGAAATTTGGTCCTGTTAGAATCCTGCCTTTGAGAAAGGTCCGACTAGGATCCTGCCTTTGAGAAGGGTCCTGCTAGGATCCTGCCTTTGAGAAAGGTCCTGCTAGGATACTGCCTTTGAGAAAGGTCCTGTTAGGATACTGCCTTTGAGAAAGGTCCTGCTAGGATCTGCATTTGAGAATGGTTTTACTTAAATCCTAGTCACATGAGAGGTAGAGTTAGCAGCAATGCCATCAGAATGCATACTCCTGGATATTCAAAGTGCGGTCTGAATATTCTAACTGCATTCCAACAACATTCTAAACTAACTCCCACTGTGTTCCAACTACATGTACAGGGTACATTTGAGAGCTAATACACCATCATGAATGGGCGAGAATAATTTGAGGCGGGTTCAAAACATATACAGTAGGCTACTTCTGTATGTATTCGAATGGCATTTTGAAAATGTTTCATTCCGGCTGGTTCTGCTTGATTCCTGCAGAATGTGAATACCGTCAAGTGTGCCAGGGTCTGAAGAGCTGTCTGTTAGAAAGGTCCTGCTGGGATCTGATTCAATCATGACTGCTTACATGTATTTCTCCTGGATTGATCATGCAAGAATGTGGTGCAAGATTTTACTTCCTTGCTTCTAAGATTTTTGTTTTGTGAATCATCAGCTCAATATAATAATATAGTAAAGGGATCTTACAGTGTAATGCAGGGAAGAGACTGCAGTGCAGTATCCCATGTGAATACACAGCCATGTGGAGTTAAGGCATGCTATCGTATTCTAGCATCTGCTGTTGCCGTGGGGATCCCTGGTGCCCCGCACACTCCAGGCTGGTTTTCTCATCAGCCAAATGGGTGTTAAATTCAATTAATAATACAGGTGTCCCCTATATAGGCAATGGCCATTTGGGAAAAGGCAAGATCGTGGGGTCAATATTAAGAGGTCTAATCATAACATTTGACCTCAACTTTGACATATATACATAAATTATGATGCCAGGTTTGCAATTCAACCTCAGGCCACTCATTCAACCTCAACTCTGCTGGCACTTGGCAGTGCTCTCAGCATGCTGATCCAATTGTCAAAGGGAGACAACCATGATTTCCATACAACTGTAGGTCTCTATGTAAAGATTACAAGTCTCATGATGTACACGTGTACATGTACTTGTGTACAATGTACATGTAAAATTAATGTGCATTGTGCACAAAAATGTTAGCCATTTCCACCATTTTGATTTGTTGCACATACATGTAGCCTACATGAGAAATTACAGTAGGCTTTTGTCCATTTTGGGGGACTCAGGAGATTAGACATGTACATGTACATACTGTACACTATCTGATTCTATTGTTTGCATTGCTGTTATCATTGTTGTTTGTTGCTTTTTCTGCTGCTGCTGCTGCTGCTGCTAATGCAGATAATGCTACATGTGCTGCTACATGTATTTATGATGCCGCTGTTACTTTTATTGCTTTTGTTTCTGTTGCTGTTAGTGCTGTTGCTGCTGCTGCTGCTGCAGATAATGCTACATGTGCTGCTACATGTATTTATGATGCCGCTGTTACTGTTATTGCTTTTGTTTCTGCTGTTAGTGCTGTTGCTGCTGATGTTGACGTTATCAAGGCTGCCATTGCCATCATCATTTAATGGGAAGCATGTCTGAACAAATTATTTCAAAAAAATTGAATGGCGGCTGCCGAGTTGAACCAGCTGCATTCATGACCATGTTTGAGAGTGTGAGTTCGAACCCCTAACATCTACAGTACATGTACATTGTACATGTATGTTGTACATGTACATGTACTGTACTGTACATCCTGTACATGTACATGTACATGCACACGAAGCCTGCAACTGAACCTGCATGTACACATGTACATGTACATGTACATGTAAAATATAAACTGCCTGGTTAATTTTCTTTATCACTAACATTAAAACAAGGATTTCACTGTATTTTTCAATGGCTGCTGAAAGAGTGTATACCTTTTCATAACCATGAGAGGCTGTTCAACTTAGATGGATTGAACATACTGTACAGTACATGTACATGTACATGTGAGCAATATCAATTGATGTACAACATGTACAGTACATGTAACTTGTAAAGGTACATGTACATGTACAAATTGTACATGTACATGTACATGTATATGCATGTACATTACATGAAGGTGCACCATTTGCAAAGGTCAAAGAATCGCATCCATACTTTGTCTAACCCAGCATTTGTACATGAAAAAACTGTAAAAAAAAAAATGAATGAAAAAAATCTGCGTACGTTTCAGCTCAATTCATCAACCACATCATGAGAACATAGTGGAAACAAAATTGTATGCTAACTTTGCTCAGACATAGAGGGCGACATTTGTGAAAAAAGCACCTTTATTCCAACGATCATCCACAAATGATTGCTGGAATTCCATACAGCACAACAATCCTCTTTTCTCAGAAACACCAGCTTTCCGAGCACTACAAATTCACAGAATGTCTTAAACTTTTACTAGCTTCTTGCTGAGAAGGCCATTTTTTTTCAAATTTGGAATATCTATAAATTGGGCACTTTCCCAATGGTGTGCTCTCCCTTTAACACAGTCATCAATTTTCCACATGCTTGTTCGCACAACTTACAGTGTGTAAGGCCTTACACGTAATCCACCGCTCACAATTCTGATGACAATATTGTCCACAGGGCCTACGTGTTCCTTGTCAGGTACATGTATGCTTCCCACATACCAAAACTCCCTATTCCCCTCCACTCCACCCAAAAAAAGAAGACCGCACTTGAACACGTGCTACATGCTCATGAATCCAGGCAAAGATCTGGTTTGGGGGAAGTGTTTGAGGTAAGTCTGTCTGACTCCGGGAGAGGAGTGAAGTATCTGTAAATAGCCCTTACTGTTGACCAAAAGATATGAAGGACTTACAGTCGCCTAGTTCCACATGGAATTTAATCATGTGAACAGTGTGGTGTGTGTGAGGAAAATTCCCTGCAGCACAATTGCTGCGAATCTAGAGCCTTGTGGAAACCTACATGTAAGAAAATACACTACATGTACACGTGTACATGTACATGTAGGTTGAATACATGTACATGTAGGTCTCCATAGGAAAATTGTCAAGGTGTATATATACGCATGTACATGTAGGTCTCCACAAGATTTTCAAGAAACTGATTTTTGGAAATAACTGAAAAACAGGGGAAATTTGTGATGGGAAAGAATCCATCGAAAACTGAAGCGTTAAATATATACAAGGGAAATACATATACATGTACAACACACACATACATGTACAGTCCAAATTTCTACCCACTACCAGGAAAGTGAAAGTGGTTGAATGTGCCCCAGCATTTTTTGAACATCGTTTCTCACTCAGTTCTATAGTCCCCTATACTAGTGCACGAGAACAAAGCAATGTCTCAGACTCTCCACAAGGATACAAAAATCAGTATGCATGTACATGGGAGCATTTGTCTCAGGAAAATTTTCACAAAGCATCCAATGGATGCAGTTTTGAACTCAAAAAGAGCCCAAGGAATTACCAATTTATACCTGAGGAGCTATGAAATTTCAATTGTCTTGAAGAATTAATGCAAATGGCTCGTATGCGGCCCTTAGTAAACTACACCATGTACACTATACATGTACATGTGTCTGTACACATGTACATGTAAATGTACAGTACATGTACATGTAAAATGTAGCTTTGATGGGATGGGAGAGGGCACCAGTCGGAAGCATTTCACCATGATTTAAACAACTCATAGTTTATACATGCACGTGTACATGTATCTTAATACTACCAAGTGTCAGTCTCGCACAGCTGCTTAAGCACTCCAATTTCCAAGAACAAAAATCTGTGCATAAATAAATCATGTTGGCAGCCAAAGCACTGCTAGGCGTTTTTGTAAAAGTCTGGAAAGGCTGCTAGCATCTGGCCTTTAAACATTTTGAGATTTAGACAAAAAATTCTTTGGTGGGGAATAAACAGAGATGTTCAAAAGTATTTTCATACATCAAATGAACTGTAAATTTGGTTGGTTATTTTGTTAAACGAAGGACAAGTTGTCATGCTTAAACAGTTCTCTAAAATGTGGACAACATTTTCATGGAGTTGTCTTATGGCAACATCTGCTTAGTATGAATAGGGTTTCTTTGATAAGCAGGATTTTGAAGTGGTTTGTACAGTACATGCATGTATCTTAGTGTGAAGTGATGCTCCAGTAAAGATTGCAACCTGATGGGTTTTTTCTTTACGGAGCAAGGCTTTCTGTTTCTGTGCAAATTATGGTGCTGAATCAGCCCTATGAATTCCCCCCCCCCCCAGATTCTGCATCTGAACAGGTTGGGCTTTTTTTCCTTGCAATCTCTTCAGCAAGTAAAATGGGAGTTTTGAAGACTGGAAATTGCATGAAGATGTAGATTGTGTACAGAACTGATTATATACAATGTACATGTATACTACAGTAGGTACAGTACATGTGCATTCAAATCCCTTTTCCAAAACTCGGCTTAGGCTCATGCTCCGGCTTTTGTCTCCCATTTCTTCATCCATTGTAAAGCACAAGGCATGAAAATGGGAGACCTTTGGCTTTGTTGTTGAATGTTACACTGTGTTTTGAAAAAGACTGAAACGCTTCAACTTAGATGTACACGTACATGTACACAAATGTACATGTCCATGTACATGTACAAAGAACTCCAACCTGTGTTTTCAGCTTTTGGAAAACCGAGACGAAGCCGGAGTCGGAGCCTAAGCCGGGTTTTGGAAAAGGGCTCAAGAATAGCCTTATTTTATGGAACAGCTTGCTTGGCATTTTAAAGGATGAGGTACATGTACATGTAAGGTTTGGATTGAAGCAATGTGTGCACGTACAGGTAGTACAGTGTAGGCGTGGCGTGCTACTGTGCGCAAACTTAATTAAGTCATTAATTTCCCTTAATGGCCTCAGTGCACACATGGAGTGAGAGATATTTCATTAATAATACACTCATCAATGTTAGTGTGACGCACATGCAGCACTTACATGTAAGTACCGGTAGTCACACTGTTCCCTACTGTTTTTCAGGGACTAATTCATCTCCACAAATGATTCATCCGTATGAAAAATTACAAAGATACATTTTTGACACTTCCTGCCCACCAAGGCTCATGGTTAATGCGTGTCAAATGAATAACTTGCCATTCATCAGAATCAGGACTACAGTATTTGACCACGGGTCACGTAGACAACCTACCAGTGATCAGCCCCAGTAACTGATGTCAGGAAAACGACTACAACCAAAGGCAGTAGTCTCATATGCACGAAGAAGACCGCAACTCATATCATGAACCATGAACGGAAACATGTTACGACCACTTACCAGTACATGTACGGTAGTATGACCTGAAATATGCACACTAACAATCTCAATGTGTTAAAGGGCCTGATTATTGCATCCACCAGTACATGTACTGTACTACATGTACATTGTACATGTACTGTAGCAGGGGCTTTCTTAAGCCGCGTCCGCACTGGACTTAAAATGGGTAAACTAACCGAGCAAATGGGTAAATTGACCATTTTAAGTCCAGTGCGGACAGCCAGAAAGTTTTCCTCCCAGGTAACTTACCCGACTCCAGTGGGTAGTTTAACCGACCAACTTCTGCCCGGTTAAATTGACCAGGTCAGTTTAACCGAGCCGAAAAGTCCAATCCGGACACGACGTCTCGGTAAACGACTCGGTAAAAAACCACATCCGGCGCCCCGCATTGCCAGAGGCCCTAAATACCACGTGACGTGCCATGGTCCCAATACAACAATGTTGTTTACTTTTCGAGCAGGGTCGACGTGTCGTAGTTTTATGGTATTTACATCCGGTGAAAGGTCACCACCATAGCGCCCTCTTGCGTTTATACGCGCCAGTCGGTTAGTTTTACTGCGTCGTCTCGGTTAGTTTACCCGAGTCGAAAGTCCAAGTGCGGACGCCGGGAAGATTTACCCATTGGAATGTTACCCACGGGCTCGGTAAAAAATAAGTCCAGTGCGGACGCGGCTTTAGTGGCAAAAACATGTACATATACTGTATATGTACATGTACATGTACATGTACATGTACAGTATCTTCATGTCTCAATCTTCACAGGACTTTTCACAAAGGCCAATGTTTGAAGGCCCAGAATTTTCATCCTGGGCCAAAAGTTACAGTAATTTTTTTTTTTTAAATCCATATGAAACATTTCAGATAACACGTACAGTGTTGGTGTACATGTACATGTATGTAATGGGTAACATTGGGGGTGTACTAACATTAGCAATGATCCATGAAACAAACACTAAATGACTTCCCAGTCCTTGTGACTGGTAGGGAACATGATGGTCTAATGTCAGTTGAGGTTTGAGGCTTGCTTGCCTCTACTAAGCCTACAGCACTGTAAGTATGATACATGTACATGTACATGTACATGTACATGTACAACGGTACCAGGGTACTGCATGTACATGTACATGTACATGTACACAATGTACATGCAACTGAGCAACTGAATGTACAGAAGATACATGTATGATTGCCATGACTCAAATACCGGTACAGTGTAATTCTTTTCAGAGCAAGTTGTGTTCATGACTACAAATGGACATGTACGTACACGTGGTCAAGGCTGATGATGGAGATTCCATGGTACAGTGTATCTGATAACAAGCCTTCATTACCCTAGATACAACTGTAACCTTCACAATGATAACAACTGTTGAAGCGTGAGAACATCTGATTACAGCATCACTTATAAGTGACATGTATACAAGTAATATGATTGATGTACATGTATACATGTGTTACATTGTACAGTGTACCTTGTACAGTACTGTACATGTACAAGGTACATATGCTCCAGACAGTGATGGCAGTCTGGAGTTAAATTCAAAGATCTGCTCAAGTACAGAAAATGTCTACATTAAGCAAGAGGTCTCGGGTTCAAGTTCCAGTTAAGTCAAATTTTATTTGCTGCATTTCGCAAACTACTTCAAATCATCTTTTTACAATGATTCAAATGATTATTTCAATCGGGTTTTATTGTGTCTACATGTACATGTAAGGGTGGTGAGATGTGTGGTGTTGTTGGGGGTGAGTGCTGCTACGCCGGGTCTAGTTCTTTAGATTGTTGGCGGACTGGAGAGGAGAAGGATAAGGACACAGTGGTCAGGGTCTATGTTGTAACAGCACTGAAGGATGCTGGACAACATGACTACTGACCACTGCACCCTGGTATCCTGGTATGCTGGTATGCAAAAGGAAAGTTTTCTTCAAATGCCATTTTTTGAAATTGTTTAAAAAGTTCCTAGTCAGTTTCTCATTTTATTTATTGGTTGTTTGCATCTGATTGAAAGAGGGGGTGTGATCCCTGGAGATATACATGTACGGCAGTTAATGGTTGAATTGCTTCTGACTGAATTGCTTCTTGACAATTTGGGAAGGCCACCATCTAAGGGCTGGATTGCTCAGATGGTACTGTAAGAGCGCTGGTACGCAAAAACAGAGGTCGCAGGTTCAAGTCCTGGTCCAGTAAAAGTTTTCTTCTGACAACGGGCACAGTACACACTACCCGAAACGTTGAGTTACCGGCTCTTTTCAGAGCCACACTTCTTGAAAGAGAAGATATACATGGTGTCACAGCAAACCTTCCACTAAGTTCTCCACCATGCAAACCTTTTATTTAAATTTTTCTTTTTCTACACTAGACTGACACTGAAATCACTAAACTCAGTCCATAATCTAGTAGATTTTTCCACCCCTGTGAAATAATTGCACGTGGTTTTCTCTGCTTTTTTTTTTCAAAATCATTTACGTCTGCAGTCTGCACAGAACTGGCATCAGGGATGAAACTCAATGTCCAAAATATCCGGAAATCCTAAAACCATCCAAAATCACTGATTAAACGGAAACTAAACCACCTGGATACCTATTAATTTTTAATGTGATTAAAGGTTACCGGAGGAGCTGTATGCATATCGTTGCACCACGAACAATATTATGTACATTGTACATGTACATGTGTCCCGGCTGGTCTATTTTCTGTATATGTACCGGTACATGTAATTCGAAGAAGAAAAAAAACGGTTACAAAAATTCATCCTTCTCCTTCAACCATTTCCAACGAAAAACTGTCCTCATGTCCTTCAAATTGTATGACAAATCGACCATTTTGTACATGATGCCAGCAGATATTCCATTTGAAAATGAAGTTCACACACTCAAAATTCCCATAGGCAGAACATACTCAACGTCCATTAGTGAGTTGTATGCGTAGAAAAACACGTGTGCACGAGATCTAGGTTCTAGTCTTTGTTCAAGGCGTTCTTTACCCAAAACAGAAGAGGGGACTCTTTTATACAAATTTTGCACGCGTGTAAGCCCTACATGTACTGTATGTGTAAGCCGTGTCCGAGATTTACAATGTACATGTATGTCTGATGGACCTGTGGTGGAGACTACTCACGTCAATTGTGATGCACTGCTCTTTCTGCTCGCAAATTGTATTTATTATGTTTATTACAGTATTATAGCGGCGTTGATCCGGAAAAAATTGGGAAAAAAAAAAAAAAAAACGGAAAATGCGGAAAATCCGGGAAACGTTTTCTGCCGCGCCAATATCCGGATTTCCAGATATAGCCTACATGTACACTGTAACCGGACAAGTTTCATCCCTGTGGCATAGAGCCTAACTGCCAAACCAAGAACATGGAAGTAGACAATTCCGAGCCATTGATTCGATTATGTCCACATTCAGTGGAACTTGCTGAGTGTCATTTTTTTCACACCTGGCCCAAGTTGGCACCAGGGAGGTGGGAATTGGCAACTCACTGGGTGAAAGATTCATGTACCTAGCCTGGTTAGCTGCACAGCTGTTGTCTAATAGGGGCCACAGTTTGCCTTTATCCATAACTGGGTCTCAGCCACAAACGTTTTGTCTTATTGCCCGGATATTCGAGACAAGCGACTCTACATGACACCATGTGTCATGGGGGGGGGGCTCATAAAATGCCTGCAGAAATAGACTTTATAATTCAGGCCTTGTCCTTCAAATGTATGTACTGGGTTGCCCTACTCAGTTGCCCATGCTACATTTCAAAGGTTTTTTTTTTAAAGAAATATTGCAGCTTAGGGATATGTACTGTACATGTACATGTACATGTTTGATGGTGTACATGTACATGTACATACATGTACTGTAGTGAATGTACAGTATTATCATGAATCCCCTTTACAGTATACTGTGTTTCAAACAAATCTTCAGAGGTTCCTGACTAGTTTTCCTTTCCCTTGTTTGAAAATGAAGTGTAAAAGTCTTGAAAGATGCATCCACATTGTGTGTGATCCCCAAACTGCTGTATCTGGGTTTATACATGTAATTGACAATGACATTGTCATGCATCTCAATTGAAAATGGGGGCGTGATTGACGTACATGTACTGGGCTGGATTTCACAAAACCTTGCGATGCATTGTAACTCAACTTATCCATCGTAAGTTGTGATAGGCCGTATGGTTTCTTTGCATCGCTCATCGCCTTGCGATTGATCGCAAGTTACGATGAGTTTGGTGAAATCGATTGCTGTACATGTACATATGGTGGCACACGTGTACGTGTATATCTGTATATACCGGTACGGCGACTAATGATTAAATATGGTTCTGACTGATGATTTTCCTGCAATCTGTTTACTGACTAAAATGACCAAAAATGAAACCTGCCTTTGAGAAAGGATCAAAACGTCGGGCCCTTCGAATTTTGGATAAAACAAGCTTAAAAAGGTACATGTACCGGTACTATATTACAAAAAGATTCATTGTACATGTACATGTACAATCTCCTTACTAACTAAATTGACAAGTTTGCAGTTGAACTATAAAATCTTTAAAATTTAGCCAAGCTAAACAGACGTTGTACAGACAGCCTGATGTCTCAAGACAGAATCCTTCTCCAGGAACAAATGCTCCTTGGTGTAGACAGCACCTTTAAGAACAATCAGCTGCCTTTGATAAGAATGGTATTTTTCCAATCCAGGTGCAACTGGACCAAGCTTGCACAGGCCAACATGACATGTACACACACTGTACATTGCTGTCCAATTCCTGTATTTTTATTCCATCTGATGAAGTACTGACAGGATGCCTTTTGGACAGGTCCTACCCGGATCAAAATATCGGGTCCTCAAACTTTAAAATACCACACTGCTGTAATGAATTCTTGAAATACTGTAATTTTGCAAAGGAATAGGCCTACTCTGTACTCATGTACAGTGTACATACATGCATACTCTTTGGGGGACAAACTTTCCCACGATATCCATCATGTTTGATTTGACCAGGAATGAAAAAAAATTGTCAAAGAATGCTGTGGAGATATTTTTTTCCCAAGTGGAAAGGGCAAGGAGAGAATTTGAATGGCATTTAACTGGACTAGAAAAGTGCATTGTAAGCTCATGAAGTCCTGATAAGTGTCTGGTATGTGACTATAATTAGGCAGCTTCCAGGAATCCGTCATGCTTGATTTTTGGAGAAACGCCTGCCAAGCTGATAAGAGTGGTATTCCAATCCATTGGCAACCAGGCTTGCAAAGGACAACATGATTTCAGTACTGTTGAAATCCCAACATTCACAACCGACTGCATGAATGACCCATACCGTATTTTTGTATTGCTTCTGATGTGAACAGTACATGGATTTTGCTAAGTCTTCTGTACAGCATTGTATCCTTGTAACTCCTTAGGTGCATCATGGCCCTAAATGGCAAATAATTAATCATCAATAAACTCATTCATCAGTAGAGTAATATTTTTAAAAAGTGCAAACTGCTTACTGACTAAAATGACCAAAATTTCAAGAATTAGGAGAGCCTGATAATGTTTCGATCCTACTACAGATACACATGTACATTTGTACATTGTACATGTACATGTACATACTGTACATGTATGTAGCAGGACATTTCTCAAAGGCAGACTGCCTTTGAGAAAGGTCCTGCTAGGATCAAAAAAGTCAGGCTCATTCAACTGTTATACTTTCTGATCTTAAAAAAAAAAGAGGACAACTGAATAGCAGGGGAAAATTGACTGGAACTTGAAGCCAATATCCCCGGCTTGAACATACATGTATTGTCCCAGAGGCCTCTGGTTCAAATGCTGGTCCAGTTACATTTTCTTGGCTATTTCTTGGCTATTTCTTGGCTATTTCTTGGCTTGTCTCACTAATAGTGGAGTCAGAATGGTTGATTCAAATCCCAAGTAATTGCGTCTATTATGTCAACACACACACCCACACAAAGTGGAGTCTGAATCGCCATTCAAATAATCCCATTTACTTGGGCCAGTGGAAACGGCCCTAACCATCCACGCTGCCTCAGAGTCTTAATGCCATTTAACTTCTCCTAAAACCTTTACCAGAATTGGTGGAGGATTTTGCAGGATTGAGGTTGTGGTCACCCCTCCTCAGACAAAAAAAAACAAACGTTTTTTAAAAGGAGGATTGAGGATGCATGCACTTTTTGCATACATGTAATTGCTATTGGAGGATTGTGCAGGATTGAGATTGTATCCAAGCAAGAGTGCATGGGGTTAGGGTTACCGTAGCTACAGTACTGTACAGGTACCGGTATGTGAATCTTCATCAGTTCTGACTTCTGAAGAAATAAACCTAGTGTTTTGAGGATGAACTCTTCATATTGTGACCTGGCACAGCATAATGAGGAATAACCCCCACTTTTGAGATTTTGAGATTTTCTAATGATGTGAAAGAGTATACCATTAGCTTTCAAATGATATCAGAATTATTTCCATGTGAACTTTGTTGTAAATAGTACAAGGGGACTTCGCTCGTTCATTTGGTACCAAACACAAAATAGCAGCACCATTCTAACTCCTCGAAAGCGGCCATTAAAAAAGGCAGGAACTTTACATTTTCATGAAAACAGTACACAAACACTCCCCCGAAATCCTTGTTTTTCAACATTTAGAGACGGATATCGGAAAAATCCTTTGAACATAATATCCTCCAATATATTAACTTTCCGAAAATACAAAAAAAAAAAAGTTTTGTTTTTATCGAATTGAGAAGATACTTTGACTTCAGGCGTTGTTTACTCGAAAAGTGTTTTGGTGGGAAATTCCTCATGTCGCTGTGCCGGGTCACAAATTTTCTACTGTACATGTACATGTACTACATGTACCGGTATGCGTGTACATGTACATGTACTTTCACCGGCCAAAGAGGCAAGTAACCTGACTTGTGGCAATCCTCTGAATCATCTGCCACTGATGGCATCCAGCCCTGCTATATTGGTCTCCATAGGAATGTGTACAGGTGTCTCTTAGCTGTTAAGCCTTCAAGGTTCTGCCTTGGAATTGGGCTCAAGCGAAAATGATGAATGACCCTGTATTGTGTCATTCATTTGGATGGGAGGGGGGGAGAGAGAATATTTGGAATGCTTGGCAGTATTTGCCCAGGAATCGCATGTAATATCCCCTCCACCCTAGCCATAGCTGGAATGGAATTGGATTAAAAGACATTCTATGGGATTCTTGTAAGACCTGCAACACCAACCACACCACTACCATCACATTATGTCAGGTCCTGGCCTCTTACAGTACATGTACAAACCTTCCACTAAAGAAGTACCGGTAAATATTGTGCGGTCATATTCAAAAGACAGATCCACGTCGTAAACGTTTCAGTATGGTACACTATGTACACTGCATTGCTCATTCACATTTGCATACATGTAAAGCACGTGCGGCTTTGTGATTCGTGAACACTCAAGCCAGCATATGAATTGATGCCTGCATTTTGGGCCATTTGCATACCGTATACGGTATACATTGTGCGATCTTACCAGGTTCAACAATCTGTTTTCACAATTGGTCAAACGTTTAAGGTCAATGGTCCAGTCATCGCTTTTTACCCTGTGTGACAGTGCGAGTCTTTCGAAACTATGCCTCAGGCTCAGGCTTTGTTTTCGGTCTACTGTATTGCTGTTGCCCATTTGAACACAAAATCCATCAAAATCACCGCTTTTGCCTGCGGTTTTGAAGCCAATGTTACATGTACATGTACATGTATGCCTTAAAGAAAAACATACATGTACATGTACTTCTACATGTACCTCAGCAATAAACCATGTTGTAATTTCTGGTGATGAATGACGGAGACCAGCCTTAGCCTGATCCAAAGCCATGGGTGTGAAAGTGTGCACTGCACATAGAGCTCTATGGCAATGCATGATTGGATGCTCAAACAAGTGACAACTTATTGACAAGAAGAACTTGGGAGCAATCAGCTAGCACCTTGCCGCGATCTCTATTTAGATTACATACATGTACATGTACACATATGGTTCACCAGAAAAAAATGGGCTGCCACTTCAGGCCCATGAAATCATGTACAATACTGTACTTCTTATCAACAGCTGGATGAGGGCACTGTGCAGTAGTAAGATCTATAAACATGTACTCGACAGTGGACTGGACAGTGGCATTGCTGTCATAACCATTGACTCCATAATGAAATCAGAACACATGAATCTACACTGTTCACTGTATGCACAGCTTGAATACAGTATTTAATAATACTCGACAAGGCTGAGTCAACATGCTGTTTCATAACTAAACTGGAATGGATTCTCTTTTCAATAACGAGATTGAAAGGTGTTTTCACACCACAGCACATGGGTCAAAACTGACACGGGTCTGACCTGTGTAAATTTCAACACAGGTCAATCATGCTGAGCGTTCACACTGCGCAACAAAAAATGGCTGCCGTGCTACACACTTACGCTTCTAGACGAAGACATTCACACTACACATGTACCTCTTTCAAATCATATCAAATTTTTCGACACAGGTCAACCGCTCTCTACCCACTTCCCGAGCAGGGTTAGTTTTGAACAATCTGGGTGGAGTCCCTTACATGGGTGGATGCTGTGTTAAAGTCTTGTAGTGTGAACAGGTCAGTCATATCCTACACGGATCGGACCCGAGTCCAACCCAAAGATTGTTTGCAGTGTGAACACATGGTGAAAAGCCTTAAAGTTGTAATTGAGGGCATACTACATGTACATGTACATGTCCATGTAAGCTGAGAATCGTATTACCACTCAGGCTCTTTTCTGAACCACACTATTTCCTATTTCTGCCACCATGGAATCCTTAAACCTTCCTTTTGAAATTATATCCACATTGCTGCTAATTTTATCATTAATAACTGAAGATATGTACACACGTCAGGGGTTGGATTGTGAGGCAAGTAGCAGTGGAACGTCACTATAACGTCGCTATAACGAATGCTGATATACCGAACATTCGGCTAAAACAAACATGCCCTTTGGCTCACGATTTTTGTGTACAAAATATGTGGCCGCAACTGCTACATACAGCATACGTGTACATGTTGCTCTATGGTATAACGAACAACTGCTATACCGAACAATTTTCATGGATCCCGGGATGTTCGTTATAGCGACGTTCCACTGTATGTACATTTACTGTACATGTAGGCAAGAGTCAATCTCCACAGACTGGACTTAGGTACTCTAAGGAGCTGGTAAGGCCATAACATAAGGCTACAGTATATGTACATGTACATGTATCTATGGGATTTGGGATGCCAGTGACTGGACAGGAGGAAAGCGATGTGTTGGAGTAAGGATTTCATCTCACCTCCCAGCACTTGACTTGAGGATAATCTGTCAGTCAGAGGGATGATGACCTGACTGGTCTAGCCTTCTGAAGGGCTGTTTGGGGAAAGGGAGGTAGTTGGATGTCTGTGAAGGCCTGTCAACCACTTAGGGGCTTACTGTCAGCCCTCATGCCCAATAATAGCCACCCTACGCCCACTGCTTTAATCCTATTAAGCACAATGCCCATTCCTTCACCCGCTTCACACAACAGCTTAGGCTCCCCCTTGCCTTCACAATGCCTGATTTCTAAGAGTTCAAAAACCTCCATTTAATCCCAATTTTCAAGGCCTACATGTACAATGCACATGCCAAAGTGTGCGTAGCCAAAACCTTAGCCCACTTTTTTTACAAAAAGGCCTTTACACAAACAAAATCTAAGAAGTATGATCACAAAATCCTGCAAAGCTTCCAGTAAATTCCATTCAGTCCAACATTTCTGAGATAATACGGAGCTCCTGGCTATTTCTGTCAATAGACTTTTCTATTGTAAAGAGATTATGCAGGAAAATACCACAACTGCTAAAAAAAATATAAATTTGAAAGGTTTTTGAAATATGCGTTTATGTACAAAAAACTACAATTGTATTGGTGTGGGAATTAAATTGGCCATTCATTCAGATAGCCGGAGGAGAACTAGGCTAGTATAGAAAAGTCCTTCACTTATTTTCACAATAGAAAAATGTGATAATCTATGTGCTATTGTACTGTACACTGTGCATGCACAGGTGATGATAAGACTTACCGGTAAATCATTAGGCTACTGTACACTGTACATGTACCTGGTACCTTTACATCTTTCGCACAAACTTAAGTCGTGTCCGCACTGGACTAATTTCTTACCGAGCCCGTGGTAACATTCCAATGGGTAAATCTTCCCGGCCAACGAAGTCATCGTCTGGTTCTCGCTCGCCTTCGCCTGAAAACACTTCTTTCTTCATAATTGCTCACGCTGATGGCGTCGTAGTACTCCAACTTCCAGCCAAGTGTTTAAATATTTCTAAAGTTCTGTCATTTCTAATGAATTAGCAAAGGAGAAAGTAACGTTGTGGTGGGAGAAAACGAGCGTCGTTGTACACAATGTACCAGTCGTGTATAGAGTCTTGCATACAGTATATAACGTAACGTGCATGGTGGCGGATGTGGTTTTTTACCGAGTCGTTTACCGAGACGTCGCGTCCGGATTGGACTTTTTGACTCGGTTAAACTGACCTGGTCAATTTAACCGGGCACAAGTCAGTCATTTAAACTCCATGTACCCATTTGAGTCGGGTAAGTTACCTGGGAGGAAAACTTCCTGGGCTGTCCGCACTGGACTTCAAATGGTCAAGTTACACATTTGCTCGGTTACATTAGTTTACCCAAATAAAGTCCAGTGCAGACAGGGTTTAAGGAAAGGATGCAGGGACATTTGAGACAATTTATTAAAATAGGAAAGACAATCTGACTGGAGCAGGAACTGAGCCCAGGCCCCTGGTGCAATGCACAAGTCCAGCCCTGGAATAAAGGCCTTGCCAAATACTGTAGGCAGCCACTTGAGACTGTGCTTAATTCAACCCCCCCCCCCCCCGACACAAAAAATCATGATCCACTTTGTAATTTTTTAATCACACCTATGCATGTACTGTATCTTCACTGAATTGGGGATACATGTACCGGTAAATGAGATGCGAATATATGCAAATAATAGCAAGCCCCCAGCCAATCAGTGAAGGGAGTGGAAAAACTTGCAACCAATGAGAGAGCTTGCCGTATCTAGGGACTCTGTGTTGTTGGTGACCGTCAGTTTGCTGCTTCACTTTGTCACAGCCTTTTTGCTCAAGCAGCACCGTGTATGATTTGCAGTTAGAATATTTTCCCGCCCTCCGCCCCAACCTCCTCCTCATTAAAGTCATGTATTGGCTTAACCACTTCGCGCCGGGACCTCCGAATCCGGAGGTCAATTGGATTGCCTATGCAACGGGGCCCTCCGAATCCGGGCACCACTATTGTCCACATTCTAAACAAAGACTCTTTTCAGCTTAGAACAAAGCAATACGAATCAGTACAAAGACCCTTTTTGACGCAAGTTGCCACATGAATTGCAAGATTAGCAGCAGTAATTGTGCAATTGTGGGACTTTAACTGTGGAGGATCGAGGGATACCGCGCTGCAGCTGAAAGCATGCGGGGGACATTGTCTTTGCATGCCACACAGCCCAACGGTCGTCGGTCTGGCATTGGAATTCCCACCACATTCTTTACCGTAATCTGTACGCTCGTTTGTGGCCGACCAACTCGAAGATTTGACTGCCTGGAGTGGAGGCTGGATTCTGCGGTCAGGGATTGTTAGCAGCGTACAGGCACGCACACACACGTCCGTTACGGTCCATTGACGATGCACAAAGGGCCCTTTTTCGAACGGATAATCTCTTGACAAAAGCCACAACGACGTCCGAATTGTGCCAGGTTTTACTCTCTTGTACCCATTGTATACTCTTATCAAATTATTTCACATAAATATATTGTTCCGATTGTTTTAGCAAGATTTGAAAATGATGCATTGTTCAAAGACCCCCGTATGGCGGTCATCGGCGCTGAAAAACCCCCCGGCGCGAAGTGGTTAACTAGGGGTGTTGGGTAGGCATAATTTTGGCGGGATGTACACAGCCAATGGTTCCTTTTTACCCAAACAAACATTGTTTAATGCGTTATTAGCAAAGTTGATTGAATTCAAGTTTGGAATGGTATGATATTTGAATTGTATTTGTAACAAGCAGTTATAATAGTGCCGTGAGGTCCCCCACGGGCTATTCAATTTCTGACTGTATGTTTCCAATGGTCAGAATTAATGACTGCTTGAGGATGATTGTGCCTTGGTACTTAACATGATAATACATATTGTTGCGGATTGTTCTGGATTGTATGGGTACCAGTTGTACAGGTAGGGATCAGATGTATCCCTATGGAAGTGGTTGGGATCAGGTGTATCCCTATGGAAATGGTTGGGATCAGGTGTATCCCTATGGAAGTGGTTGGGATCAGGTGTACAGTATGCCTATGGAAATGGTTGGGATCAGGTGTATCCCTATGAAAATGGTTGGGATCAGGTGTATCCCTATGGAAGTGGTTGGGATCAGGTGTATGCCTATGGAAATGGTTGGGATCAGGTGTATCCCTATGGAAATGGTTGGGATCAGGTGTATCCCTATGGAAATGGTTGGGATCAGGTGTATCCCTATGGAAGTGGTTGGGATCAGGTGTATCCCTATGGAAATGGTTTGGATCAGGTGTATCCCTATGGAAATGGTTGGGATCAGGTGTATCCCTATGGAAATGGTTGGGATCAGGTGTATCCCTATGAAAATGGTTGGGATCAGGTACATGTACATGTATGTCCCTATGGAAATGGTTGGGATCAGGTGTATCCCTATGGAAATGGTTGGGATCAGGTGTATCCCTATGGAAATGGTTGTGAGTAGGTGTATCCCTATGGAAATGGTTGGGATCAGGTGTATCCCTATGGAAATGGTTGGGATCAGGTGTATCCCTATAGAAATGGTTGGGATCAGGTGTATCCCTATGGAAATGGTTGGGATCAGGTATGTCCCTATGGAAATGGTTGGGATCAGGTGTATCCCTATGGAAATGGTTGGGATCAGGTATATCCCTATGGAAATGGTTGGGATCAGGTGTATCCCTATGGAAATGGTTGGGATCAGGTGTGTCCCTATGGAAATGGTTGGGATCAGGTGTATCCCATGAATGGGGGTGTGTCCGGTTTGCCCAGACAATTTCGGTATCCGGCACAAGGCAAATAAATATTCCAAGGCTGTGGCCTTCAATCAAATACGTTGTCCCTGTTTGTCTTTTATGGAATCTGAGTATAAATGTAGAGTATATGCAGTTTACATACATGTACATGTAAGTGTACAGGTACAACAGTGTGTAGGTGGTAGTGTGCTGGTGTGTTGAATCAGAGCTGTCTGGATTCATATCCCAGTCCAGTCAAAGTTTCTTTACTATTCACATAAACTAGGGCCTATTACCGGTACTTTAAATGTTGAACTGTGCATGATCAATAATAGTATTCAAACTGAAAGTCACACTCTTAAAGCAATCGAACACCATTGATTTTCGTCTCTTTTCTTATAATAGCCTTATGCGGCAAACTTTTTTTTTTACATTTATCAGAGAGAAAAAATCCACCAGAAAAAAATTGAAGGCTCCCGCAACATACTGTACACGTGTACATGCAATGTAAATCAGCTAGGAACACATACGTGTACATGTACAGTGTACATGTATGTGTACATGTACATGTACATCAGAACATTGCACATTTAGAATGCTCTTTTTCCAAAATAAAGCTCAGGCTCCATCTATACAGTTCCGGTACGTGATGTACAACAGTGTTTTTTTTAAGTACATGTATCATCTCCCTTAGGCTTATAAATCCAAAGACAAATGGCTCCCATTTTCATGCATTGCAATGTACTGTACATGTAAAATGGCTGAATAAAAGTAAGACAAAGCCAGAGGCTGAGTGTAAATTGTAAGCCAGGTTTTGAAAAAAGGGTCCATTAAAAGTCTTGGATGGAATGCAAATAAATACAGTACATTACTATACTGTGCAATGTACACAGACCTACAGGTACACTGTACTGTACACATGTATGTACATGTAGGCAGCTACACATGTACAATGTACACATGTACAGTGTACATGTAGATGTATGTACATTATACATCATGTACTGTACATGTACAAATGTACGTGCATCCTGTTGGCAAAATTATACAGTATCATGCATTTTTTTAGAAACAGACCAATATCATTATCTAGACCTTAATGTACAGTAGATTCTTATTCAGTATGATTCAGGCAATGACTGCAATTTGGCCCGGAATTTTTTTTTTGCAAGATTTGGCATATGGCCATATAGGGCTGGGCATTCCACAGGTGGAATGATCCTGAGATTCAACTAAAATGTGACAAATAATGTCAATGTGCTCCTCCAGTCCTCTGCAATGGTTCTGTCAGCTCTGCAAACAACATTGATCACGGATTGCCTTCAAGTTGCGATGCCCACATGGCCAAGTGCGGTGGTGAATGGAGGCGTGGCCTTCCCGCACACATCTAGAATTTCCTCCGACCAGGCCTGCGGACCCGAATCTCTTCTCCTCCTCCACGGATCCGTCTCACGTTGCTTCATCAAGTACAGAATGCCACATGTCCTTGCTGGGAGAGATTTGCAGTAGCAGAGTGCCTCAGCTGTCTCTCCTTGTGCACATGTCTTGCAAGGATTAGGTGTCTCCTATCTAAACTTGGCTTTCATCCTCTCCATTACAGCAGAAGGCCCTGTATAGGATTCTAGTGGCTGAATAGGCCCCATCTTGTACTTAAGCCTTTCTTCTACCAATTACTGGTGCGTGCCATATACGATATCCATACAGCCTTGCTCCATGCTGTATCCAACTGGGTTAATGTGAGTCTGCACGATGTGAAATTAAATTCTGTCATTCTCCCTTTGCTTACAAACTACAATATATGTAGGTGCGTTAATTCCCACTAGCACGAAAAATTGCGATATACACATGTACTTTTCCATTTTGAAATTGCGATTCAAGTGTTTGCCGGGAGCTGTTTGAATGAACGGTGTCAACAAGAATAAATCGATAAGATAGGGCCTATGTACAATGTACATGTGTACATCCCACAATTCAGTGCAACAAGCAAACTAAGCATGCGCAGTCCGGCTGGTTCACATTCCAGGCATGTGCAGTGCAGCCCACTAAAACACACACACATGTACATAAAACGATCTCAGACTTCGTATCTTCCGGTTTGTTTCCTGCTCTTGTCCGTCACCGAAAATGTGGAAAGTTAAGGCTCTTCCGGTAGGGCAAACTCGTGTGATTCAAAAAGTTGCTCTTTTGGGGTCTACATGTATTTGAGTTAGAAGGTCAAGCGTCGAAAACGCGTACCGTCAAAAACTGGGGTTCCCACGATACACTGTACATTAGCACGATAACCTGCAGCGATTCACCAATCCATTAATTAATGCTGAACAATGCTTAAAATGCCATGATTCCACACTACAAAATGCCTATTCAAACTATGAACTACATGTATGACCAATTTCTGACACCATTAAGAAAAAGAAGCTTGCCAATTATGTCTATGTACACTTCAGATCCCTAGATCATGATAGCAGAAAATGAGCTTGACTGTGATGTATCTATTGCAGAGACCCTTTAGGCAGTGTACTTTGTGCATGTGGGAACATACAGTACTCTACAGTGTAATGTATTGTACTAGGAGACATTCCTGTCCAGTCAGAAACGAGCCAAACCAGAAGTCAGACTAGAGCCAGTGGATCCAAATTCACCAAATCTCCATACAAGTACGTATACGCCCACATTCAATTGTCACAACTTCCTGCCTATAATCATGATATCAATCAAGACATTCAATGATTATCCATTCAGAACAAAATCCTTCAGTGGCATGACAGAGCACAATCCAAATCCACTTTATACCATCTGGAATGCCTAGGCTTACCAAAAGGGCAAAATATTTCCGCGAAGACTGACACAATAGTTTTGCCTGAATACCTCTCATACTACAGGACATGTACGTGTACATGTACATTGTACATGTACACGTACATGTACACTGTACACTGTACACGTACATGTATATGTACAGTACCTGTACATGCACATCTCATGTACACTGTACATGTACTGTACATGTACATGTACATGGGTATGCACATCTCATGTACATGTACATTGTGTGTGTACATGTACTGTACATGCACATCTCATGTACATGTACATGTACACACACATGTACTTGTGACAAAAGCATCAGTAATAAAACCATGCTAACCAAGCAACACTTGTTGGGGGATTACGTGTACATGTACATGTATACAATGCAGAACACTCAATGCACTGGTATCAATCATGAAGTTGATACAAAAACGGTTGCAAACTGCTCACTAACTAAAATGACCTGCAATATACATGTACATGTACATACTGTGTAAATCTCAAAAGTATAAAGGGCCTGACATTTCGATCCTAGCAGGACCTTTCTCTTTGAAATCCTGCTAGGATTGAAACGTCAGGCCCCCTAACTTTTGGTATCAATCATGCAAACTCAGAAAATCAGTAAAATATGGAATTTAAGGCTTGCTTTTGACAACTACCGGGGTACTGTACAAGTGCACATGTGTACATGTTACAACAATCCCCCAGTTCCATCAGCCTACATGTAGCTACATGTATTCCTTGGGAAAACTCAGGCCAGTCTGGAAAAGTCCTTGGTACATGTACATGTATACAATATCTGCATCTACCGGTACCTAGCGATTCCTTGGGAAAACTCAGGCCAGTCTGGAAAAGTCCTTGGTACATGTATACAATATCTGCATCAACCGGTACCTAGCGATTCCTTGGGAAAATTTTGGCAAGTCTGGAAAAGTCCTTGGTACCGGCATGTACATGTACATGTATACAACATCTGCATCTGCCTAGCAAATCCTTGGGAAAATTCTGGCAAGTCTGGAAAAGTCCTTGGTACCGGGTGTACATGTACATGTACATCTATGTATACAACATCTGCATCTGCCTAGCAAATCCTTGGGAAAATTTAGGCAAGTTTGGAAAAGTCCTTGGTACATTGTCCATGTACTGTGCATATATACACCATCTGCATCTGCCTAGCAAATCCTTGGGAAAATTCGGGCAAGTCTGGGAAAAGGTCCTTGGCACGTACCAGTACATGTACAGTACAGTACATGTAGCACATAGTGCCACGTACAGCCATGTGCCAACATACATGTAGCCTATATTGACATACAATTGTTGCCTGCTGGGATGCGGTCCATGGGCCTTAATACAAGAAAGTTGGTCCACCTGAGGCAGAGCCGACACCCACGGAGAGGGTAGGTGCACTATGCCTTCCTGCTAATAGCCAATGTTTACAGTGGAAATGAATGACGCTCACCCAGGCAGGAAGCACTGCCAGAGAGCCGCATGTGGTCAGCCAATATGTCAGCACTATCATTTTTACGTGACACATCAAAGTGATAGTGTGTGGGTTTTTTTCTCCAAATCATGATTTCAACAGCAATTGCAGGCAATGATTGGAGATACTGCATAAGGAGAATTTGGAAAGAGCACATCATTTCCACCGAACTCAAATTGCAGGGTTTCGGATCTGGGACTTCATTTCATTTTCATTTATTTAATTTTCATGGATTTGAGATTAAACTTGAAGATGATGAGTGAGGTACAGCTTCTGAGTGAAAGTGGAAGGGTGTTCCAGATAGCTGGACCGGGGAATTTACATGTAATAGGTACGGTACTACTTGTGTTGGGGCCTCCTACCCGGCTACCTTCATGGCTGGGGCAAGTGAATATGCAAATTAGCAGACGACCATGTATTATACATGTAGGTGAAGATTATGAAATTGCATAAAGTGCACTTAAGTGTTTGTGTTGTATGATATTAACTCAAAGGTTATCAATACAACTATACATGTACGTATTTGGGATGCTTTGTCAGAAATTGCTTCTCTCTCCCTAGAAATGGAGGGGCTGCATGTTTCTTTGAGGATCAAGCCATGAATATACAGTACATACATGTACATGTACATGTACATGTGTACTACATGTGTATGTATACATGTACATGTAGCTTTGTGGCTCTCTGGAATGGTATGAGAGGTACAGTACATGTAATGACTGCTAGTGCTGTTATAATGCAAACCGAGCTATTGGAAATATGCACTTTAAATATCCAAACAGTTTGAACACACATTAAAAATCAAAATGTACGTACATGTCCATGTACAAGTACACATGTATGTGTGCAGTGTACATGTACATTGTGTACATGTATGCATGTACTGTACACTGTATGTAATATACATGTACATGTACATGTATACAGTGTATTGTACTGCCAATAGAGAAAAAGCTTGATCATACATGTACATATTACATGTACATGATCTGCGTACCTGACCTACATACATGTACTGTACATACGTACATGTTCATGTATTAGATGGCAACACTTGACCAGAATTTGAACCCAGGACTCTGGTTTAACTACCAGCGCTCTGCCACCTGAGCTATCCAGCCCTTGGGTTGGGGCCTTCCAAAATGCATACATGTACAGTTGAACGTCGCTATAACGAACATACTGGGATCCATGAAAATAGCCTGGTATAACGACCGTTCCTAATAGCAGTTGTAGCCACATTATTGTCGTTATTGTGTACACAAATACTGGGAACCAAAGGGTATGTTCGTTATAGCCGAATGTTCGGTATATACATGTATCGGCGTTCATTATAGCGACGTTCCACTGTACATGTACATGTACGATATCTTTGCTGGATTAGGGGTGCTAGTGAGAAGCATTTCACATTCTTGGGCCATTTCCACTACAAAAATAATCGCATTCATGTGGTGTCGTGGAAACGGCCCTGCAGTTAACTCCAGGGATCACATCCTCAATCATAATAGATGGAGATGATTGGTAGCAAACCAAGCCACAGTGGTGTACTGCACAGCAATCCAGGAACTGAACAAAGAGGATGCAGCTTTTCAAAGAAAAGGGAAACATTTCACAAATATCATTATCTGAACAGTAACAACCCTAAAAGTCAAATATGGATGCTCCAAGACACACTCGATGGCTTACAATTCACTTTGAATCTGGGAAGCATAGTGAACATACATGTACCCATGCAGTGAATCCTTATACCTTTAATATCGTACAATCAAAAAGCACTGGCAGTTTTGTCCATGGGTTAAAGTTCAATTGATTCCATTACTGGCAACATTTTTATGGTGACAGTCTAACAGGTGTACTTCAGTGTCTTGCTTTATATCGTGGACTAAGAGAAATGCAGCGTTACAACCAGGTATGAATCAAGTATGGCAGGTATATTGAAGCACTTGCCACGTCAATTATTCTATTCATAGACTGTAGATAAATGGGGATCTGCAATTAAGGCAAATTGCTTGTACTGTCAACATTCCGGGCATTTCCAACATTTGTAGGGAGTTACCGGTACATGTACATGTACATTGGACCTGTCGTGAGACGAGTGGTGAATTCTTTCAGCAATGGGCCCCGTAAAATCAATTCAGCGATAACTTTTTTTTCAACTGGCCAGTTGGGCCGCTTGACTTACATGCACATGTACATTTTACATTGGAGTTACAGTACCAGTACATGTACATCGGACCTGTTGTGTGAGGAAAGTTGTGAATTTTTTCAGCAATGGGCCCCAAAAAATCAATTCAGAAATAACTTCTTCTTTTTCAACTGGCCAGTTGGGCCGCTTGACTTACAATTTTAAGTGGCCAGCCATTTCAAACAACAGGCACTCATGTATCGCAGTGGGATGCTTGAAATTGGCATTTTATGCCGATGGCAAAAATTGTCACATCGTACACACCTCAATGAACAAAATGATGCTAAATCATAATGAAAAGGGTTTACCTACGGTTACATACAGTATGTACATGCACCGGTACATGTACAATGTACATGTACCGGTGCATGTACCTGTACATGTACAGTATGTTCAAGCTCAGGTCATTAACCCATTATTGGGAGAAGTCCGACTGTAGGGTAGTTTCCACTGTTCCCCCAAAAAACGTGATTATTTGGGTCATGATTTGAATCACAATTCAAACACCATTTTTTAGGTACAATGTATGTGTGGACACAATAATATAAATTTATTAGTGGTATTGAATTGTGACTCCACTGTTAGTGAGATTAAAAAAACAACAACACACAATTATTTGCCACATGGTGCATGTGCGAATGCTCCGCTGAATCGCATTTTTTTTTAATCCCACAATGCATCGCTCGCGCAATAGGGCTGTTTCCACTGTCCCAAATAAAAGCAATTACTTGGATCATGATTTGAATCGAGATTCAAACTCCACTTTTTGTGTGTGTGTGAACACAATAAACATGATTATCAAAATAAGTGGGATTTGAATCGCAATTCAGACTCCACTATAAGTAAGACTTTTCTAAATAATTGCATTTATTCACGTGTAGGAAGAATCCGCTGAATCGCAGTTTTGGGTTTTTTTTTAATCCCAAATGCAATGCACGCGCTCTGACTGACAGGAAGTGCCGTGCTAGTTTATATGTCTCCCTGCATGGGCCACCCTCAAGGACACACCCACCATGTGACCACAATTGCTAACTACGATCAGCTCGCAATTTAATGGCTCATGTGGATGCGAGCCCCCAAAAAGTCTTTTGAATCGCGATTCAAATCGCGATTCAAATCGCGATAATTAGCAGTGGGAACGAACCTTGTGAGTTTTTTCCCAACTGCTCAATCAGGTCAGTTGCAATGGCCTTGACTAGCCAGGGGCTATTTCCACTAACATTTGGCCACTAGCTGGTCCACTCTTCAAATTGAACCCTAAATGTCATGCAAACTGATTAATGCATTATGATTCAATACACATAGAAATGTCCAATTACATGAAATTATTTCATTGCTTGTTCAGAAAAAATATATTACACGCTTAGACAGAAATGCAATTAATTTTGTGCAGAGAGAATTTCAAAACTACCCTTCATTTCTACCACAAAACTGCTTTGCAGTTTTAAATCTATATATTTCATTTACACACGTCTTTGGGGCAACAGTGTAGTACTACATGTGCATATTTAGCACTGATTTCATCTCATTTCTCTGCCTTTTGAGAAAGGTTCTGCTAGGAACAAAACATCAAGCCCTCTTTATTTTTGAGATTTGAATTTTGATGTGTAAGCAGTTTGCAACATTTTTGTGCATTATTGTAATAATTTCATAATAAGAATATGCCGTTTCCGTAGAAAACAGAAAAAGCCAAAAACATGCTGGACAGGAATTTTAACCCAAGACATACAGTGTGTACTTTACATGTACTGTACCTGTACTAGCCATTTGCACATGTTTGGGAAGCATTTTAAGTTCTTTCATGTTGATTGAACTGTTTTGAAAAACACTGAAACCAAGAGTCAAGGACTGAAAGTACATGATCCTACTTAAGCCGCGTCCGCACTGGACTTATTTTTTACCGAGCCCGTGGGTAACATTCCAATGGGTAAATCTTCCCGGCGTCCGCACTTGGACTTTCGACTCGGGTAAACTAACCGAGACGACGCAGTAAAACTAACCGACTGGCGCGTATAAACGCAAGAGGGCGCTATGGTGGTGACCTTTCACCGGATGTAAATACCATAAAATTACGACACGTCGACCCTGCTCGAAAAGTAAACAACATTGTTGTATTGGGACCATGGCACGTCACGTGGTATTTAGGGCCTCTGGCAATGCGGGGCGCCGGATGTGGTTTTTTACCGAGTCGTTTACCGAGACGTCGTGTCCGGATTGGACTTTTCGGCTCGGTTAAACTGACCTGGTCAATTTAACCGGGCAGAAGTTGGTCGGTTAAACTACCCACTGGAGTCGGGTAAGTTACCTGGGAGTAAAACTTTCTGGCTGTCCGCACTGGACTTAAAATGGTCAATTTACCCATTTGCTCGGTTAGTTTACCCATTTTAAGTCCAGTGCGGACGCGGCTTTAGCGTGTTTTCTGTAGAATATTAAATTTGCTAATCCTAACCTCCCTTACTTATTGGCATATGACCACAAACAGACCACAAACCAACTTGTCCAGGTTTGTGTACTGGACAAACATTACCTGTATTGGACCCCTGGTTTGGTTTTGAAAGTAAAAAAAAAAAAAAAAGCCACAATCTACAGCCTGAGAACAAACATGATTCCTAGTGGTAATCTGTGACATGAACCTTGCTTCCGACTGAAATTCAACAGGTGTGTCATTTCATTTCATTTCAAACTGTCAAGCCCAAGATGTGACCACTACCTGTTATTATTTTGTCAGCCAGATAGCTTGGTCATTGCATGCATTGGTGCAGTAACTACATGTACTTTACTTGGGCTAGTGTAAAAAACACTGATTTCACAACTGATTTATTATTTTGTGTACAGAAGTTCCTAAATTGTTGCAGCAAAACTGGGAAATTGTAACTTCATTTTCTAACACTAATGACCATTAAGAATTGTTGGCTTGTTACATGAACCTCTTGATAGAAAAAAGGAAGAAGTAAAAATGTACTTTTTCCAAAACTGATCTACTACATGTACATGAACTGTAGTTTAAGGGGTAGGCCACTCTTCCATCGGAATTCTTATTATTTCCATAAATTAAACAAATAGGCCTTATTCTGTAAAGGAAAAACTGAAGGGAACATTTTGAAAAATTAGCAAAGAAAACTTTGACTGGACCAGGACTTGAACCCGATACCTCTGATTCCGCGCGCCAGCACTCTAGCCATTCGAGCTATCCCGCCCTTAGACAGTGGCCTCCCAAATAAGTCAACGAGTCTTTCCTGGGATGGGGGCACCAGTCAGAAGCATTCAACCATTAAGTGCTGGACTTGATTTCCATAAAGTACGGTAAGTAAAAGTTTGTAGCCTTGTAGGTATGATAATTAGCACACAAACATTGCACCTACATGGATTTAGTGGGTATAAAGCGATTACATGTAGATTTTTCACACTCCAACAAGTCAGTCAAACAGGTCCTATACATGTACATACTGTAACAGTCACACAGTAAACCTGCATACTACTACATGTACAGTGTAGTAACATTAGTCCAACGTGTATATGTATTTCTCATTCATATTGACCTCTTTTTATCAAAAATACCAAGGCAGAGTAGCATACAAACTACAATAGAATGACTATTTTTTTTATGTTTTGACAACAAACTACATGTAATAATCTTTTAGCTTAGAACCCTAACACTTCAGAAATCAGGCATTTTGAAGGTTCGGGTTTGGGGTAGGGTTAGAATTTATAGATCCCATGCAACCCCATTTCAAAATGGAAGCTGAAGATTTTTGCTCTCACAATGAAATGACAGTATGTACAATGTACAGTGTACATGTACATGTAGGTGAGTAGACTGATGTACACCATGTACAGTAACTACTTTGGAGGTACAGTACATGTAAGTAACACTCCCTACATGTAGGCGAAGGAGATGATCCAAAACACAGGGTGGACACTGGACAGGAATTGTTGCTATCGCCCAAAAATCCAAATCCATTGGTTGGTAATTCCGATGATTTATGTACAAATTAAAAATGAGTCAAAGGGAAATGACTGTGGTACAAAATGGATTGTCTGGGATGTACATGTACATGTACTACATGTATACATGTACATGTACATGTACATGTCATAGACATGCTAAAATAGGCAGCGATCTTATATGAATAAAATGGCAAAGCAGATCGCAAACTCGGCAAGCAGAGCAAAATAATACGGTGATGCAATCGCTTCTAATGGTAGGAAGCACGTGCGTCTAGATTGAATTTTCGCGCGCCGAGCAGCAACTAATGAAGCGTCACAAAAGCTAAGAATACTACCGGTGCACGCAGTCAGTTTGCTCAGGCAAAAGAAAAAAAGTTAACTTGGTCGCAAGAGGGCGCCAGACAAAATGTTTATTACAAACAGCTGTGGCTCGGCAAGGACATGACGTACGTGTACATAGTTTACAATACAAGTTAGAATACGGTGTACTATAAAAAAGGGACCTGTTGGTGGACAGTTCATGCAGTCGAGAACCCGAGTGGTCAAACCGAGACGTGCAATGGTTGTCTGCAGCAAACAAGTTGAAGGTGCAGACTCCACTCCATAAAAAATTATGGGCAATGGAATTTGGTTGGGTTTTTTTCTTTTCAAAAATTGGGTGAAAACAAAGTGCATATTAATAGCTACATGTACATTGTGTACATGTATTTTGAAGGTGTCTGCTGTCTGGGCATTTCAACCAAACAACCAGTAAGATAACAGTGACTGAATCCTGGACAACTAACTCTTTGGAGCAAATTTTTCAACTCCTGAGACCATCAAATTGACAAAGAGATGTCAAAGGACAGTTAAGAAAAATCACTGTCTTCAGTCACTGTCTTCACTGTCCATTTACCAATTGATATACTGATTTTCACGATTTTAATTTTCAATAACTTTGAGAAAACCTATCCTGCTCACTAAAGAGAAAGGTCATGCTTAGTTTAGATACTGTATCAGCTCAATGAAAGGTACAAAATAAACAGAATTGGCCAATAGAGGGCGGTCTACAACAAATACAGTGAAACTGTTGGGGAAGCAATGAAGGGAATTGGTTTATTTATTCATTTATTTATCATTTTTCGGGATACATGTACAGCATTCACATCACAGCACACAAGTAAGAATAAAGTTGAAAATAGAAATAAATCATATATACAGAATAAATAAATAAATAAATAATAAATATAAATAAATAAATAAACAGACAAACAGCAACAATAACAGAAACAACATCCAATTAACTCCCGCAGGATTGCCCAAAAGAAACTAGTTTCTGTCAGGGGGCCCTCCAAACTAATTGGATGACATAAAACAAAAAATATAAAATATACACATGTATACATGTACATGTATATGGAAAAGGAACTACATGTAAGTAAATTACAAATATGCCAAATATACCAATTACCGAAATATATAATAAATCTTTAAAAAGATAGAGATTTTATTATAATAACGGCTATTAAATATATATTTATTGGTTGACAGGGTACATACATGTATACATGAATTGTACATATACGTAGGCCTCATTCATGGTGTGAGAATCCTCATGAAGTTTTCAATCTTGCTGCAGACTGTACAGGCTTTTCTTTCAAATTTAGCTAAGAAAGGCCTTAGGTTGGATTTTTTAAATCTGTCCTCCACTGACAAAAACACTGAGATTGTAGGCTGGAACTATTTTGCAACCTTCAGGGAGAGGGGAGGGGGAAGGGGACATACATGTACACGTACATGTTTCACCCTAGTGTAAGTCTGCAGAACATTTTTAATCTAAAACCTATTCAATGTATTATGGACAGTGTACAAAATAACACAGGTGTCAAAGGTAATGCATTTTTTAAATGTCAAAGCACTACACAGTAATAAGTATTCTATTTTTGTCTTTTTTATTTCAATGTTCAATCTTTAAGCATTGTTGAAATTAGTTAAGAAAAAGATATTTATACCATTTGGATTGCAAAGCATACACTGTATCTTCAAAAATAAAACATACTAAACTATGTTCGAAAAAACAAATCTGCTGAAAATAAAAATAGGCACTTTTCCATAAAAAAACTAAGAATCGTGGATCCAAACCTATCAATTGGCAGTCATGTGTAAATGTTTGGCCAATTTGTCGATCAGGTTTTTTTCTTGTGATCTACAAAAACACAACTACTGGTAGGTTTATATAGTTTTCAATCTTTCTACAACAGGTATTTTCCAAAAACTTGCTGAGAAAGATCTTGGATCTTGGTTTTTATATCAGTCCTCCCAAAGAAACCTTCAACATTGAGATTGTAGAAAAAGCTGGAGCTATTTTGTCGTCGTCAAGAGAAAAAATAAACACCCAAAAATCAAACCAAGTCTACATACATGTGTACTATATATTTTTCTGTTGCATTGGAATGTAGAACGATGCATTTTTTATTGTAAACATTTCTTTTTATTATTTAAATTTAAATGCCAAGAAGAACAATTGGATTCAGTTCAGAAAGTAATAGGCTAAATAGAAACAAGGTTGGCTTTTAGATTTTCAATCTGTTTTGGATTTAGGTAATAAAACATTCCGGACTTCAATGGATAAACCTACATGTAGACTGTAGTACCTATAAAACAAGCTACATGTATCTAGATGCAAAAACAGTAATTTGGATTGTTATGTACAATATACATGGACCTAAATGAAAGATATATTAATATAATACTAATAGTTCTAAAGTTAATTCATATATTAATTGTTTTATTTTACTTTCTTCCTGGTATGTATGATAGTGTGGTGAAAATAACAAATAAAAACACTTTTACTAGGCAGCAGTGGTCAATATTTGGTCAAGAGCTTATTCTTTTCATAAATTTATCATGATGAAAACACTGATAATTCTTTCTTCATTTTTTATTTTTATTCCCTTTTGTTGCATCAGGCTCGTTGGCATGGTGATTCATGAAATACATATTTGCCAAGAACTGAAAGGTGTATTTGTACTTTTTTATTGTAGGTTTATTTATTCATATTTATTTTATTAGATAATAAATAATACTTTAATAGTACAATACAATAGTTATTATTCAAAGGTGATCTCACAAATATCATGGGGTGAAATTCTTAAGAGAAGAGATTGTAAATGGAGTGTAAGTAGCGTAGATTTTTAAAGAAATCCTTATCAAAGGCTGAGAAAGCAGAACTAGAAAGAACTTCAAATAAAATCCCCATTGGGCCATTTACATACATATATCTATATTATGGCACATATTCTGAAAATCCAGAATGAATGGGAGTTTGGATGTTGGAGCATGGTGGGTCGGAGTATGTAACTATCCGAAGTGTTTAACTAATAGTAATATGACAAACTAGTTTGACAGCTCCGAAATTGATACAAAGATTTTTGTTCAGCCATACATGCCCATTGCCATACAGTTTTAAAGTTACCGTAAACTAAAGGTCCTACAAGTACAACATTGCTAAAAGTCAAAAAATTGCCACAGTTTGTACAGTATGTTAAACCATTAAACATTCCAAAAAAGAAATCCTGCGAAGGTTTTAGCTCAGATGGTAATCTGATAACATAGAAAAAGGCAAAAAAAGTCACGGTTTTCGCACCGTTATGTAGTGTAAGAAATAGTTTATTACTGCTTGTCGATGCTTGAAGTTTAAGTACTGTACACTGTACAGCATCCCAGACTGTAATATTTCAACACGAGGATTCTATCATGACCATCTACAAACTGTGCAAATTAGAGAAAAAAACTGTGGACATCGATGTTTTCCGATCTTCCCAATGTTGTGCACCTTTAGGCTTTATTACTATTACTCAGAGTATTAGTTATTACCTTTAATTTAACGCTTGTGGTTGTTGTATAAAAAATTAAAATAATTATTTGTAAGATGACACGATCTTAGTCCGAGTAACTTGGACCCTTACAATCGCCCTTTTTTAAAATGTTGAGATTTCGCCCGAAATCTCAATTTGTTTTAAAAGGGCGATTGTAAGGGTCCAAGTTACTTGGACTAACACGATCTCACGACCACGAGTTGCATGCAATGCATATTATTACGCATGCACGATCGAATCTCGGTGGCACTGCGATGAGTTTTAAAAGACCACTTCAAGCCATTTTCGTCAGGGATACAGCTCTGTACCTAAACTATCATCACGATCGTAGCATTTCCTTACTACATAACGCTGAAAGCTGTTTCCACTTACCGATACAGCATCTCATCGTCCGGGATCTGTGGTTGGAGTTGCGGGACTTTCTGTCCTTTCTGTCTCCCGCCAGCTGTCAAAAAATCGCTGTCAACGTGCGCGAAAAATGAGTGTCTGGTGACGCGATCAATCCACCTATGATTGTATGGTATGTAAGTGAGCACCAGACTAAATGTCTTATTGGCTGCTGTGCGCTACAGCCAAACCAAAACAAGATTCTGAGCCACGATTTGAAACTTTGTTTTGTAGATGACAAGTATTCCTTGAGCATGACTCGCTGAAGCAGGCACATGGTGGATGATGTGGTTTTTCAGCAGGCGTCCAAAAATGCTGGTATTAATTTGGGAACTGTCTTAAGTTCCTCTGATCGTGAACAAGGTAAGGAGTGAACTAAGTAACTTGTGCTAAAAACGAACCTTTTATGTAAAATTGTAAAGGTAGCGCTAGAGGGTCTGACGTTTCTATCAATTCCTAGCACTTTTCTCAATTCCTAGGACCTTTCTCAACGGCAGATCATACTGTGAATTAGACCCGCAAACAGGGCCTAAATCGTCGGTCTCTTCTGATACTCAGACTCAGAGGAGACCGACGATCTGGCCATCTGGGGCCTGTTTACTTTACGGTTCTAACCACGGCAGTAGCACTAGAGCTGTTTTATAAAACTAATAATACAGTAATAAATTAAAAGTCAGATTTTATTTCCTCCCTTCCCTACTCCCTGCCCTTTCCTTTTGATGTCACCCTAGTCTGTCTACCAGCTTTCCTCCCTTCCCTACTCCCTGCCCTTCCCTCTGATCTCACCCTAGTCTGACTACCAACTTTCCTCCCTTCCCTACTCCCTGCCCTTCCCTTTGATGTCACCCTAGTCTGTCTACCAGCTTTCCTCCCTTCCCTACTCCCTGCCCTTCCCTTTGATCTCACCCTAGTCTGTCCACCAGCTTTCTTCCCTTCCCTACTCCCTGCCCTTCCCTTTGATCTCACCCTAGTCTGTCTACCAGCTTTCCTCCCTTCCCTACTCCCTGCCCTTCCCTTTGATCTCACCCTAGTCTGACTACCAGCTTTCCTCCCTTCCCTACTCCCTGCCCTTCCCTTTGATCTCACCCTAGTCTGTCTACCAGCTTTCCTCCCTTCCCTACTCCCTGCCCTTCCCTTTGATCTCACCCTAGTCTGTCTACCAGCTTTCCTCCCTTCCTTACTCCCTGCCCTTCCCTCTAATCTCACCCTAGTCTGACTACCAGCTTTCCTCCCTTCCCTACTCCCTGCCCTTCCCTTTGATCTCACCCTAGTCTGTCTACCAGCTTTCCTCCCTTCCCTACTCCCTGCCCTTCCCTCTAATCTCACCCTAGTCTGACTACCACTACAGGTTTCCTCCCTTCCCTACTCCCTGACCTTCCCTTTGATCTCACCCTAGTCTGTCTACCAGCTCTCCTCCCTTCCCTACTCCCTGCCCTTCCCTCTGATCTCACCCTAGTCTGTCTACCAGCTTTCCTCTCTTCTGTCTACCAGCTTTCCTCCCTTCCCTACCCTTCCTTTTTTGATCTCACCCTTGTCTGTCTACCAGCTTTCTTCCTCTGTCATCTGTATGATATTCATGCCTCTTTTCCTATCTGTTTTGTCCTTGTCATTCTGCCTTTGAGAATGGTCCTACTACTCAGTACTAGAATTGAAACACCAGGCCTTTGTTTATTCATTTAATTTAGGAAGCCATTTGAGAGGAATTTGCAAGAGGACTTTTCAAATGATCTTCCTTTGATAAAGGTCCTACTAGGAATTGAAATATCAGGTTCTCAACATTGTTAAGAGTTAAAATTTGTTCATTTAAGTAAGTAAGCTGCTTGGATGGAAATAAAGGTAATTAAAGGGGGGAGTTTAGAAAGATCTTCCTTTGAGCAAAGTCCTGCTAGGAATAACAATGTCAGGTCCTTGACATTTTTCAGACTTTGATTTCCTTTTGTAGAGATTGTACCTAAATAGTTACCTGAAGGTAATACAAGCGCAGCAAGGCTGCAGCACTGCAGAGCCTTGGTGAATCTCAGAGGTTCCACAGCTGAATACGGGACTCAATAAGGAGACATGACGATCAGTTGACGGTACTCACAAGCACAGGAACGTGCAGCTAGCATGATACGCTTGAATGATTTATTACCTAATCACCACACTTTGTTGACTTTGTTTATTTTGACAGTTGAAGCAAATGCGCACACTCTGGAAGACAGCATTGAGCCTCTTGGTTTGGTCCTCAAGCTGGCAACTGGTCATGGAGCGGAACGATCTCGCCAACGCTGCGACCTTTCAGACACTGTTGAATATCAGCGGCCATGGCAATCGTCGCAATGACGTTCTATTCTCTGCACCTCTCAGTGCAAACATCATCGGGCAGCAAGATAGCTGGCTGCCTGACAGGCACGTCGTGTTCTTTCCTGGAGATGTACAGGTACATTATTAATGCAGTGATTTCTGCAGGACTGTTTGCTCTGTGCACATGATGTCAAGTTAGAGGGCCTGATGTTTCCATCCTAGCAGGACCTTCCGCGAAGGCAACCATTGAGTAAAGGTCCTGCCACAATTGCTAGCTTGCTAGGATTAAAATGTCAGGCCCTCGAACTTGTGAGAATTATGTATTGCAGGACATTTTAGTCAGTAAGCAGTAGGCAACAGTTTTTTGTATTTACTTCATATGCAAATAATCATGACTCAAAAATCTGGGGTGTTTCTTTTTGCTCTTGTTCACACACCCAAATATCATGATGCAAAAAAAACCCAGTTTGAACTGAAACGTACGCAAATGTGTTATTTAATGTAAATGCTGGGTCACACAAAATATGGATATGATTCTTTGACCTTGGCAAAAAGACGCAAATGCTGTACCCTACAAGCCTACAGGTACATTACCTTTAAATGCTCCGGTCAAATGTAGTGTAGTAGTTAGTTGCCTGAGAATATAGCCTTGCGTGTTCTAAAACAGATCATACAGGGATAGAGATGATGGACATGAATGTTTCCCTGCATGTAATTCGTTATTCTGGTCTCTCATTGGTTTGGGGTACCTTACAGAATTTCCGCAAGGCAATGAAGAGCCATCCAGCCAGCCAGCGTTGGTCCCAATGGAGTTATGAGAACACTAGCGCCCTCCTGCATCGTCGCTTTCCCAACTCGTACGTGTGGATCATCAAGCCCAGCCGTATCCATGACGCCACCTTCAGTTGCTACGACAACTTCCTCCCCGGTAACATCTTCGGTGCCCCAACCGATGACAGGAACTTCGATGGATTGTTGCATCTGCGTAAGCTGCTCTCTGGAGCTATTCAGGCTGCAAGCGGCCTACAAAAGAGGTTTGCGGTTCCTACATTCTCCAAACACTGCCCTCTTATCCTGGTGGGCTTCAGCAAGGGATGTGTGGTGCTCAATCAGTTTGTGCACGAGCTTGACTCGGCTCAGCAGGACCCAGCCCTGGCGGAGTTCCTGGGCACGCTCGGCGCCCTCTATTGGCTGGATGCCGGGCATAGTCTGGCCTCCAGGGTCTGGATCACGGACCCGGAGATCCTGCAGAGGCTCAGTGGACTTGGCGTGGCAATCCACGTGCATGTGACGCCGAGGCAAGTCAGGGATCCGTGCAGGCCACACATAGGGGAAGAGGAGCGACTGTTTGTGGACCTCCTGAAACAGCAAGGGGCCGAGGTGCATGAAACTCTTCACTTCCCCGATGAGCAGAGATCAATGGGCCAGCACTTTCGCCTTCTGGACAGTTTCTAACTTGCCTTTATGTACAATTAACAGTTTTGTGCAATTCAATCTCCTCATGAACAGGGACATTAAAAGGTGCATTGCAATGTTGGAGGTCTTGAGGCCAACCTCAAGCCTGATAGGCATGGCCTTGACCTCAGCCTGATAGGCATGGCCTTGACCTCAGCCTGATAGGCATGGCCTTGACCTCAAGCCTCATAGGCATGGCCTTGACCTCAAGCCTCATAGGCATGGCCTTGACCTCAGCCTGATAGGCATGGCCTTGACCTCAAGCCTCATAGGCATGGCCTTGACCTCAGCCTGATAGGCATGGCCTTGACCTCAAGCCTCAAAGGCATGGCCTTGACCTCAAGCCTGGTAGGCATGGCCTTGACCTCAGCCTGATATGCATGGCCTTGACCTCAGCCTGATAGGCATGGCCTTGACCTCAAGCCTGATAGGCATGGCCTTGACCTCGGCCTGATAGGCATGGCCTTGACCTCGGCCTGATAGGCATGGCATTGACCTCAGCCTGATAGGCATGGCCTTGACCTCAGCCTGATAGGCATGGCCTTGACCTCAGCCTGATAGGCATGGCCTTGACCTCAGCCTGATAGGCATGGCCTTGACCTCAGCCTGATAGGCATGGCCTTGACCTCAAGCCTGATAGGCATGGCCTTGACCTCAGCCGGATAGGCATGGCCTTGACCTCAAGCCTCATAGGCATGGCCTTGACCTCAGCCTGATAGGCATGGCCTTGACCTCAGCCTGATAGGCATGGCCTTGACCTCAGCCTAATAGGCATGGCCTTGACCTCAGCCTGATAAGTATGGCCTTGACCTCAAGCCTCATAGGCATGGCCTTGACCTCAAGCCTCATAGGCATGGCCTTGACCTCAAGCCTCATAGGCATGGCCTTGACCTCAAGCCTCATAGGCATGGCCTTGACCTCAGCCTGATAGGCATGGCCTTGACCTCAGCCTGATAGGCATGGCCTTGACCTCAGCCTGATAGCCATGGCCTTGACCTCAAGCCTGATAGGCATGGCCTTGACCTCAAGCCTCATAGGCATGGCCTTGACCTCAGCCTGATAGGCATGGCCTTGACCTCAGCCTGATAAGTATGGCCTTGACCTCAAGCCTCATAGGCATGGCCTTGACCTCAGCCTTGGACTTTGCCCACAACAAAACTCAAAACTTCTGTTAAAGCCCCTACACAACATTGTTAAGATTGAAAAACAGATTTACATGAAACTTATACAGTTTGAAGATGGTTAATAGTAGAAACCTCGCATATTTATATTTCAACATGCAAAGTTTTGAGGTACATGTGTACACATTTCCGCCAAAACATTGTTGAATCTTGGAGAAATCCTTGTCCTTATAATGAATAATGCATGCAAAAATGGAGAGTGGGCCCAACATAGGACCCTTTTTAGAATTGGATGCAGAGAATGTTGACTTGACTCACTTTATGTACTGAATTCGGATGAACAACAGACAAGCACAAATATAACCCAGTTGTTTGTATAATCTTCTAGCAAAAATTTAGCCAACTTAACTGCAGGGATGTACATGTAAGTGATGGACAACGCCTGACAACATTGAGGACACCTTATTTATATAATGGATGATTCCTGACAATTTTTTTTTATATTATCCTTCGTATCATGCACTTTATAAAAGTTGTTTACTTTGAATCAAGATACATGTATGGATGATGATAAATGCATATTATTCGGTTATTTGAAGTGAGTCTGTGTTAAAGTACAGTACAATTCACATTGTCTACATTTTTAAAAAGTACACATAATTTCCATATATAGGGCCTAATTATATCAGCATTAACCCTCGCGGTACTGTTGCCATGAAAACACATTAATTGTGACTACTTGTTTTTTGTATCCTTTCGGATAGTTCACGCTTTTGGATAGTTCACGATCTCTGACAAGGATGAGTTATGGACAAGTAAAGTGAGCCATCAATTCAACTAAGTGGCCAGTCTTTTGTTGGTTTAATTGCATATTAATAACCATTTGTATACACCTCGGTACAAGAAGCCCTTACCGCTATTCGTGAGTACAATGGAGATTGCAATTGCAAATACATTGTATAGAGTATTCCCACTCCTGCTCTTTAATATCACACAAATACCAATGAAGTCTTTTTCTTTTGATCTCAATAATCCATAGTGTATACATGTAGTATGCTTCATTTGGAAAATGTGTGTGTGAGGGGAAATGCCCCCTCCTCTGTTGATGCCCATACACGAGTCAGGCAGTACATTCCATGAAGACTGTGCCACACCTGATGAGGGGAGCAAGGCCGAGTGCTCATCCTTTCACCACCGTGGATGCCGGGCTTGCAGACAGTGTCAGGCACCATGCCACCTGGGCTCTAGGCAATCATGGCTCGATCGGTAGAGTTGGGATGGGAAGTCTACCATCCCTTCGACTGCGGCGATTGGTCATGAGAGGTATGCTGCAAGTCAGTGGTTGGTGCGTTCGAAGGTCGTACTCAACACCCCACCCCCCAAACAATCAGGTAAAGACAATTGGCAACTTGTTCTTCATTTCACTATGTTTATTTAATGAGTGAATCAAGTCCACCAACTTCAATCAAGTCCACCAACTTCAATCGAGTCCACCAAATTCAATCGAGTCAATCAAATTCTATCAAGTCAACCAAATTCAATCAAGTCCACCAAATTATATCAAGTCAACCAAATTCAATCAAGTCAACCAAATTCAATCAAGTCCACCAACTTCAATCCAGTCCACCAAATTCAATCGAGTCCACCAAATTCAATCAAGTCAATCAAATTCAATCAAGTCAACCAAATTCAATCAAGTCAACCAAATTCAATCAAGTCAACCAAATTCAATCAAGTCAACCAAATTCAATCAAGTCATCAAAATTCTATCAAGTCAACTAAATTCTATCAAGTCAACCAAATTCTTTCAAGTCAACCAAATTCAATCAAGTCAACCAAATTCTATCAAGTCAACCAAATTTAGTCAAGTCAACCAAATTCAAACACTGACAGTGGTACATCTAGCTTTCCTTTTACATTTCAGCACGGCCCCAGGCGTAGACTTCCAGGAACATGCATGTAGTAAAACCGATATCTGAGTAAGACTGCTACATGTAAGTACTGAGTAAAACCGATATCTGAGTAAAATCTACATCTGGGTAAAACTGATATCTGAGGAAAACCAATATCTGAGTATGAAACTGATATCTGAGTATGAAACTGATATCTGAGTATGAAACTGATATCTGAGTATAAAAAACTGATATCTGAGTATGAAACTGATATCTGATTAAAACCGATATCTGAGTAAAACCGATAATTGAGTAAAACCGATATATGATATCTGAGTCAACTGGTAATGACCGATATCTGATTAAAACAATATCTGATTAAAACCGATAGGCCAATCTGATTAAAACTGATAGGCCAATCTGATTAAAACTGATAGGCCAATCTGATTAAAACTGATAGGCTAATCTGATTAAAACTGATAGGCCAATCTGATTAAAACTGATAGGCCAATCTGGTTAAAAACTGATAGGCCAATCTGATTAAAACTGATAGGTCAATCTGATTAAAACTGATAGGCCAATCTGATTAAAACTGATAGGCCAATCTGATTAAAACTGATAGGCCAATCTGATTAAAACTGATAGGCCAATCTGATTAAAACCGATATCTGACTTAAACCGATATCTGACTAAAACCGATATCTGACTTAAACCGATATCTGACTAAAACCAATATCTGACTAAAACCGATATCAGACTAAAACCAATATCTGACTAAAACCAATATCTGACTAAAACCGATATCTGACTAAAACCAATATCTGACTAAAACCAATATCTGACTAAAACCGATATCTGACTAAAACCGATATCTGACTAAAACCGATATCTGACTAAAACCAATATCTGACTAAAACCGATATCTGACTAAAACCGATATCTGACTAAAACTGATATCTGACTAAAACCGATATCTGACTAAAACCGATATCTGACTAAAACCGATATCTGACTAAAACCAATATCTGACTAAAACGAATATCTGACTAAAACCGATATCTGACTAAAATTTATATCTGACTAAAACCGATATCAGACTAAAACCGATATCTGACTAAAACCGATATCAGACTAAAACCGATATCTGACTAAAACCGATATCTGACTAAAACCGATATCTGACTAAAACCGATATCTGACTAAAATTTATATCTGACTAAAACTTATATCTGACTAAAACCGATATCTGACTAAAACCGATATCAGACTAAAACCGATATCAGACTAAAACCGATATCTGACTAAAACCGATATCTGACTAAAACCGATATCTGACTAAAACCGATAGGCCCTATCTGACTAAAATTTATATCTGACTAAAACCGATATCTGACTTAAACCGATATCTGACTAAAACCGATATCTGACTAAAACCGATATCTGACTAAAACCGATATCTGACTAAAACCGATATCAGACTAAAACGAATATCTGACTAAAACCGATATCTGACTAAAACCGATATCTGACTAAAACCGATATCTGACTTAAACCGATTTCTGACTAAAACCGATATGAGTAAAACTGATATCTGACTAAAACCGATATCTGACTAAAACCGATATCTGACTAAAACCTACATGTATATCTGACTAAAACCGACAGGCTACAGATCTGAGAAAACAATATCTGAGTAAAACAGATTACTATGGAGCTTTTAAAGGGACATACAGTAGGGAAAAAAAAAGGGAACACGAAAATTGCATTCGAACGAAAAGGAATCGTTCAAACGAAAAAATAAATCGTTCGAACAAAAAAAATCTTTCAAACAAATTTTTTTTTTTTTTCCAACGAAATAAAAATCGTTCGAACGAAAAAAAGAAATTGTTCAAACGAAAAAAAAAAACTATTCAAACTAAAATGGCCAAAATTACGTTTGAAAAAAAAATTGCGTTCGAACGAATCAAAAAATTTGTTCGCACGAAAAAAATTCCTAGCCTATAGCTGTCCGCCATAGTCATATGCATGCCATCCACCGCCATATGAAGTTGAACCTCATTGTGGTAAGTTAACCCAATTCTCATTGTTGGTAATAATAAAGGGTACTTAACGCGCTGGGATAGTCATTGTCCGACTTCAAAGATGGTCGTTGATGGCAGATGGCTGGAACCGATGACTGATTCGAACGTGGTTTTTTTTTCGTTCAAACGTATTTTTTTTCATTTTCGTTCGAACAAACTTTTTTCGTTCTAACGAAAAAAAAAAATTGTTCAAACGTAATGTTTTTCAGTTTCGTTCGAACAAACTTTTTTTTCGTTCGAACAATTTTTTTTTTCGTTCAAACAACTTTTTTTTCTTCGTTCGAACGCAATTTCGTATTCCCGTGGGTTTTTTTTCTCTCCTTAGTTGTCCTTTTAAAAGCTCCATCGTAACTGAGTATTACTAGTTATCCAAAATCAGCTTCCATTAACAAACACCGTTTGTGCAATGTATGCTATGGTGTAAAATACGATAAAATATCAAACATTAATCACTTTTTTTTTAAAGTAATGCATTAATGAGAAATAAGCTAACCTTGGTGCAGAATATGCTGACAATGTTCCAATAGCAATGATACACGTGATTAGATACCAGTCGTTTGTGATAAAAATGAGAAACTGAAGTCTCTTCCACAACAGTTCAATGACTACCGGTAACTAATCTTTCACAATGACTGTTCCCCAAAGTTTGAGGAGGTTCGATGAACCTGGGCCAACTAAAAGTCACGATATCCTTCCAATCGGAATGCCTGTCGAGATTGTTGCCCAGACATCAGTCAGTGTGTTCACTGCGCTGGTTTGCTTTCCCTTTAGTAAATTAGTAGCGACTTAGGTGCAGAGTAAGGGTGCGGCACTGGGGCTCTTCCCGGCACATCCACCCCCAGAGGAAGGAACTGATGGCCCGGAGATCCTTGACGATGTGACGGGTCAGGCAGTGGACAGTGAAGAGATCACCAGACTTCTCCCGTGTACAGTTGAACGCCGGGATGACAGGGAACTCGCACACCGCCGAGCAAGGGAAGCCACACAATGTAGTCTCCATAAAGCCGTTGTCTTTGTTCCACAGCATCATACAGAAGTGAGAATCTGGATAGTCTTGGTTGGCTTCAAATGGTGCCCATTGGAAATGCGTGTAGTTACATCCCTTGCCTTCTTTACCGGATTGCACCAACTCGCCTTCCGTTCGGATACACCCGATCCACAGGCTGTCTATCTGGGCAGATTCTGTTAATTTGTTCCTGATAAAGTGGAACTCCTCGTAAGTTTCGGGCATTGTCTGATTGTCCCAGGACATTGACCTATTCAGCAGCTGGTAGCAGGAATTGTTGAATAGCTCCTTGCCAGGGTGGCATACCTGCGTGCTAACGCAGGCTGCCGTGATGGCAACGGTCATCCAAGCTAAAATTCCCATTCTGCACTTCGTCATCAAACTTGAACTCAATCCTGCAGTGCTGAATCAGGAACTACTGGTAATGTGAATTTCAAGGCGGCAACTTTTTCAGTTCTACGGCGCTTTTGTAAGGAGGCAGAGATTGTCGGCTGGCAGTGGTCTGGTGGGATAGCAGCTGTGCAGTCTTCTGTACTGCGAGCCCATTTGCGTCCGAAATAAATAAACAAGGGATTTTCACTGCATAATGATGATTTTGAGTAACTATGGGAACCATCGACGTGGAACCGCCCTTTTTTCCATGGAAACTGGAAGGAATGATGGATCGGACCCGCCTTCACACATGTACCAGTGCAGCATTGACTGACTCCATTCAGCACACGCAATTGTCCAATTGATGCATTTAACTATCATATCATTGAGAAGCTTTGGCTCCAGCCACATGTATTTCAATTATGAAAAGTAATTATTTTGGGGCGATCTGTATGTTGAGTTTATCTTTGTTCAACAAAACCTTACATCATTTTTTTAAAATTGGGATTATACATTTATTAGGCTAATTGTTTAGCACACACTATAAATTACATGTACGCCGGCACATCATGTTCATGTATGATGTGTGCCACCTGATTGCATGCACAAACATGTACAGAATATTACATGGCATACATATTTTTCGACAAACCATTGCACACTGCCCATTGATGAGCTTTGAGTATAATCACATAACAGTCTGTCCTTTCACTGACAAGCCTAAATAGTGAGCAACAACCCCAACCAGCAAACCAAAGTATTACAAGTACCTACAGAATATTGATAATTATTATGATTATGACAATTCACTGACCCTTTAGAAGCAGCATTAACTATGAGTTGTGCACAGCCTTAATTGGTTGGGTGAACATCATGAATTTACTCTATTCTATGTGCAATTAAAGTTCATTTGTGGCAGCATCTCTCCCCTACCCTGTCTCCCTTCCCTCCCCGTAATATTGTTTTAGACCAATGAATCATGACTTCTTCTTTTTTTTCAGATCATTTTAATTAGACTCAATCGTGTCTCGCAAAATGTATCCTCATATACTTTTTTTACTTTTGCAAAGAAAACTTTATTCCGAATTCAGGAGGGATTCAAACAAATTAAGGGAAAATATACAAAGTGGGATAATTGCACTTAAAAGAAAGGACGGTTCAAGAAACTTGCGAATTTATACTTTGTTGCATTTGTTTTAACGGTTACTTTAGTTTGAACAAAATTAATAATGCATCCTCATATATTCAATTTTATTGTTTATTGTTTACAGGCTTGATGTAATGGCATTCTGACACCTGATTGGTCAGTCAGTGCTGTTCCATGCTACCCCCGGAGTGAAAGTTTACTGTGAATTCTTAGAATTAAGTCAAAATATAATTGTACAGCTAAATTGGTATTGATTTGAATCTTTGCTTAGATTTCATGTAACTGTCAAGGTGTACTAGTCCTGGAGGCTGGTGTGGATGCTGGGACCAGACTCACCAGAGTTATGAATTCTATCTTGACTGGGAACATGATGATACGGCTACACAAGAATTGACCTCTTTACGCCACTCAAGGCTTTATTGGAAGCACTTGATGTGGGTCACTGTTACTCCCGAAAGAAAAATAATCCCAGCAACAAAGTTAACAAGTGACCAAATGAATAGTTGTATTCTTGTTGATTGGACCTACTGTAAAAGTCATCCAACCTAAGCAGGTTTGGCAATACAGGTTGTCCAATGTCCAACAAGATACAAGGAGGAACTTTTCACTAACTTACCAATACCAGTCACCATCATCAGTACTACCCCATAATGGTCCTCTCCTCAAAACGAATTATTGCAGAGTACAATCACCACATTGTTGTTGTATGGCCAGTCTGGAATAAAACACCAACAAATACTGGTAATGGTATGTACTATGTACTACCTTCTCCCTCCATGGTACTATGTACATCATGTATGTATAGCACAGTACTGTCAGTAGTCTATGGTACAGTACAGAGCCCACAATGCCACTACTCATCACTAGGAAGTAGGAACTGTCTTTTCCTCTCAAACCAGTGACTCGATCAGTTTGGCAATAGAGCATATGATTTGACTTTAATAGTAGTGAATGAGTTGCCTAAATTTGTATAATTTGTTATTATAATTAGAAGTATTTATTCAGCATTCATCAAACAATACACTGATACATATTGTAGTCCGAGTAACTTGGACCCGACAAGTCACCCTTTTTTTATCAAATTTTGAAATTTTGTATCAAATTTTGAAAGTTTCGGGTGACTGTAGTCACCCGAAACTCAAAATTTCAAAATTTGATAAAAAAAGGGTGACTTGTCAGGTGCAAATTACTCGGACTAACTGATACAGTACAACAAACAATACACAGAATGACAAGGACTGTGACTGTCGGTGGACTGGACCCAAGCCAGCAGCAAATGCCAGGAAAGAAATAAGAAAGAAACGACCCTTTTTTATCGAAATTTTGAGATGTCATAACTACAGAAAGGAAGGGGGTATAATTTAAGCTCTCAAAAGAAAGCTTACATTGTGGGCTTTCCAAATTCCAAATTTCGAAGAAAAAAAAAAGGGTGACTTAATTGTCGGGTCCAAGTTACTGGGACCATGGAGGAATTGCTCGGACTAAGTCTGTATTGAGAGAGAGCAATGTATTTCACTATTTGTTCTATATTTAATTGCTCTCATTGCTCTTTATTTGTAGAACAAATAGAGAGATAATCCTACACAAAGTACTACAAGTACTAGTACTACTACTAGTAGTAGTAATAGTACTACTACTAAGTACTACTACTAGTACTACAATTCCATGACATTATTATTCTCTATCTGAAAAAAAAAGTAATTGGAAAAAGTAATTGGAATGAGTTACTAAAATAGCAAACTACCTTTTTTTTAAATGACGTTTTTTATATTACTTAGTTATTACCACTCCATGACAAATTCCACTCCATTTCATGGCATTATCGCCGAGTGAGCACACTTCAAATCAGGGAACTTTGGAAGAAGTTTAGCCCCTGGATGTGACATTTTGTACATGTGCGCGGGTGAATGCATTTTGTACACCGCGCGTGTTGGACATGGTCATTTTCTGTCTCATGAGGGCGCTCGGTATAAATAGCATAGAGCTCTATAAAAAAAACGAGCTCTATGATAAATAGATAGATGGGCGTGCGCCCTGGGTCTGTTGTTATTATTATTACAAACTACATTATTATGTGAAGGAAACTCCGTGTTTTGATCGCGTCCTTATGCTGGGAATCGTAAGCCATAAGGCTCGACAAGCTAATCCTCAGAGGCCGCACTATTCCTGATAAATCAGCGAGGTGTTTGTGCTTGCTCGTCTACCACCCAGCAGGGTATTCGAAACAGACTTTTCAGGTAAAATCTGGGAATAATGACCACTCATTTACTATTTTAATTTTTATAGTATTTAGTCATTATGCAAACACCGCACGCGACAGTACATATATCGTGGGAACCCCCGTTTTCGACGCTACACGTTTTCGGCGCTTAGCCTTCTATTTCTAACTCACATCGCACTATGAAAACAACTCCGTATAACGATCTCAGACTTCGTATCTTACAGTTGGTTTCCTGCTCTTGTCCGTCACCGAAAATGTGGAAATTTAAGGCTTTTCCAGTAGGCCAAACTCGTGTTATTCAAAAAGTTGCTCTTTTGGGGTCTATTTTCCTAGGTACAAAATTGGCAGTTGCTTCGAAGCTCCAGTTTTCTTTATTGTTGGTCCTAAAAAAAATCTGAGTGTACCATAACAAACCCCAACATCCGTAGAAAAAAAATATATCACGCAACTTGAGGCAGTCCGTTCAGGGTAAAAACTATGGAGGCTCATATAGAGCGTCTCGCTTATATATTTTTTAAATATTTTTTTTAATTATTATTTAAAGACAAAAAGTAACATGGCCAATAGGCTTTTTAAGAAAATGGAAAAAATAAAAGGGCAGCTAGAGAAAGTACCAAGAAGGAGGAAATGTGTCTCTGGAGTGACATTGGGAAAGGTCATAACTGAAGAAGCAGCGAGAAAGAGGATTGTGGAGTTTTTTTTACGCAGTGTCTGTTGTTACGGCAGTCGTCCGTATGGTTCCCTGACTTCACAGTATTTGTCAGGATGTTTAGCTCTTGGAACCAGACTATCAGCTAATAGACTGGTTCAACCAGCCTGCAATGCTGACGAAATACAATTAAGTCAGGGAACCACACGGACGACTGCCGTAACAACAGCCACTGCGTTTTTTTAACGGAAAATTAAAGATTGCAAGGCCTAATTTTAATTTGCACATTACATAATTGCTGTATTCCAACTTTCTTAGTGCATTTGGACGGTTGCTTCCTGAAGACAATATCGGCAGCGTGGGCAGGATTCGAACCTGTGACTCCTGCTATCCAGTGCAGATGTCTCATAGGAGATCAGGAGATGCGAGTTCAAATACCACCCATCCAAGCTGCCTGCGTTAGTGTATTTTTCTCAGCAGGCAACCAGACAAAAGCACTGTCACTGAGCATTCAGTGCTAATTATACATCATTTAAGGCAAACCCCAATAGACTGATTGCGCGACCACATCGCGTGACTTATAGTGGGTATTTTTGCATCTCATTTGGTGCAGAACAGGAGTGGAAATGAGCAAAGAAGACTATCATATTGTCCACATTCTTCTTTGTACATATCCATCGCTGCTCTGTGCCAAATGAGAAAAAATACCCACTATAGTTATAAGTCATGTGATGGCATGTAAACAGTGGTAATGCAATTGCTAATCGGTTTACTTAATTACACTTTCAGGCGCAAATTATATCTACCGGTATGTTGAGTGTCCTTTTCATCGAGAATATCATTCTGAAGCTTACCCAATGTTTTGGGAGTACCGGTGAATCAAAGTGGCGCAACCGAGTATAGCCAAGCTTTGATGGGCTGAGCGTTAGTGCAAGCTCCTTTGGTGAATCAGGCTTCACGCTGATTGGTTACAGCTGCCCTGGATCAACACTGGTTAGGCTCATACGGGCAAATAGTGTTTTAGAACCATTTACTTGTGCCGCGCAATGATCGCAAACCCTACTAACAAGACCGCCAGCGGGCTGTACCCACGTATAAGGCGCACCCCCAACTTTGGGTTTTCACGTCGGTGAAAAAAAGTGCGCCTTATACGCGGGAATTTACGGTATGTTGAGTGTCCTTTTCATCGAGAATATTATTCTGAAGCTTACCCAATGTGCCATATGGTTTCATTTTTCCCCCATAATTTCAAGTCTTATTTCAAAGAACAAGAATTGATAGCTATCCATGTGATTCTGTTGCTTCCTATGTAGTGAAATCTGTCATCAGTTTGTTTGAAGTGTCCAGTCATCGCATTGTGTGAAGCCATCCACTGGTCATGGGGGCCTGCATGCCTTGCCTGTTTGGCAGCTCCGATGACTATGAAGAAACCCAACCAGATCCAGTAAGTGATTGCTCCAGTCATGCAAGTCTCTTTGTGGACCTGCATTACTCCACAACCAAGTCCACTCATAGACCTCCATAGTCCACTGTTCATTATTCCTCTAGTCAAATAGAGGAGGTGCCATTTTGAGAAAAAGAGAGGAATTCAAAAGGTTCCACTTCCACAAATACCCAAGCCATGATCAAAGCACCATAGGTACACATGAATTGCACGACCAGTGTTTACAATTTTACATGCCATCATGTGACTTAAAATGGGTGTTTTTGCATCTCATTTGGTGCAGAACAGGAGTGGAAATGAGCAAAGAAGACTTTCATATTACCCACTTTGAAGTTAATACAAAAACTGTTGCAAACTGCTCACTGACTAAAATTACCAGCAATACATAAATCTCAAAAGTTAGAGGGCGGGACATTTCGATCCAAGCAGGACCTTTCTCAAAGGCAGTTCGTCTTTGAAGGTTTCCATTATTGCTCTGTGCCAAAAGAGATGACAAAATACCCACTATAAGTCAAGTGACGGCATGTAAACAGTGGTCACACAATCGGTCTATTGATAATTTTTTTCAGGTATTCATGTTTCAGTAGTCATTTCCTGATTTTTCTTATTTTGAGATTCATGATTGATGAATGTTTTCCAGAAATTATGAACAATTTTCCAGTCAGTTTTCATTTCATTTGCTTAATGGGAAATACCGTGCAGTCTGTGGCTGATTTTGTCTTGAATGGTTTTGTTCAGGAAGTCAGACGTCAGCAGCAAGCAGAAGCTGCCCAGAAACGAATGAAGCAGGTATGTACGAATATGCATGATTACATGCAAATCTACAATTCAGTGGTTGATTTTATGCATGATACATGCAAATGAAATGACCCACAAACAAGGTCAATTATGCATGATAACATGCAAATGAATGGTCCATAAAAAGCGGTCAATTATGATTATGCATGATTTCATGCAAATAATTGATCCACAAACAGCAGGAAATTATGAATATGCATGATGACATGGAAATGAAATGATCCACAATATGATTATGATGTGTAAACAAGTACATTCAACTAAAAAACCTAACCGGTATTAGAATTCACACCCAAAAAATCATCTTGAAGATAGATTGAAATCCCTGAAATCATTTCAGGTTTCATTAAGAATTAAAATGCTCAAATGATTAGGGTGGATTGCATCAGTTTGAATATCTTTTTAACATTAAGGCAGGCTGTGATGTTTTAGATCTTAACAGGACCTTTCTCTCTCCTTCAAAGAAAGGTCCTGCTAAACATCTGACCCTCTCAATTGTTGAGACCCGTCTAATTGTGGTCATACAAGTCAGTAATGAGTGTGAAACTTTTAGTACCTCCTTTAGTGCACTTGAAATGAATGATGTGGTTGACTTGGCAGGAGGAGTCACGAGGGCTGGCAGACCCAGAGGGCGCCAAGAAACGCCGACAGCAGAAAGAGGAAGCTGAGCGGAAAGCTGAGGAGTTGGATCAACAAGGACCAGCTGACAACAAACTGTCTGTAAGTCTGCTCAAAGTTGAATCATTAAAAAGCCCTTTGCCTTAATGGATGCCTGGATCAGGATTGCTCATCAGACGTTGTCCCCATTGATTTGCCAACGTGCAAAGTCTCAGCAACGGAAAAATGGGCTCTTGCCAATTCACAATCATCTTTCTTGATATACAGAAATGTTGCAAACTGCTTACTGACTAAAATTACCAAATTGCAAATGGGGCCTGACGTTTTTTTATCCTAGCAGGACCTTTCTCAAATCTTAGTAAGATTTTTTGCGTTGGTGAGGATGCGATTCAATGACAGAGTGCCCTAACTGACATGCAATAGACCGATTGCGCGAACAATGTTTACATGCCATCACCTGACTTATAGTGGGTATTTTTGCATCTCATTTGGTGCGGAACAGGAGTGGAAATGAGCAAAGAAGACTATCATATTGTCCACATTCTTCTTTGCAAATTTCCATCGCTGTTCTGTGCCAAATGATACCCACTATAAGTCACGTGATGGCATGTAAACAGTGGTCACACAATCAGTCTATTAGCGCTGTATGCTCAGTGCTTTGCCCGAATGCCTGCTGAAAGGAATACAGGCAGCTCAGGTGGGATTCAAACCCGTGACTCCTGCTGTCTAGTGCAGATGTCTTAACTGCTTGACCACCGAGCTTGTCAAGGTGGTGTGGTGGATTTGAATCTGTATAGTGGTGGATAGTGCATTGCATTTTATCATAGAAAATATGATCTTTTTAATTACAATGATCCCCAAACCCAAAGTTTTATTTTCATTTTTATGCAAATTCCCCCAAAACAAGGCTGAAAGCCACTCAAGGTTAAGGGCTAAAGAGAGAAGGAGATAGAGAGGGACTCAGGAAGGCTTGCCCTTATAAAAAAGGCAAGATCATAGGCAGGGGAAAAACAAGACCCAGGAAGGGAATTCCAGGTTGAGGCAGGAGGGAAGAGCTGTTCCAATACCTCTCCGTTCTACACCTTGGGATAGATAGTATACAAGTGAGAGATGGTCATTGATTATTGATGTTCAGTTGATGTCAGCCATTGCTGTAATACAGAAATAAGTAAGGTTTTTCTTAAATGAGACTTAAGGCTTTGCATGGTGGGTGAATCAATATAGGAAGGTTTGCGGTGACACCATGTATCAGGTCTCTTAAAGGAAGAGGTTTGGATCTGAAAAGAACCTGAGGGTAACTCGACGTTTCGACCAGTATGCTCTGGCCGTCATCAGGAGAATGTCTTGGGATCGCCTTCCCGCCTCAGCGACCACCGGTACATAAGGAGTTCCACCACCGATCCCAAGACATTCTCCTGATGACGGCCAGAGCATACTGGTCGAAACGTCGAGTTACCCTCAGGTTCTTTTCAGAACCAAACCTCTTCCTTTAAGAGACCTGATACATGGTGTCACCGCAAACCTTCCTATAAAGGTTTTTCTTGATTGAATGGTCCAATTATAACAGTGGTTACATACATGTTAAGAAATGAGTTAATAACTACCGTATTTGAATGAACCATTGTCTCGTTTTTACAGTGGCAAGTTGGCTGAGTGGGAGACAAGTCCTGCGAATGACCCTTCAGATGAATGTAAACATTGTACAGTATACATATACAGTATTCACAAGTCTATTTACAGCCTATGAAGTCAAGAACCGATCTCAAGAACCTTGTTTGTTATATCATATATGGCTGTGTCTTGTGCCGAAGAGGCCAGATTAAACTACCAGTGCGATTGCTGCATGATTTTATTTCATCTTGTTTGTTTGGCTGAAAGCATTAATTTCTCCTTACAGAAAAATCAAAATGTAGATAGAAAAAATGATCACATTCATGTTGCATTAGGGTCGTTCATTCTGTCAGAAAACAAATGCAATGGTATTGCGATCCAAGCGTCGTTTTGTGGGTTTTTTTTATACACAAAATTGCAATCCACAAAATCCAGATTCAAGTGGAGTTACAATGTAGCTTCATGGTCAATTTGTATATTTGTCCTTCCTGAAGGTGGCCCATGCAGGTAGTTATATAAACAAGCCCAGTACTTTCTGTCATGAGACTGCCAACAGCTAGTGTGGAAGATGCACAGTACATATTAGGATTAAAAAAAAACAGTGCCTTTTCTGTGGACTCAGTGTTCATGCACACTCAACAAGGGGGTCTAATCATGGTTATTTATAAACAGTCTCATTAATAGTGGAGACCGGATCCCTCTCAAACTTGTCACACTCTCATCCCCACATTCTTTACCCTCTCTCTCTTTCACACAAACGAATAATCGTGAATATCATGTCCACATACACAAGAAAAGTGGAGTCTGAATTGTGGTTTGCATGATTTGTGTAAGAACTCCTGGACTGCTTCTAGAAATAGTTTTGAAATATCTTGAGGGTTAGTAGTATACCTGTCAAAGTAATAAAGAAGATTTCTCATTCAACAATTAACTCAAGATTAATATGTTGATTGATACCTGGTTCAAGAAATTGATGAAATTTGACATCTCTGGAACACATGTATTATTATAATTGATGATTGTTTCCCATGTTTGCCATTTTTTTTTATAGAGGATCATTCTCTTAAAGATAAATTTACATATAAAGAAAGCTTTACATATTGCATTTTTTCAGTGTTTGATATCTAATTCGATATCACTACTTAAATTCAAACGATTTTCAATTATACTTTTAAGTAAAATTTAATTTGATACATGGTTTTAGGATTTAAACCGTGTTTTTGCATATGAATACAAATGAATTTTGGCCCATGTCTGTAATTTTTATTACCGGTATGTATCATATTTGGATTTCCTTTTGTAATATTTTGAAAAGTGAAGATATCATTAATTAGAATTTGCTAACAGTTAATATAAAAGTTTGCTTTGTATAGCTTATAACTACTGGTACTTGTAATTGTAGCACTTACATCAGTTCCTCATCTGTTTCATAACTTAGTACCAAATAGTATACACAGATATGCCTCCAAGGTTACCGGTATAGCTCTGAAAACAGATGCCACTATAACTCAAATACCCAGCTGGCATTTGCTGTCTTATTGTATATTTTTGAAAAATATATTCTTCCAAAAACAGTATAATTATTTGCACCATGTTTTGAAAAGGAAATTTGGGTATTCATGCAAGTATGGTTGGGAATTCAAAAACATCCAGCTAACATTTATACATTTTTCATTTACATGAAATAACTGGCAACGGAAACTTTGACTAGAATTGGACTTGAGCCTGATTCAAGATAGTCAATCAGCGTGTTTCTACTGACGAAAGGTTGCCGGGTGTCTCCGTGCGTCTTCGGGTGTTTCTGGGTGGAGTGTCCAGTAGAAACACAACCAGGCGTCGAATTTGCCGAACGTCATCCGGCAACCAAACGTTCACCAACAACCACCTATTGAGGTGGATCTTGCCGGGTGTCTTCGGGTCACACTCGCAGTAGAAACACACGCGGTTGCTGGTTGCCGGGTGTACCGGAAATGCAACAGAGGTGGTGAATTCCTTGCTTTGACCTGCGGCGTGACCCGATTCATTCCGCACGTCCGGTCTACCCTCAACAAAGGTCGATTGTGGGCGACACCCGCCTTTTCCGTACTGTGTAGAAACAGGTGTTTGTCGGTGATCCGGATCACCGACACCCGGAATATAGTGGGTAAGAAATACTGGGTGTTAGCGTGTGCTTAGTAGAAACACGCTGAATGCCTTTTTGTTAATTTTTGTTAAGCTTGTCTAGAGGACAGTATTGTGCAAGGCCAAAAGAAAGATAATGTTCCTCATTGGCCCATCATATCCACTGTGCGTGTACAGCTAAACATTCCTCATCCTTCAACAATTGCTCTGCCTATGACAGCTTGATGTCAGTGAGTTTCACTGTTTCTGTGTGCATAATTTTGTGTAGTTTTACTAAGTCTTGTAAGTCAGCTTGTATGTGCTTTGCCCTTGTCAGGGGATAACTTTCAGAGGCAGTCTTTCCAATAACTTCTTTGAACCCACCCTGTCTGCCTTCAAATCCCTTTCAGTGTCCACCACATGTATTCAAGTTATGTGACCATGTTTCAATGTATCCGAATGATGTGTTAAATGCAATTTTCAAAGATTTATCTATTTTCAAGACAGCATGCGATGAATAAATGATTGTTGCACTTTAAAGTATGTCAGTGTTATCTGTGTGCATGCAATCAGGCTTATTTAGTGGGAATACATGAGTCAGTGCATTCTAACAGACTATATACAGCAGCATGATGTTTAGTGCAAACATGTATTCACATCATTTTCAGAACACACATTGCTAAAACTAGGGAAAGGTGATATAAGTTGCAAAAAATAAAAATCAAGTTATAAACATGACTGGACAGCCCACATTGTAAGCCTTCTTTTGGTGTATAGCAGAGCTCTATACCCCTTCCTTTCTGTAGTTATGACATATCTGCATATTAATTAGGTCCATGGAGTTAAAATGACAAAAAAGGCGAGAAAAACAGGCTTTGAAAAATCCGACTCTGCTGTGAGGTGTAGGCAAATAAATATCACTTTACCAACATGTCCCTATGTCATATCAATAACCACGTTCATTTTTGTGAATAAATCCCAAAAGTATAAGCATTGAAGATACATGTATGTTTTCAGAAGGAAAATAATATAACATCAAAATTTTGCGGATAATTAAAACTCCTCAACTTTGAGCTGCCATTGCGTGCAAATGCATAGCGCGACTTATATCACCTTTTCCTTTAGACCACAACATTATCACAGTCAAGATGGAAGTTTTTAAGATGACTTACCTGATTAGCAGCAAAATACAGAGACCCTTTAGAGCCTACCTTTCCAGAGAATCTCAAACCATACTGGTCATCCAAATCCCCCTGGATACAACCTTCACAGAAAGAGACGGTAACTACTGGCTCTTTATAGAGCCATACACTCCTTATGTGTTAAAAGGTGTCACCGCAAACCTTCCACTTATTTACATAACCAGTCTTCTAAATTAAGTTTGCAGGAAGATAGACTTGATATACCACATAACCAATGCCAACAATGCAATGAGTCTGCTTAAGAGTCCTTTCATCAGTTTTCACACACACAAACGAACTTAGTTTGGTGATGAGTCGCAGAAAATTGTCCCTATCTGTCTGGATCAAGTGTTGCTTGTGTCGTTGTGATTTGTCACTGGTTACTTTGGATTGTCTCCACGAGTGTTTCCATCTTCTGAGTGAGAATACATGCTTCAGATGAGCACTCCAAGAAAGAAACCAGATCCTATAACTCTGTGACTATTTTAATAAAACTCTCAAAAGATAATATGTTTTTACATACTGTACATCCAATGTTCAACCTGAGGAAGACTACAAATTCTGACTAGTTTAAGCCTTAGGCAGATACGGTCAACACAGACTAGGTCCAGTTCTATTTGTAAACACTTCATTCTGGTCACTGTTGTTCGGTGCCATTTTCTTACTCAATGAGGGTTTGCCCATGGCAGAATTTTTAACCAGCCAACCCAAACATGCCAAGGTTTCTTAGAACTTATTTTGAAGTTTCATTTTTTTCTACCAAAATGTAAACATTTTTCTTTTTTTGCATAATACTGGGCCCTCATCTCTGAGCACTGATGTCTGTGTCACCATTTTTTCACTTGAGCTGCACTGAAGGCACTACGGTTAAAAAATAATCAACTAATAAAAACAAAGTCATCATATCACTGAATAAAATCCATAGTCTACAACCATACCTGAAAATATAAGCAGAAATAGAACAGACATGTATGTGTACAAAGCCATGTATTTACATGTAGATTTGTGTATCAAAAGTGATGTGCTTTAGCATATGAGTCATGAGGTTGAGGGAGGTAGTGAAGCTGAGACAGAACAGAAAGGACACTATGCATTCATGTGAGATCTACTCTGCCCAATAACATGGCTAAGCCAAAACCCAAACCATACCAAATAGTACAAGGAAAGCCCTTCTTATTGCATCCAAAAGTGATGTGCAATGTTCAATTCTCATCCAGAACAAAATGTTACTTTTGCTACATACAGCACCCGCACGCCATTCCAAATTGTTTGCAATAATTTGTTGGGTGTCTTGCAGAAAAGCATAAGGGCAAAAGAAAGTCACTTAGGTCGTTTTTAATGACCAATTAGATTTTCTACGAGCTTCAACCCTATCCACATTCTGTGTTCACATATTACGTCATGACGATGTAGAACCTAATTGTAAAAAAAGCCATACAACGGACCAGACAGCATTTGTTCCCAGCAGAAGGGCATAAGGTGATGTATAGCGTCTGAACGCTCTTAAGCCCTATTGCCAGGCACTCAACGAATTATCCCATGAGAAATGAAACTAAATACGCGCAAGGGAAAAAATGGGAATCCTTGAATGCCTGTAATGAATCAGCCTGGTACTGTAATGTATTACATGCATTTATATGAGTATGCTTTCCCTTTTTTCTCATTAAGGAAAAGCCACTTACTTCTGTCAACTTGCTTTTAGCCCCTTTTTATTCAGCTAGAGTTACTGTCATTTGCCAAAATGAACAACTGACACTCCACTTTGTGAATTGGAAAGAATCAAATTCAATGAGGTTTGCTCTGCTTCATTAAAAAAAGAGCCCCGCATCCTAGGCGCTTTGTACGATGGCCTACCAAACAAAAAGGGGCTGTTTGGTTGGGATTCGAACCCCGTTTTCTTTTCAAAAAATGTCTTCAATGCTTCACATTCAAACCACAAAGTGTATGGATTTTTTTCCATGTGGTTTGCACATTAACCCTCAACTCCTTGCATCACAAGTACAAAATTTAAAAAAAACATCAGCCTTTAGTTGAAATAATTTATGAAAATATTAAAGAAATTTGACTGGACCATTCCAGGATGAAATAAGTTGGCATATTCAATCTTCTCAACAAATGTATTAAAAAGTGGGCAGTACTGTAGGAACAGTACTGTAGGAACAAACACGGTGAGATCTATTCAGATCTCACAGCAGCAGGTCAAGTAATTTTGGTGATTGTCTTAGCTATTTCAGACTAAATTCTTTGAGAGGAGGTTTACATCAAGCCTCCAAAGTCTCCAAACGTCTGGAGTGCTGTGCATAATATTGTCAGCCTTTCTGGGAAGTACGGCAACCTTTGCATGCCTTTCCATTGCATTCTATCCAGCCTGATACACAGCGGTGCTGAAAAGCAACAGAATGCTCTTCCATGTAATCGGGCAGCAAATAACGCCAGAAAATATGCGGATAAGCTCAGAGAAATGCAAGCTGTGAGAATAATTGCACCTCTACGTACGTTCACAAATGTCACCATGAAAGTACTTGGCATCATGGCAAAGTGATGCCAGCAAGTCCTGGCGATCCTAATCATTGCATAAGTAGTTTGAAGTACTTGCCATCACAGATGCACACCAGGAGTGACCCGTATTGGTATTGTCAAGACTCATTGCATTAGCCCCGACTACATGAAAAATGAAAAAGGCAAGCCAAACTCCTCCACAACTGCCTGAGAGGAATCTGCTGTGTCTTTGTCCTTGCCAGTGTCCCTGTCCTCCACAGATTTCCTTCTATTGGGTTGATTCGGGCTCTTCTTGTCACTGTCTCTATCGGTCTTCCCTCTTGGACTCGACTGAGGACAGGGATCATGAGTGTTCCCCGCTGTGTCATCGGTGAACTCGTACACGTCCTCACAGCGACCGATATCATCAATGGAGACACACATGGACCAGGTCCTTGCAGGCCGGTGAGGGACCGAGCTGCCGGCGAGGGATGTACTCCGCAGTCTGTCACTGCGCCGCTTCTTGTTGGGCGGATGGAGGATGTGCGAGGAGAAGTGCGGCTTGGCATTGGTGCAGAAGGTCGGGGAGACCTTGTTGCGCTCGTTGATGGGGATGTAGGTGATCTGGTTCTGGCACTCGGGCTGCTGGGGGCTGGTCGGAGAGGGGCCCGGATCGGCGGGCGTCTGCTTCAGGGGAGACGACGGCCACGGAGGGGAGGGATCTCTCTTGCGCGGGGAGCCCGGCGGGTTCAGGAGGAAGTGGAAGACCCTGCAGGGCACGGAGGAGGTGGAGTGCCTCCTCCTACGGAACAGGGTCTTCCTCGGCGACCCGCCTCCGGACAGCTCTCTGAGCACGCGCGGCGATTTCAGCTTGAAGGGAGAGCTGCCCTTACCCCCGGGGGCAGCCTTGGCAAACCGCCGGATGGGAGAGACGATGGTGTCCGCTCGGAGGGGACTGGAGAACTTGGGGAAGTCGATCTCGTTCTCGGACACATCGTGGATGTAGTTCTCGATGATGAGCTCCCTGTCCTCCTTCGGGGTGTCCGGTGAGAACAACAGGTTGTACTTCCGGTCATCCAGCAGTCGCCTGGCTCGTTTGGGGGTGCTGCACTGCGGCTTGCACGTCTTCGACGCTCTGCCGTCCTTCCTGGGTGAAGTGGTTTGTCTCAGGGGCGAGGATTGTACTCCCCGAGACCGAGTCCTCAACTCTGCATTTGGCCTGCCGGACCTGGACTTGTGACCACCACCAAAGTCCAGTGTTCGTCGCGTCAAGGAGAGTTCAGAATCTCCTGGCAATGGTCTTCCTGAATCTTTCTGATTTTTTAGTTTGCTCTGTGACTTTCTAGGCGAGCGCTCAGACTGTGCAGTCATATTTTCGCGATCTCGTCCTTCAGTCGCAGTTAGTTTACTTGGAATGTTGACGGCTTGCCTGTACTGGTTCTCCTTCATGTTTTCCTTTGCTCGTGCGTAAGCCCTGGCCAGCAAGGTTTCATCTTGCTTCATCTGCACGGCTTTGTCCAGCCTGACGGACATGAACCCGCCCACCTTGGCCTCCCAATCGGAGCCGTCCGAGGGAAAGTTGGCCAGGTTTCGGAGGGCCATTCCGACGCACACCTCTTCCATGTTGCTGTCCTCGGACGACGCGCTCCCCGAGTCCCCCTCCTCGGGCAGGTTGAGCTCCGAGGACGGGATGCAGTAGACATTGAGGGCTGCCTCCTGGAGCTTGCTGGTGTACAGCGTCGACGAAGCGCTCAGCAGCTGCAGCCGCTGCTCGGTTTCGGTGATGTCGTCGCTGCCAAACCCCAGGAAGCTGGACTGGATCGCATTGGGATCGCTGTCAAACAAGGACGCAAGACTCACTGGCTGCGCCGGAGGTTCTCCACGCACGGCCTGGGCTGGATTTTGCTGTGGGCTCTTAGCACAAGCCTCCCCCATCCTCTCTGATGGCTCTCCGTGATCCTGAGGCTTACATGGTGATGGCTGAGCACCTCCTCTGTTCTTGGTCTTCTCAGACGTTTCTTCACTGTCGCTCTGTGACTTCCTCTGTGCAGCATTTGTAGTGTTGTGCCTTGGGCGTTTGCCTATCCTGAAATCCTGATGATCTGTGGAATTTCTTTTCCGTTTAGATTGTCTCTTGTTACCGAGCCCAGTCTGCGGCTCATCAGTGCTGGAACTGGCTACATCTGATTCCGCTTTACTTCTACCAGCTTCCTCTGGATGAGGCTCTGTGCCACCATTCTGACCTTCAACCTGGGCCGAATCCTTCAACCTTGCTTGACAAGAGTTCTCACTGACTCCTGGAGCTTGGTTGAGGTCAGGCCTGGAGACGGCCGACTCTCTGAGAAGCCTCTTCCTGGCAGTCAATGACAACCGCAGGGAACGCGGTCGCTTTGCTGCTGTCTGAGGAGTGTTCACTGGTATCGCTGGCCCTTCCCGTTCCTTGCTCGAGACAGATGGCTGGTCTGGAGGCACCGGATCCACTGCCAATGCCTTAGCTTGCTGCCTTTGTCGCCTTTGGGCTGTTAGTGAGAGTCTACAGGACTTCCTACGACTGGGAGTCGTCGGGCTAGTCATGGAGTCTTGGCTGTCTGCTGGCTCCCTCCCACCTCCTGTATCAGAGGGAGGCTGACAGGCCGCGTTCCTGCTTTGTTCCTTGGGTGTCACTGGGGTATTCTCAGCAGGATTTGTGGGAGATCTATGGGGTGCTTGCCTTTGCTCCTTGGGAGACAAGGGGGCATTCTCCGCATGATTTGTGGGAGAAGATCCATGGGACGGTTGCCTTTGCTCCTTGGGCGTCACTGGGGTATTCTCTGAAGAATTTGGGGAAGAGGATCTATGGGGTGCTTGCCTTTGCTCATTGGGCGATATTGGGGCCTTCTGGGTAGGATTTGTGGGAGATCTATGGGGTGCTTGCCTTTGCTGCTTGGGTAACACTGGGGCATTCTGGGCAGGATTTGTGGGAGAAAATCTATGGGCTGGTTGCCTTTGCTCCTTGGGCGTCACTGGGGAATTCTGGGCCGGATTCGTGGGAGAAGACCTATGGGCCGCTTGCCTGGAGAGCCTGAGTGAGTGCCTGGCTGGTGGGCTCTGACTATCCATTGGTGCAGTCTGTCTCCCTCTGGGGGTGATGCCAGTGCCCGAAGACTGCCGCACGGGGCCTGGCTCGCTCTCTCCACTGCCCAGATTCGGGCGAGCACCGGCAGGCCGGTCCCCCGGCGAGGGCCTCTCCCCCTCCTCGCTGCCAGCGGCGTCCTCGTCCAGTCTGCCAGCAGGCTGGCATCCCATGCCTGGAGCGGCACGACCCTCTGCCCCGGCCGTCTGCCTCGTCTGGCTCTCCTCCCTCGGAGACTTCCTCCGCGAGGCCGGCCCGTCCGCATGGCAATCGTCCGCACTGGTAGCCGCCGCACTGGTAGCCGCCGCACTGGTAGCCGCCGCTCCGCGAGCGACCTCAGCATGGGAGGCCGGAGCAGCTGGGCCGAGCAGGCTCTTGGTGGCCAACTCCCGAGCGCGGCTGTCCACTTGTGGAGAGCCTTTCTTCAACTCCTTCATGTTAGGCGAGGAGACCAGCGTGACTTCATCCATGTCCTCCATGTTCCTGAAGACAAAATCCAGTGACAAAGAGCCAATTACATTTCAATACTAGATAGCCACAGAAATGGCTAGTTTAATTTGCTGTAAAGTAAATGACCAATCATAAATCACCATGATGTCAGTGTATTTGTTTCTATTCACATTGACCACGTTTCCCAATTTTGTGCCTCCAAACTGTAATACAGTAAAACCTCGATAACAAGAGAATGAATGTAAACTTTGAGTTATGCATGGTTTGAATTGTCAAGTCGTCTACAAGCAGATTTATGCACATACAGTACATGTACACTGTATTACACTCGGGTGATCGACTAACGACGGAAATGGCATGTTGTGTAGCTCAAGTTACATGTTCACATACTTCATTTTCAGTTGCATGTGTGGTTGATGAATAATAAATCAGAAAATGTATGAGTTTTAATGCATTTCTCACCTAAGAGTTCCTAAAAACCCTCATTGGATTACCCCCAGCATAGCCACAGTATTACTCTGCCACAGTAGAGGCTATTAAGTGTTCAGTGGTTGCTGAGTCTGCTCCTACCTTATTCCCTCCAGACTCTGCCATCGGTGATGATGCATCACGTCTGCCAGAAACTGCTCCATGTTGGGACCCTCATCAATCATTGCATCCAGATTGGCATAGCAGTTGCTCTCCCGCACAAAGCTCAGGTGCTGCTCAGTGGACAGATGCTGGGAGAAAAGGGTAATGCAACCCAGGTTATCACAGGGTAATGCAACCCAGGTTATCCAAGGGTAATGCAACCCAGGTTATCAAAGGGTAATGCAACCCAGGTTATCAAAGAGTAATGCAACCCAGGTTATCAAAGGGTAATGCAACCCAGATTATCAATGGGTAATGCAACCAAGGTTATCAAGGGTAATGCAACCCAGATTATCAAAGGGTAATGCAACCCAGGTTATCAAAGGGTAATGCAACCCAGGCTATCAAAGGGTAATACAACCCAGGCTATCAAAGGGTAATGCAACCCAGGTTATCAAAGGGTAATGCAACCCAGGTTATCAAAGGGTAATGCAACCCAGGTTATCAAAGGGTAATACAACCCAGGCTATCAAAGGGTAATACAACCCAGGCTATCAAAGGGTAATGCAACCCAGGCTATCAAAGGGTAATGCAACCCAGGTTATCAAAGGGTAATGCAACCCAGGCTATCAAAGGGTAATACAACCCAGGCTATCAAAGGGTAATGCAACCCAGGTTATCAAAGGGTAATGCAACCCAGGTTATCAAAGGGTAATGCAACCCAGGTTATCAAAGGGTAATGCAACCCAGGTTATCAAAGGGTAATGCAACCCAGGCTATCAAAGGGTAATACAACCCAGGCTATCAAAGGGTAATGCAACCCAGGTTATCAAAGGGTAATGCAACCCAGGTCATCAAAGAGTATTGCAACCCAGGTTATCAAAGGGTAATACAACCCAGGCTATCAAAGGGTAATACAACCCAGGCTATCAAAGGGTAATACAACCCTGGTTTTTAAAGGGTAATGCAACCCAGGTTATCAAAGGGTAATACAACCCGGGTTATCAAAGGGTAAAGCAACCCAGGTTATCACAGGGTAATTCAACCCAGGCTATCAAAGGGTAATGCAACCCAGGTTATCACAGGGTAATGCAACCCAGGTTATCAAAGGGTAATACAACCCAGGCTATCAAAGGGTAATGCAACCCAGGTTATCACAGGGTAATGCAACCCGGGTTATCAAAGGGTAAAGCAACCCAGGTTATCAAAGGGTAATACAACCCAGGTTATCAAAGGGTAATGCAACCCAGGTTATCAAAGGGTAATGCAACCCAGGTTATCACAGGGTAATGCAACCCAGGTTATCAAAGGGTAATACAACCAAGGTTATCAAAGGGTAATGCAACCCAGGCTATCAAAGGGTAATGCAACCCAGGTTATCACAGGGTAATGCAACCCAGGTTATCAAAGGGTAATACAACCCAGGCTATCAAAGGGTAATGCAACCCAGGTTATCACAGGGTAATGCAACCCAGGTTATCAAAGGGTAATGCAACCCAGGCTATCAAAGGGTATTACAACCCAGGTTATCACAGGGTAATGCAACCCAGGTTATCAAAGGGTAATACAACCCAGGCTATCAAAGGGTAATGCAACCCAGGTTATCACAGGGTAACACAACCCAGGTTATCAAAGGGTAATGCAACCCAGGTTATCACAGGGTAATGCAACCCAGGTTATCAAAGGGTAATGCAACCCAGGTTATCAAAGGGTAATGCAACCCAGGTTATCAAAGGGTATTGCAACCCAGGTTATCAAAGGCTAATGCAACCCAGGTCATCAAAGAGTATTGCAACCCAGGTTATCAAAGGGTAATACAACCCAGGTTATCAAAGAGTAATGCAACCCAGGTCATCAAAGAGTATTGCAACCCAGGTTATCAAAGGGTAATACAACCCAGGCTATCAAAGGGTAATACAACCCAGGCTATCAAAGGGTAATGCAAACCTGGTTTTTAAAGGGTAATGCAACCCAGGTTATCAAAGGGTAATACAACCCGGGTTATCAAAGGGTAAAGCAACCCAGGTTATCACAGGGTAATACAACCCAGGCTATCAAAGGGTAATGCAACCCAGGTTATCACAGGGTAATGCAACCCAGGTTATCAAAGGGTAATGCAACCCAGGTTATCAAAGGGTAATGCAACCCAGGTTATCAAAGGGTTTCGCCACCCAGTTAAGAAAAGCATCAATTCTGCCTTAGAGAAAGGCATTTTTGAATTTTGAGACCAGATAATGTACATACAATTTCCCTTTTCATGATCTACCTTCACCCCTTAACGAAGAAACAGACATGCCTTTCATTGTAAAGACCAAAATTAGCAAGTTTGTGGGAAGACCCTGTGGCAGTTAGCCAACGATTTCCATAGACTTCTGCCTTATTTGAACCCATAGCCAATATATTCAGGCAAGATACTACTGGGTGCTAAAGTCACCACCCAATTTGGGTAAATGCTGATTCCTTGGGGAAATCCTGTACTGACCTTTTCCAAGTCTGAGTACTTGCCGAGGCAGCATTCACAGTAGCCTCGACGGCTGTGTTTGACTCCCACGTTCCTGTGTCTCCTTGGTATAGGCACAGGCTGTATATTCCTCCTGTCTTCAGCCCTGTGGACAGCACAGATATACCTCACAATGACTTACAGCAGGCCAGACTAGTATTCGAGTCAAAGAATATAGAGTCTGAGTCTGATTCCGGGTGGAAACCCATCACAAGTCACACGGGTTGGGTCTCGAGTCATCACCAAATCTATACCTGTACAAACACATTTCCCACTGTCAGTTGAACTTTCTAGTTATAGGTCTACTTGCACATTACATCAAATAGAGTAGTCAAAAGTTCCCAGTCAGTTTTTCCTTCATTTGTTTGACTTAAATCGAAAAAGCTGCGTTCCTCTTAGTTCAATCTCCAAGCTGCTGTAGCAAGGTTTGCAACAGGTTTTTTTGGATCTGAATTAAAGCTTGAGGGGGGGGGTCCCTGGAGATGTATGCAGCAGTAGATGGTTGAATTGCTTCTGACTGACACTCCCATCCCAGTAAAGACTAGTTGACTAGTTGGGAATGCCACCATCTAAGGGCCAGATAGCTCAGATGGTAAGAGTGCTTGTATGCAAAACCAGAGGTCTCGGGTTCAAATCCTGGTCAAGTCAAAGTTGTCTTTGCCAATTTTTCAAATATATTATTCAAGTAAACAATGTACTCCAAAGACCCAATACGAGTCTATAAAAGACACTTGCTGGCAATTCCAGTTCAAACATGAGCAAGTAAAACAAATTATTGAGTTGTAAGTCAGCACCCATAAGGACTAGATTTTAACAGTAGGCCAATAGCCATTCAAAATTATCCCAAAATTAAAGGTTACACACAAATGTTGTAAACTGCTTACTGACAGGTGGACGAAATTAAAGAAATTTTAATTAACAAAAATATGAGGGCATGTTTCGATCCTAGCACAAATTTCTCAAAACTAGAGTGAATCAGAATAAAATTATATGAACTATCAATCCCAATTTCAAATTTTTAACTTTTCCGTGTTCGAGAGAGATAAAAATGTCAGGCCCCCAAAAAATTAAGAGCCATTTTGTTATTTAACTATTCACTTGGGCAGCCCAATTGGAAACAGGCCTAAGAACTCACTCATGATGCGCAGCGGTCTCATCCCCTTGGTCATCACCTCTCCTCTGCAAACCATCATGTGTGGCTCTAGGTCTGCCCACAATCCTCTTGTCTCTAGGCGTGTCCACTGTCCTCTTGTCTCTAGGCGTGTCCACTGTCCTCTTGTCTCTCGGCGTGTCCACTATTCTCTTATCTCTAGGCGTGTCTAAGATCCCCCTATCTCTAGGCGTGTCCACTAATCTTGTGTCTCTAGGCGTGTCCACTGTTCTCTTGTCTCTAGGCGTATCAACTATCCTCTTGTCTCTGGGCGTGTCCAATATCCTCTTGTCTCTAGGTGTATCCACTGTCCTCTTGTATCTAGGCGTGTCCACTCTCCTCTTGTCTCTAGGCGTGACCACTGTCCTCCTGTCTCTAGGTGTCACATCAAAAGGGCTGCTTCCTGAGTTTCCATCAAATGAGAGACGTGGCCATGCTGCTAGCTCTTTGCTCGCTGGTCGGTAATGTCTACAAACACACAAATATAACACTCATTGTGAATATTATGATACAATGGCTGTGTAGCTTGCTGAAGCTATACACGAGCATGCTCCAGTAGTCAACACCACACATGTCAGTCCTAGGCTCACTTTCCTGACAATGGGCACAGCACATAATTGCCTGAAACGTTAAAGTACCAACTCTTCTCAGAGTCAAACTCATTCACCTTAGCGTGTGGTATCACGTCTTTTTGTATACACTGAGCATTTGTGAACAAAACCACATTGCACCTCACTGGGCCAATCCTGTGGTTCAATGCAGCTCAAAGTAAACAAACAAAATACAAGATAAAAATGGTTGAGTGCAAGGGCTGCTGACCCCTGCATCCCCTGCACACTTGAGCAGTGCGGTACAGGTAGCCGCAATACATGACCCTGGTCTAAAAGCATCGTACACTGTAAGCCTCATAACAGACTGTCTTCACAGAACTCCTTAATCTGGTTTTTATGTACCTACATCACCATGATCTTACAAACCTTCAATTGTTTCATGAATGCATGGTAACGTATAACCTCAATAGTGACATTGAATCAAAATAGAAAAAGTACTAAGCACCTACCTTGAAGAATCTTCAACCTTCAGTGAGGGCCTTGATAGTTTCCTCTCTGTATAAATGATTGAAAAAAAACCTCATTCCTCAAAAATTTTTTTTTATATATTCTTAGTCACTTAAATCAATGCATGTTAACAAAAACCATTCAATGATGAAGTGCCAATTTATATTAGATCAGTCAAATTTTATTTGCTCTTTTCATACAAACTACAAACAACATATAAACATCTGTGTGGATGACAAACACGGCAGCAGTGTATTTCCTCAGCTGTCACATCTTGACCTTAGTCAACATGTTAGTGGGTGGACCATCATTAATCTATCTATTACAATGCATCATGCTCTTTTCTATTGATAACTGACTATGGCTTACATCACTAGCATAGACTTCTATAAGTCCCTTGGGTTTTGGACATTGGCTCTGTCAGTTGACAGCCTAGACTTCTATAAGTCCCTTGACATAGGTTCTGACAATTGACAGCCAAGACATCTATCAGTCCCTTGACATAGGCTCTGACAATTGACAGCCTAGACATACAGATTGGATATTGGCTCTGACAAGATGCTGGGTTTAGGAGTCAACCAAAAGCAGTGAAAAAAACCCAGATGAATGTAACACACCTTTGGATGTCCCACTCCTGTATCTGGGCTGAGGCTGTGTCTGTAAAAGAAAGTGCAAACAAGGAGACAAAGTGATTCCATCCCTTGTGCCAAATTGGCAGAAGGAAGAAAGTCTGAATCTGCAAAACTGACCAAAGAAATATAATGATTTCTTACTATTTTAGTACTTTATTCTTACTATTTACTATTTTATTTAGTGTTTTCATGAATTATTTGAATTTCTCAAGTTTTTCCAAACCATTGTTTGCTAGACAATAAAGTTTAAAAAACATCGATACCCGTATGTGTGATTCCTTAACTGCTGTAGCCAGGGTTAATATTTATTGTAGCGTGTACATGTATCTGAATGAATAATGGGGGCATAATCCTTGAAAATATACGGCAGTTAAAGGTCAAATGCTTCGGCCTGGCATCCTCTCCCCAGCAAAGATAGTTGACTATTTTGGAAGGCTGTCTCCAGAGGGCTGGATAGCTCAGATGGTAAGAGCACTGGTACATTAAGACAGAGGTCTCGGGTTGAAGTCCAGGTCCTAACATTTTCATATATTTCTCTATTCTTTTTAATTTCCCAGTTTTCCATTCTGCTATTAATTTGAAAATGAAATATCAAAAATTAGGAGGGCACGATGTTTTAATCCTAGCAGGAAATGTGCTTTAATCCTCATTTGCTTTGAAATAATGAATTTTGGGCCCCACACTTTGTTTCTGAAAAATGGTTCAGTCATGTAAGGACGTTTAAAATATGTTTGTTAGTGGAACATCAACAGGTTCCAGCTGGTTGGATGCATATGACGTCAATGCACCAAACATTAGTCAAATTACACTGTAAGAAGAGTTCAAGTATATCTATAACACCAGTATGGACTGTGTACTGTTGTCCATGTGGCCACGTGGAATTTGGTGTCACTCTGACTGACAGGCACTCTGACTGATAGGCCAGTTGTGGGTGGACTGGAGGAGGGGGCAAGCCATAGCACTGAATGAGGCCAAGGTGGGGCTTAACTTGGATAGGCCAGCTGTGGGTGGACTGGAGGAGGGGGCATGCCATAGCATTGAATGAGGCCAAGGTCGAGCTCAATTTGGAGAGGCCAGCTGTGGATGGACTGAAGGAGGAGAGGGGGGGCATGCCATAGCATTGAATGAGGCCAAGGTTGAGCTCAACTTAAATAGGCCAGCTGTGGCAGGATTGGGGGGGGGCATGCCATAGCACTGAATGAGGCCGAGGTCGAGCTCAACTTAGATAGGCCATCTGTGGATGGACTGGAGGAGGGGCATGCCATAGCACTGAATGAGGCCAAGGTCAAGCTCAACTTGGATAGGCCAGCTGTGGATGGACTGGAGGAGGGGCATGCCATAGCACTGAATGAGGCCAAGGTCAAGCTCAACTTGGATAGGCCAGCTGTGGCTGGACTGGAGGAGGGGGCATGCCATAGCACTGAATGAGGCAAAGGTTGGGCTTAACTTGGATAGGCCAGCTGTGGCTGGACTGGAGGAGGGGGCAAGCCATAGCACTGAATGAGGCCAAGGTTGGGCTTAACTTGGATAGGCCAGCTGTGGGTGGACTGGAGGTGGGGGCATGCCAAAGCATTTATTGAGGCATTAGTCAAGCTGAACTTGGAGTGAACAGAGTGAGTGTAGGAGGTTTGCATCGTTAATATATAGAACATTTTGGTTGAACAAGGCTGTCCATGAAATGCCATTGTAATTGCCTTACCTGTGGGGATTTGATGTCATCTTTTTTCATTTTTTGCTTTTCTTTGTTGATGTATTTGACAATAGCTGCATCAAGGGCGTCAAGGCAAACAAGTCAGACATTCAAACCATAATCGTTGCTTAACTAATGGGCCACTTCATATCATACAAATTGTGGAAAAACAAAGACGATTTGCAGGAACAGGCCCCAGACCTCTGGTCCAAATTTGACTCGATGACAAAAACAAACTGTAAAAGAATTGTTTTTTGCAACGCTTGTGCATGCTAAGAAAGTCTGCAATTGTGTGCTACATGTAGCTGCTGTCACAGACTCGTACTGGGGCACATGGTTTGATCAAATGATCTTCACTCAATGGTTTACTTGACTATTGTATTTGATATACTGTGAAAGTAGGCCTATTAGTATTACTAGTAAATGTGATTCAAGAAAACCTGCATACAATTGGGAAACATGTTTCCAGTGCAGTATTGAATTGACTCAAAGTCGCGACTCAATGTCAGCTCATGACTCGGACTTGTGGCCCAAGTACATGGACTTGGTCTCAACCTGGATGAATCAGAACTTGGACAGGCGAATACACGTCTCATATCTAGCCCCCCACCTCTCTACTATTCCGGACATGAACAAATGTTGATATTTCATGTAAAAAAGGATACAATCAATGTATCGGATGCTGACGTCCCAGTTACGAGCATTGGCCAAGACGTTGCTGGTTCCATAGGTCTGTGTACAAACAGGTAAGCAAAACAGTTCCTGGTCACAATACTGCATAATGACTATGCATGGTAGGCAACATACAATTGCTATAAATTCAAACACACAGGACTGGCTGGCTTGGAAGTGAAGCTACAGTTATCTGCATGCCAGAAAGGACAGTTTTCTATTGGTTTACAGATGCATAAAGGTGTACAAGTGCCAGGTATACAAACCAAGATTCGGATTCAGATAGGGTCTGACATTTCTATCCTAGTAGGACTTTTCTGAAAAGCAAAAACTGCTAGGATCAGATCCTCTCCATTTTGAAATTTGCTTTTTGGTCATACAACCAATTTTCACTGGGCCACTTTTGAGTGCCTATGAATGCCACACGTTTTTGTTTGTTTTAAGGGGGAATGAAACCCAGAGAAAAATGTTGGCTTATCTGATTGGGTGTTAAAAAAACCTACAATTACATATGTGCTACTCACCTACGATTTTCATAAAGAGGGAAAAATCGTGGAATTCAGTGGTCGAATTTGCGTTCCGGCAACCCTCCATATTTTTGAAGGGGCCGCCAATCATTGCGGGGGGGGGGGGGGGGGGTTGATATCACAATGGAAAACTTCTGTATGGGCCCGGACGGATGTACCCCCTACTATACTGTTTGTATACACTCACGAGCTGAGCGATGGTGTACTGCCAGGCTTTTGGATGTCAAAATGTCAGCGGTAAAAAGCTGGGGAAATCTTTCCATGCAGTTCCCAACAAGGACAAGAGATCTGAGTTGTTTAGAAAGGGGATGGTGTGGATGTCTGTGTGGCATTTGTCATGCTGAATATTGTTTTATGGTAGGTTGAGAAGACCCGCTGTATAAAATTCAGACAATTGTAGTGTCTCTCTGGCTTCAGAAGGACTGGCACATTGCAACACCACCAGCGCTCAAACTTTGAAGGACCCGGCATGAACTGGTTATGTCAGTAAGCAGTTTTTAACAATTCTGTATATTATGTACTTTTAAAGGCCCTATACAAAAGGTCAAAAGATTGCCACAGTTTGTGTGTTAAACCATTAAACATTCCAAAAAAGAAATCCTGCGAAGGTTTTAGCTCAAACGGAAATCTGAGAAAGTAAAAAGAAAAAAAAGGTCACGTCATGGTTTTTGCACCGTTCTGTAGTGTAAGAAATAGTTTATTACTCGCAAGTAATAAGCTATTTGTCAATGTTTGAGTAAAGATTTCTTGAGAAGTACAGCATCACAGACCATAAGATTTCAACATGAGGATTCTATCATGACCATCTACAAAATGTGTAAATTAGAAGGAAATCTGTGGACATCAATGTTTTCTGATCTTCCCAATGTAGTATTGGGCCTTTAAGTCCTATGAATTAAAGAAGCTGCCAAACTCAACTGCTTCTTTGACTATCCAAAGGACTAAAACCAAAGGACTGAATCAAAAATTCCATTCTACAAACATACCACACAGCGGTCCCATGGATTAAGGAAGAGCAAGCAATCTTACAAAACATTTTACACAACTACTTAAATGAAAAAGCCCACAGATCCAATTGCCTTAAAATTCTTCCATAATTAAGTTCCAGCTAAACAAATTGGCTGCTCTTCTTAAAATTTTGTGGGCCTGACGTTTCAATCCTAGCAGGACCTTTCTCAAAGGCAGAGTGACAAGGACAAAACAGATGCATGTACACGAAGGAAGGGGCAAAAGATTGAATAGGACACGGATGAGAAACAAAGGACAAAGAGTAAAGCTGGTAGGGAGAGATCAAAGGGAAGGGCAAGGAGTAGGGTAGGGATTAGTGAGGAGGAGGGAAAGATCAAAGAGAGAAGTGTGGAGGAGTGAACACAAAAGAAGGATTATCAGAAAGCTGCATGGTGTTAGTCATTACCCTCCTGAATGTTGAGACCATGTGGTTGAACAGTCCGAAGACGCTTCATCCACACTTTCTCATGGCTAAGACGGACAGCATTACTATGGTGACCAAGTGATTATATGCCCAGTACACTCATATTTGATATCATATCTGATATTGAATGATCAGGGAGATTGAAGTGGTACCCAACAGGGGTGTCCATTTTACCGGTTTTGATTGTAGACCTATGGCCATAGATACATTTTTTGAGGGTGTTTTTGGTCTCGCCAACATACTGAACATTACAAACTCATCCGTTTCTCATCCTTCCACCTCTCTTCCCCTTCCCACGTGTACATGTATCTGTTTTGTCCTTGTCACTCTGCCTTTGAGAAAGGTCCTGCTAGGATCGAAACATCAGGCCCACTAAATTTTAAGATTTGCATTTTGGTCATTTTAGTTGGTAAGCAGTTTGCAACATTTTTGTATATCACCAAATTGGCTGCTGTGATATTACTCCCAACAAGAATTCACTTGCAGCAGTGTTTGTGCGTCATGTTAAGATCAGAGTGTGGCAGATGTCATATAGATTGGTTACCTTTGAGATTGTGGCTTTCTGTACAATGGCTTTTCCTCGGGTGACCTGGCAGGAACATACAGAATAAAATGGTTTATTAGCTCAATAGAAAAGTCAAATCAATAGTGTCAGGATCCTACAAAATGACTCTTATGGACCTCATTTGTAGCAAGTATATAACATTCATATCACGTACAACTGTACTGTATTTTTCACATAGAACCTTTGAACTTCAAAGCATACAAATATCTTCAGTTTGTCTTTATAACCTAGACAACTCATTGTAATATCTAAAGCGGTCAAACGGTTGAATGATTTCCTTTCATTTGAAAGGAATACATAGGCCTATAGAACTATTTCAAAGGTATATTATGACTATTGTATGAAATATCCTGTCCATAAATGTCCTCAAGTAACAATTGAAATGTCTCTTTTCTGGTCTAAAAAATGTTTGATGTCAATTCTACTCTTCAAGACTCAGCGTATAAGCTGCTTGGTATAATATAAGTCGCAATAACATTTATTAGGCAAAATCAGCGTATAAGCCGCAGCTTATATTCCGATAATTACAGTAGTTGAAACGCTGTGACAAGTCCAACAAATGGATCAATCAATGGGTGTTTGCAGCCCCTAGGGATCTACCTACCATGCCGTCCCTGCCACCAGAACCACTGGGAGAGTCAACAGCTCCATGCGCTGAACTAAAAATCAAACAAAAGTCAAACATGTCAGAAATCTGCTTGACCATGGTTCAGGATAAAACTAGGGTTTGTAAAGGAATTGCCTGGAGGTACATACGAAACAAAAGAAAACACAACAAAATGTGCGTAGTAAAGAATACAAAATTTAAAACGTTATGTCGGCCAAATTGGCGGCAATTTGTCGGACCTTAAATCAAGCGTTGTGATTGGTAAATTTGTCAAGGGGCGTGGCCTACTGGATCGGTGTAATCACATCTCTCGGGTCTTAGGTCACAAAGTTAGAGACTTGTATCCAAGTCACTGTCAAATTTCAGTCTCCATTGGAGAGAAAATTCTCAACTTTTGACAGTTTTTCTTGAATAGTAGGCTATCTATTAGTGAAGGGGCTACTTGCACAGTATATCAAATATTAATTGTCAAGCAAACTGTTTAGAGAAAGTCATTGACCAGCCTGGTATCCCAATAAGAATGTGTACAAGCTGCTAGATGGCGATTGCAGTCTATCTTGTTTGAGTCGTGTCATGCAAGTTGAGTTTGAATCAGAGTCCGAGCCAGTGGATCCAATCAAGTCTGAGTTCGCATCATTTGCTATTGTGTCTCAAGTCCAAATCATGGAAAATGAGTCACATAAGTCTGCACTGATATATATTGCTGTCAGTTTATACATGTAGGTCTATATAACTTTATGGACTGAAGACACGACAGTTAAGTACAAAGTTTAGAATGCTCAGTTGAGATGACAGTGTAATACACCTGGTATGTATGGCAGGAGTAGACTCCAATCCAGCCTCATTTTTGACATGGCAGTGTAATGCAGCTGGCATGTATAACAGGAGTAGACTCCATTCCAGCCTCATTTTTGAGGTAGCAACCATACTCACTCTTTACTCTGCTGGAATGGGCTGGGTGTGGACACAGCTGGGCTGGCTGCTGACTGCATCACCCCTGCGGCATTCTTGGAACATTCCAGCTTGACCTCTGGCCGGTCAGAAACCACATAGCTGATATCTTTGCTCAGAAATGTCTCAACAACCTACATGTAAGAACAAAGAGATGAGTCCACCATAGGAAAGAAATCCAATCCACATTTTACCACTTCTGGTGCAGATATGTAGATGTCATAAAAACAGACTAGGAATCTTTTGACACTGCAAAACATTCAACTGGCTCAGCTGAAAAGTTGAAGAAAATAGTTAAAATCAAACCTACTGCCTCCTGCAAGATATAGTATATGCTGAAAAAAGGTATGTTCATTGAGCTTGATACGGCATTAGTTTGACGTTCCTTGAATGATTAGTAGTAGCTCAGTAGTAATACACAACATTGCACCCAAAAACTGTTAAGAAAAAGGCCCTGCTAGGATTAAAAAACATCAGGCCTTCCTAATTTTTCAATTTAAAAAAATGACGTATTTAATAATGGGCTGTCAGTCAAGAGCAAGGAATGTGCTTTAACTTACCCCACCAAGATCTTCAAGGTCTTTTTTGAGTTTAGCATGCTGCCTCCTGACATCGAGGTAGAAAGATTTGCCTCTGAGAGGCTGATAGGACTCATCCTGAGGGCATTTACTTCTACTACCTTGATCTGTGAACAATATAAAAAAATACAAAATAGCTATGGTAATAGCTATAATATGGACTCGCACTTGTGTATGGACTTGCACTTGGGCGTGGACTCGCACTTGGGTATGGACTCGCACTTGGGTATGGACTCGCACTTGGGTATGGACTCGCACTTGGGTATGGACTCGCACTTGGGTATGGACTCGCACTTGGGTATGGACTCGCACTTGGGTATGGACTTGCACTTGGGTATGGACTCGCATTTGGGTTTGGACTCGCACTTGGGTATGGACTCGCACTTGGGTATGGACTCGCACTTGGGTATGGACTCGCACTTGGGTATAGACTCGCACTTGGGTATGGACTAACACTTGGGCATGGACTCACAATTGGGTATGGAGCCGCACATGGGTATGGAGTCGCACTTGGGTATGGACTCGCACTTGGGTATGGACTCGCACTTGGGTTTGGACTCGTTACTTTAATCCCCCAAACAGGCAAGATTTTAGTTAAATACCTACACCTTAAAAGGGTGGAAAAAACCTCAATGCACAATAGACAACCTACTGTTATGTAAACAATAGCCATTGTCTGGGGCCACTTACCAAAACAATTGGACTTACCGTTTTCCCCCAAATCATGATTTGTGCGTATCACGCGTATGTTGTGGGTATGTAGGAATAGTGAAGTACTGTATACAGTGAACATTTATTGAAATTATACACAACCACGTACTGATTGTTGTGTAGTTTAACTCATGCTTGTGATTCAATTTTGTTCGGCAAGTGGTTGTGCCAGACAGTGGCTATTGTCTAGTGTCTACATAACAATAGGTGGTCTATTTTGGCTTTAGATTTTCCAACCCTTTCACATTGTTTTACCTATAATCTTGCCAGTTTCTTAAAAATTTCAGGTGTCGATTTCACCAAACTCATCGTAACTTATGATCAATGGCAAGATAATGAGCCATGCACAGAAACCATACGGTGTGTCACAACTTAAGATGGGTTATCCATCGTAAGTTGAATTAAGGGCTTTGTAAATCCAGCCCAGGTCTAGTAAGATTCTTCTGTAACTAGGCCTGCTGTCAAGCCCTATTTTCACTCAATTAAATGCCTGAAGATTGATGACAAACCTTTTTTCTTGGCTCCTTGGTTGACTAGGCCTGACCGTCCACCTTTCTGCTTGGAGAATGACATCATGGCATCTTAGGTCAAGACTCTTGTACCTGTAACTACTGAAGTACTGCAGCACCTACAAGTACATGTACATACACACAATGTATCAACCAATAATGATAAAACTTTATCCAAGTACAGTAGGCCTACAACATTTGTATGAATATGTACATGTTTATGACCCCAAGCCCCTATTTAAGTACGCAGTGGCTATTGTTACGGCAGCCGTAACGCAATTTCCATTTTCTATAGTTACGGCACTGCAACTGCGCAAGCGCGAGGACATGACAGATTTTGCCCAGGTAGCGCCGCCTCCAGTCAAGCTCACTACAGGCACAATAAACATGGCAAATTCTCTGGCTGTAGGCACATCATTTGCTTGTCTTGAAGCAATATCCCTGTCATTATCGGAATGGAAAAAAGTGTATTTTACAATCATGTATTATAAGAAGCTCTCGCACGGTGAGATCGGCAAAAAAAACGGGTCCCTTACAAAGTTGTCAGCGATGCACTGTACTACAATGTCGACTTCGCGTGCGTGCATGTGGTGGCAGAAAATACGAGAAGTCATTCGATTTTATGGAGGTTTAGAAGACCAGACCACTATACAAATTATAAAACTATATACCTATAAATCAACGTTGTAATTTTCTTTAATCAAACAGTGGCAAAAATAATGACGAATGTATCATGCAAAAGCAACAAATCAAGATCAAGCACGACAACCGGACGGCAGCGTCGCCAGCTAACATCGCGCTTCCGAAGTTAGAGCATGTCACCGTTTGTCACGGCCAGCGGGCCAGAAGCACTAGCTTCGTGGTTGGATCTGGTGCATGTCCTAGCAGTAGCACTTGTGCAGTTGGAGTGCCGTAACTATAGAAAATGGAAACTGCGTTACGGCTGCCGTAACAATAGCCACTGCGATTTAAGTAACGTCCATTTCAATGCTAGATTGAACTTGAAGGGTGTTTTACTAAATAATACAAGTTGTAGGATCTAATGACACAAAATTAGATGTCAAGAATTGTTAGCATATATCTCTTTGTGATTGTGTACAAAATGCACTGGAAATACATTAAAGCATCAGCAACTGTAGCACAATAATGATTAAAACAAATAATAAGAGAAAGGAACAGAGGTCAACAAAGTTCACTTTCATGAAAACAAACACATTGTAGAGAGGCAAATGTGACTGGACCGGGAATGTGAACCCAGGCTGCAAGTTTAATAATGATACTAACTATAGCGGTCACACTAATTGGCGTCAAGATGGCATCAAGACACGATAGTGGCATCAACCTGGCGTCAACACACCCGCGTTGCGTTCAAAATTACCAAAAGCAGTAGCAGACTTTTTATTACCGGCCAAAACAATTTTTGGGCTTGAAAAAGAGAGATGAGGCATCAAGAAATTGCCGTTCCCATTCAATTTTGTTTTCTTCGATACATTTTGAATGTGTTGACGCCGTGTTGACACCACTATTGTGTCTTGACGCCGTCTTCACACCAATTAGTGTGACCTCTAATAAGTATACTATATACTATATACTAGTATAGGCAGTGTACCGGTATACTGTGTTGTCAATGGCATTCTTCAGCAAATGCTATTTTGCCATTCCCTAATTCTGATTGGAAACCTCAAAATAACGTTTGCAGAAAAATGCAGGTGCTGGCAAAATATAAATGTACACTGCCTTTTTATATTTGTGCTACAACAATAGTCCGAGTAACTTGGACCCTTACAATCGTCCTTTTATTTAAAAAAAATTGAGGTTTCGATTGTAAGGGTCCAAGTGACTTGGACTACTACAACAAGTACAACTAAAACTCAGTACAAGTACAATGTGCTACAATGTACTAGTACTAGTAGTAGTACTAAGTACTACTACTAATACTATGTAGTGTAGCTGCATTTGCTGTTTCTCTGCAACTAAACTGTGCACAACAAGTCGTCCACGTCCATCGAACGAAAACAAGATCCGTTTATAGATCCGATCCTACAGGTAAGACTTTAAACGCTACTAAAATTCACGAATTACTGCTGCTATAACTCGTACAACCACTGTCAGCGCAGCAAATATTGCCCCTAACTCAACTGTAGCACCTGACACAGTGACAGTGACACTGAGCACTGTGATGTGACACAGTACTCAGTGCTGACTACTGTCGTATACTTGAAATACTACAACACTTTTTTAAGTCGGAAATTCACACCATTACCCCATTTTGGAAAATAACACCCTTATTACTGTTAGGTTACTTTATTCAATCATAAGATTAAATAGAACCTGAATATTGGGGACATCTTGCATCTCAAAAAATAAATAAACAAACCGTAAACACTACGATCACAGACGCTCACAACTCACCTCCATTCAGAACGTTGAACGTCGCCATCTTTGTTTTCCAATGGACCCGCAACGCGAGCTTCAAAAATGCCACTAACCAGACTGGTTCGTATCATAGTAGCACAGGCAAACGAGGCCGCTGCGTCGGCACACAGACCAGTAAAAAACTACACTGCACATTGCATGACCTGGCTCAAGGTAGCCGCGTATTCGGCCCAAAATCCCAGCCGCGTATTCAGCCGCACATTCACACAAACCTAGAACGCATGCGGCAAAAGGAGGCCCTTTTTCCGACGTGCATCGGGTCCGTTTTTTAACGAAATAAAATTATTCCAGCACATACCATGAACTTTAACACATCAATCTTCAACAAGAGTATGTAATCTAATAAATATATTATTTACAGCCCCTTCGACTGAGTTTTTATAGGCAAATTGAGGGACAAAATGCGACTCTAAAAAAAGCCCCAAAATTTGCCAAAGATTTAAGTACGTGACAACAAATGCTCAGTAAAAACAAAATGTACCCTTCAATTTTGAGAAAAGTTGGATTTTTCTTCCACAATCCAACTCATCCAACCCATGGGCAGGCCCAATTTTGGAGAGGGCATATTCTTTTCACTAATTAGTGTCTAATTAGGACTCTAATGATGGGCGCCATTTTGGACCCAAATCGTCAAAAATGGGCAACTCGCTACCACCATGCTGACAGTAGTGCTCCGTAAAAACAAAATGTACCCTTCAGTTTTGAGAAAAGTTGGATTTTTCTTTCACAATCCAACTCATCCATCCTATGGGCAGGCCCAATTTTGGAGAGGGCAAATTCTTTTCACTAATTAGTGTCTAATTAGGACTCTAATGATGAGCGCCATTTTGGACCCAAATCGTCAAAAATGGGCAACTCACTACCACCATGCTGACAGTAGTGCTCCGTAAAAACAAAATGTACCCTTCAGTTTTGAGAAAAAATGGAATTTTCTTCCACATTCCAACTCATCCATCCTATGGGCAGGCCCAATTTTGGAGAGGGAAAATTCTTTTCACTAATTAGTGTCTAATTAGGACTCGCTTTATGAGCGCCATTTTTGACCCCAAATCGTCGAAAATGGGCAACTCGCTCGCACCATGCTAAAACTAGTGCTCCGTAAAAACAAAATGTACCCTTCAGTTTTGAGAAAAAATGGAATTTTCTTCCACAATCCAACTCAACCAACCCATGGGCAGGCCCAATTTTGGAGAGGGCATATTCTTTTCACTAATTAGTGTCTAATTAGGACTCTAATGATGGGCGCCATTTTGGACCCAAATCGTCAAAAATGGGCAACTCGCTACCACCATGCTGACAATAGTGCTCCGTAAAAACAAAATGTACCCATTCCATTTTTTCTCAAAACTGAAGGGTAAATTTTGTTTTTACGGAGCACTAGTTTTAGCATGGTGCTAGCGAGTTGCCCATTTTCGACGATTTGGGGTCAAAAATGGCGCTCATAAAGCGAGTCCTAATTAGACACTAATTAGTGAAAAGAATTTGCCCTCTCCAAAATTGGGCCTGCCCATAGGATGGATGAGTTGGATTGTGAAAGAAAAATCCAACTTTTCTCAAAACTGAAGGGTACATTTTGTTTTTACGGAGCACTATACTGTCAGCATGGTGGTAGCGATTTGCCCATTTTTGACGATTTGGGTCCAAAATGGCGCCCATCATTAGAGTCCTAATTAGACACTAATTAGTGAAAAGAATATGCCCTCTCCAAAATTGGGCCTGCCCATGGGTTGGTTGAGTTGGATTGTGGAAGAAAATTCCATTTTTTCTCAAAACTGAAGGGTACATTTTGTTTTTACGGAGCACTACTGTCAGCATGGTGGTAGCGAGTTGCCCATATTTGACGATTTGGGGTCCAAAATGGCGCTCATCATTAGAGTCCTAATTAGACACTAATTAGTGAAAAGAATTTGCCCTCTCCAAAATTGGGCCTGCCCATAGGATGGATGAGTTGGATTGTGGAAGAAAAATCCAACTTTTCTCAAAACTGAAGGGTACATTTTGTTTATACGGAGCACTATTGTCAGCATGGAGGTAGCGAGTTGCCCATTTTTGACGATTTTGGTCCAAAATGGCGCCCATCATTAGAGTCCTAATTAGACACTAATTAGTGAAAAGAATTTGCCCTCTCCAAAATTGGGCCTGCCCATAGGATGGATGAGTTGGATTGTGGAAGAAAAATCCAACTTTTCTCAAAATTTTAGGGTACATTTTGTTTTTACTGAGCATTTGTTGTCACGTACTTAAATCTTTGGCAAATTTTGGGGCTTTTTTTAGAGTCGCATTTTGTCCCTCAATTTGCCTATAAAAACTCAGTCGAAGGGGCTGTAAATGATATATTTATTAGATTACATACTCTTGTTGAAGATTGATGTGTTAAAGTTCATGTTATGTGCTGGAATAATTTTATTTCGTTAAAAAACGGACCCGATGCACGTCGGAATAAGGGCCTCCTCTTGCTGCATGCGTTCTAGGTTTGTGCGAATGTGCGGCTGAATACGCGGCTGGGATTTTGGGCCGAATACGCGGCTACCTTGAGCCAGGTCATTGCATGCTGGAGCTCTGGCTGCAACTGTGGCTCCGTCTATTACTAGTATTACCATGGTATCACATGGATCCGGACATTCAATTTTATATTTTATATTTATTTAATTTTTCGGGATACATGTACAGCATTCACATCACAGCACATTTAAGTAGGAATAAAGTGGAAAACAGAAATAAAGCAATAATATTTTTTTTTTTAAGGTTCGTCAAGACAAAGATCACGAATATCACTTGAAAGAGAGTTTAAAAATCTGGGGGAAAGGATAATTTTGCACAGTTAGTTCGGTTGTATAGATGTTTGAAGAGTAAGACGTCCGTTTCCCTGTTGTTTGGCTGAGGGAGAAAAGAAGAAGGGATGATGTTGTGTTTATAGAGACATATTTAACCACAAAAGAAACACTCGAATAAATCCGTCTATTGTAGAGTCTATAGAGAGGATGTAAATTAAGTTTTTGCAGGCGTTCTTCAAAAGAGATTGAAGTAGCAACATTATGGAAGGCATACTTTTGTGAAGCGACGTTGAATGGGTTCAAGACACTTGAACTTACAGGCATTGGGAAACTGATATTCTATTTTTAACTGAAAAAAGAACACTTCAACTTGAATGAAAAGAAAATTTGCACTTTTTGGCTGCTTAAGTTAATGACGGGTACTAAGTATACAGGCTGACCCTATGGCCTGAACGGCCACGCGTGTGGGTTCGAAAGTCTCGTTCTGAATCTGATCCAATAATTTATACACGTAAAATGTACATGCACGTGCATGTACATGTGTACATGTACATTGTACGTGTACAATGTACATGTACATGTACATGTACAGTGTACGTGTACTGTTATGTACAGTACATGTACATGTACAGTACATGTACACGTGCTACGTGTACATGTACAGGTACATGTACATGTACATGTGCACGTACAGTGTACATTTGTACAGTAAACTGTACATTCACGCCTCCGTGCGATGAAACGTTCATGATGGATTTTATAATTAGACATTCGTATTGCATGAGTCGATCTTTACTCGAAGTTGAAGTGCCAAAGCTAAATTTAGATTCCACGAGGGACAGGCCTACTATACGTACTAGCTCTTTAATTTCTTAAGGTGATCAAAAATGTTGCAAACTGCTTACTCAGTTACTGACTAAAATTACCAAAATGTAAATCTTAAAATTTAGTGGGCCTGACGTTTCGATCCTAGCAGGACCTTTCTCAAAGGCTCTTTAATTTCTTCTTAATTGCGTATGAGCAAGCATTTTTTGGTCCAAGCATTTCAAATTCTCACTGTTCCTGCGGCCGGGGTTGGGTTTGGGTTAGGTTCAGGCTTGTATCTAGCTCTTGCGGGGGGGGGGGGGTAGGTCATTCAATTATGTGGTGCGGTCTGGTCACTGGGCCACATTATTTTGATTGGGGGCATCTCTCCAACCATGGAGGAAGGAATCCTCCATGCTCCAACGATGTTCAACGTGTTCTTGAACTGGCCGCACACCTTCATTCAGCTGAAGTGATTAACCCCTTATCCCCTTATTCTCTATAATCACCTCATCCCTTCAACCCGGCCCTCACCCCCACCTCCAGTAATCCAATGCCCCCCTTATCCCGGCCCATCAAACACCCCCAATCCCCCTCGTCCGGTGCACTGGGCCGTTCTTCCCCTCGTTCGCTATAATCTCCTCCACTTCTCACCCCTCTTCACCAAATCCCCTCATCCCCTTATCCCCTTCCCCCTTGTCCCGTCCTCCACCTCTCAGGCAGATCTCCCCATCACCCGAGCCCTCGGTCATCCCTCAGGATCATCCCCTAATGCAGATCCATACACCTCTCCCCCTCATCCCCCGTCCCTCATCGCCTCGTCCCCTCGTCCCCTAATCCCCTCACCACTTAATCCCTTTATCCCCTATCCCCTCACGAAATTATATTGTACAGTGTACGTCGCCCAAAAATTCGCAACTAGCCGTGAAAATGCATGTCCGTTTGGGGCTACCATAGGTTGTGTGCATTGTACACATGTACTGTACATGTACTGTATAACACTGGTACGGTATATACTGTACATGTACACACATATGTACATGTACATGTACAAGACACTGCTGTCGCTGATTGGCAAAATCAGCTCACTCGTCATCCCTCATCATCCGCGCCGCCTGTCTCCACAATCCCCTCCTACCATCGTCCCTTTCTCCCATTCCCCCTTCCTCATAATGCATGCAGCTAATCTCCATAATCCCTTCATCCCCTTATTTTATCCCCTCCCGAATTGCAAGACTGGTCGCAAAACAATAATTCTCGGCGTCGCAAAACCTAAGTTCTCGTACGGTAGGCCTAGACTATAGGTCGCCAAAATAATCGCGACCAGTCGTGAAAATTTATATAATTTATGTCCCTTTTGGGCCGCCATAGGTTGTGGCAAAAATAGTCCACACGGGTAACACACTCACGTTGCTGATTGGCAAAATAAGCGAACTCATCATCACTCATCAAAATAAATACGCAGCACTAGCAGTACATTATATGACTACAGTTGTACTTGTACTAGTACCACTCGCCGGATGACATCATGGCGGCAGGACCTCCCTTTCGTATCTCAAAATGTTTGAGTTTTGCGATCATACTATCCATTTACTTCTGCAATATGTCAGTTCATTGTGCCCTAGATGGCAGTAAACTGGGTAAGTGGAATCATTCAATCGGTGTTACGATTCGAGGACATTCTCTCTCTGAAAAGTTCAGTTGTGAGTGAGTGGGAAGTTGGCCGTCACATTAATGCGTGTGACGAATTTTGACAAACTACAGTCATGCAGTGTCACTGTCAGTCACTGACTACATCATGACTTAGAATTGGAATACAGTTACGTATTACCGGTATATTATTAATAACTTAGGCGTAACTTGACACGCATCAGATCAAGATGTACATGTATTTCACTTGTACTGTAGTTGTACAAATGTATCGTGGGAACCCCCGTTTTCGACGCTACACGTTTTCGACGCTTAGCCTTCTACTTGTTCTAGTTCTAATTAACTCACATCGCACTATGAAAACAACTCCGTATAACGATCTCAGACTTCGTATCTTACAGTTGGTTTCCTGCTCTTGTCAGTCACCGAAAATGTGGAAATTTAAGGCTTTTCCAGTAGGCCAAACTCGTGTTATTCAAAAAGTTGCTCTTTAGGGGTCTATTTTCGTAGGTACAAAAATGGCAGTTGCTTCGAAGCTCCAGTTTTCTTTATTGTTGGTCCTAAAAAAATCTGAGTTTACCATAACAAACCCCAACATCCGTAGAAAAAAATATATCACGCAACTTGAGGCAGTCCGTTCAGGGTAAAAACTATGGAGGCTACTACTAGTTAGTACTAAAGGGCGTCTCGCTTATATATTTTTTTTAAATTTATTTTTTATTATTATTTAAAGACAAAAAGCAACATGGCCCAATAGGCTTTTTTTTTAAATGAAAAAAATAAAAGGGCAGCTATAGAAAGTACCAAGAAGGAGGAAATGTGTCTCTGGAGTGACATTGGGAAAGGTCATAACTGAAGAAGCAGCGAGAAAGAGGATTGTGGAGTTTTTTTTAAACGTCACAAAAGAAGACATCAACCAGACCAATACGTTTTAAGCATAGATTATGAATGATTTGAGGAAAGTGTTAGAAGCAGTGTGGAAAAACAAAAACAAAGATGATCGAACACAAAAAAACATACAGGGAAGAATTTTACAGTGCCACACAGCATTTTGAGTTATTTTAAGAATTTATTTTGCGTTTGGCTGCACTGGGAAACCTTACTAAACACCACTGACGAAAATAGGTGACGATGCTTACAGCGCGGTGCGCCGCGGACGTCAACAAAACCGGGTAATCTTACGGAAGTGACAGGCTTGATCAACCTTCTCTATGATTATTCTAATAGTCTGTGGTGTGGAGAAAGTGACTGGGACCTCTTTTAGTGTGAAACTTTCGTCCACATTGTTCAGTTTGAAGAAAAGTCCTTATATCGTCGAAAACCGGTTATTGGAGGATATATGTTTAAAAGTTGTACGACGTTCTCGGAAAAGAGGTGAACACTTGACTTACACTACTGTGTTGTGTGTCATGTACATGTACTGAGAGTAATTTATTATGCAAAGATGTTGCTAATTGCTTTTTGACTAAATTGACCAAATTGCAAATATCAAAAATTAGGAGGGCCAAACATTTTGATACTAGCACAAGTACCAGGACCTTTCTCAAAGGCAGTGCTGCTAGGATCAAAATGTCAGGCCCTCCTATTTTATTTTGTGATTGTTGGCAGTCTTGTTGAAACCATGAGTTCTATGCACTGCACTGTTGAGTCCAACAGTCCTATAGTATAACCCTCTGGTCTCTTTTACATAAAGATTGCCAATTTTGTTGATTGAGATTACATGTTATTACGTGTTATTCAATAAGGGTGTATCCTATTCTCAATGCAAAAACTGTTATATCTGTGATGCAATATGCGATACATCTATACAGTTTCAAATCCACTCCATGACCTTGACCAGCTCGATGATCAGATTTTTAAGTTATCTGCCCAAGAAAGCAGGAGTTCTGGGTTCGAAGCCTATCCGAGCTGCCTATATTTTTCAATATCAGGCTTTGGGCTAGGCAATGTGTAGTGTAATGTAGTGCTGAAATATTGTGCTGGCCAAACCCTCATTGAATCACATACATGCATATTTTGTTTTATTCGGCATTTGGTGCACATAGGTTTTCCAGCCTACTCCATGGTGGACGATGCAATGTCCACCAACCAGTTTGCTGTCAAATACGTGCATGAAGATGCAAACCCTGTACACTCAAGAATGAAACGAAGTGGATCATCCCCAGGAACAACTCCTGCATCAGTTTCCACCGATGAGGTATCCAGTTTCGGCCCTGAAACCGGGATTCTTTTTTTTTTTGAGGCTGTCAGTGTCAACATGCTTTCCATCTCTTGATTAAAGCTGATACCAATCTTGTTGTCTTGTTGTGGTTTTTTGGATTTATGCAATTTTGCCCAAAACAAGGCTCTCTCAATGCCACTCAAGGTGAAGGGCTAAGGAAAAGAAAAGACAGGGAGGAACTCAGGAAAGCTGAAGATAGGAATCGGCTTTCCAGTGCCAGATCATAAGAAGGTAATGGAAAAAGAAATGAATTGAAAAATGGCAAAGAAAACTTTGACTGGACCCATGACCGGGACTTGAACCCGAGACCTCTGGAATAATGTGCCAGTGCTCTTCCATCAGAGCTATCCAGCCCTTAGATGGCGGCCTTCCCTAATAGTGATGAAATATATATCAATTCAAAGATGAGTTTAAGATATATCCATGACTGACAGCTTTCTTTAAAACAAATAATGGGAGGGAAAGTGATTTAGAATGTTATTGATTAAGTCAAGGGCAAAGATCATTTGACTGGAGCTAGTCACCCGGATATGATCCTACTGTATACCAGGGTGAGGGGTACCTCTGGTTTAATGGACTGGGTCCTCAAACCACCTTGGGTACACCTAAAGTCATCACTTTGCCATTAAAGAGTTGCTTACTGGAAGTAGTTAACTATAAACTGCCATAGATCCTCAGTGATCACATCACCTCTTCATCAGAGGCATCGGTAAAACCCAGCATTAGCAGTTGAGGGATCACACACAGTAGCTGCAGCATTATTGCCTCAGACAGAACCAGGAAAACTGAAGACTGAATCTGTCTCACCTTGTCAACAGGCCGTGAATCACCAGTACTACAATTCATCTTACTTCTCCCAAGACACAAAGTACTATATTGACCTGGAAACGGAGGACTCCTTCACAGTCATCCCTCATAGGATCCTGTCTAGCAGTCATCTCACAGCAGTGGTAAGTCCAACCAAGCCTAGTCCATGTATATCTGTTCAATGTAGGTTTCAGACTCCCACAGTCAATGATCCCACAGTCAGCAGCAATCTAAAACTGTATGGCACCAATTTATATGATTTCTCCCTGTGGTCTGATCACAATCCAAGTGGGAATTATACTGTAAGGGCAAATACTCATATGTCTTGTGGGAATCATCTTGTGCTGTCAGAATGTTTAAGTCTGCGTGTGCAGATTGGATTGTATGGGAGCTGCTTGTTCTCTGATTGTAGATACATTTACATGTATGTTGGTTTCTGTTTGCAATAGAAAACAAGAACCATGAGTACTGCCACATCCTAAGTACAGCTGTGTGTATTTTTTTCTGCAGGCAGTCAGGCCAAGCACTGATCATACAGTGCTAATAATGCACAGTTTGTATGTCGAGTCTGGCAAGCCTATAGAATGTTGCTTACCATTTGAAACGGCATCTTGACGTAAATCTCTAATTTCCTATCCTTTGTTTGAATCGGTAATGGTTGAGGGTTTTTGTCCCTCGTTTCCCAACAGGCAGTAACATTGCCCTTTCCTTTCACCTTCTACGGCCATAATGTGAGCAAGGCCTACTTAGCCACTGGAGGTAAGTAATGGCTGTCTTATAGCTTTACTTCACTGAAGCACACGAAGCAATGAACCACATATCTTATTGGTCAGAGCCAAGCACTAGAAAACTGTGTCACTTGGCTTTATTGCAGCCATAGCAATTGGTTGCATAAGAACATGAGAAATTAATTTAAGAATATTTACTCTCTCAAATTAGGTTGGTAAATATTCTTACTCTAAATCAAAACTAGCCATTAAAATAAGCCCTTCAACCAACACTTTTCTATCTAGAATCACTTTCAATCAATTGGTCAAATAGGGGCCTACATGTAACTCTACTAATCCATTTCCAACATGATTCCCTGCACAAACCTGGGAATTATGGTCCATTACTGAGTATTTTCCCCACACATTACACTTAACCACTTCGCGCTGGATAATCTCTTGACGAAAGCCACAACGACATCCGAATTGTGTCGGGTTTTATTCTCTTGTACCCATAGTATACCCTTATTGATTTATTTCACAGAAATATATTGTTCCGATTGTTTTAGTGAGATTTAAAAATGATGCATTGTTTAAAAACTTCCGTATGGCGGTCATCGGCGCTGAACCCCCCCCCCCCCTCCCGGCGCGAAGTGGTTAAAGAGACACAGTTTGAAAAAAAGAAAAGCTTTACATCTTCATGGAGAAGACGACATCCAAGAAGAAAACAGAATTAAATTTAAAACCTGTTCCCACAATTGTGTAGTTCATTTTCTAAAAGTCAATTACACTATTGCTCTCTGGAATTCTAATGCGAAATTTATTACAGAGAGTTGTTTCCGTGGTTCTGGTGATGAACTTTGTAGTGTTGTTCTAAAATGGGTCTAGAATGCTTCCTTGAATGTTAATAGGCAGAAACCAGGATTGGATGAAGACTGCTAAACCAGTCGGTAATGGCCTTCTCTAAACCAGCCATCAGCCAATCATTTTATGTGTCATTTGGCCGTAGGGCCACTGCTAAATTCCACTCCTTTTGAGTGACACTTCACTTAGTGGTGCAGTGCAAAATCAAGCTGCATCAGTCAGGCCTTCATTTTAATAAATATGAGGAGAGCTCAAAATTGCTCTCCTTAATTCACTTTGTTGATTTGGACGATGTTTACAGGGTGTTCTCCGCGGCCGAAAAACACAAGTTTGACTTTTTCTGCCACGGCCGCACGGAGCGATTTGGCAATTTTCAACTTCCGATAACTCAAGAAAGAAATGAAAAATCCTTCACAAATTTTCAAGAATTCTAGGAAATACATTTCTTATGAGGTGTGCGTACTTCAGTTTACCGCGAAACTCGAAATATCGCTGGTATTAATGTAATTAACATTAGTTTATTTGTTAGAAAACAACTGTAAGGGCTGGCGGAAGTTAAACTATTCATTGCACACATACACAGCAATTACACACATACACATTCCGAGTACACACACTGGACAGCGGTCTCGCACCACTATCGACAAAAGATTAACCTCAACTCAACGTAAATCACGACGACGAGTACGGTCCAAAAAGCCATTTTTAGAGCAGATTTGGTTGCCATATGCCTTAAATTTCTAACACATTGCGCTTTTAAGTCATCAGCAAACACAGAACGTTTAAAAAACGTTTTGGTACGATCTACAGAGTTTACATACGTCTTCGTCCAGACATGACGTTTTTAAAACGTGTGTAAAATGACTGACGTTCACATTAAAATCAGAGGTTATTTGAGAACGTTCTAAAAATGTTTTGCAGACCCTAAAAAATGTATCATGTTCATTTGGGACGTTGAAAAGACGTTTTCCGGACGTTCGTAAACGAACGTGAAAGATCGTGTGAAAAAAAAAAAATCCAAAGGTGATTAAACTGTCACGGTTTTTGAAAAATCATAATGCTCTTGTTAAATTTGTAAGGAGCGCTTTTTTTGCTCTCCTTGGAAAACATTAAGAAGCACGGAGGAGCGCATATAAGATCGCGCTCCTTTCGTTTCAAGCCTTGAATACTCTAAAGTCAGGTACTTAATTCCATTCTTTCTTCTCTTGCAGGGTTCATAAATCTTGGCACGTTTTTCCATGAGTTCATCTCAGCCACACAGTATGTTGCACCATTGATGGGCAACTTTGACCCTAGTCTGAATGATTCAGCTATCATCCGATATGCTCACAATGGTAGGTGCATTGTCCTTCATTGAGTGTTAATGCCTCTACATGTAGGTGATAGTCATTTGTGTTGTTTAGTCTTCAAGATGCTATGGTTTGTACATAACAGGTACTGTAGTTTGTGTAAATCTGTGGACTGACGACATTTTTTCTGCCACGCATGGAACATTTGACCCAATCCTGCTGCACTCAGCAAGATGCAACAGTGGATGCATTCTGTGGGATTATGTGGACCCTAACCCTACTGCACTCAACAAGATGCAGCAGTGGATGCATTCTGTGGGGATTATGTGGACCCTAACCCTACTGCACTCAGCAAGATGCAACAGTGGATGCATTCTGTGGGATTATGTGGACCCTAACCCTACTGCACTCAACAAGATGCAGCAGTGGATGCATTCTGTGGGGATTCTGTGGACCCTAACCCTGCTGCACTCAACAAGATGCAGCAGTGAGTGTATTCTGTGGGGATTCTGTGGACCCTAACCCTGCTGCACTCAACAAGATGCAGCAGTGGATGCATTCTGTGGGGATTCTGTGGACCCTAACCCTGCTGCACTCAACAAGATGCAGCAGTGGATGCATTCTGTGGGGATTCTGTGGACCCTAACCCTGCTGCACTCAACAAGATGCAGCAGTGGATGCATTCTGTGGGGATTCTGTGGACCCTAACCCTGCTGCACTCAACAAGATGCAGCAGTGGGTGCATTATGGGGGATTCTGTGGACCCTAACCCTGCTGCACTCAACAAGATGCAGTCTCAGTGGGTGCATTCTTTGGGATTCTGTGGACCCTAACCCTGCTGTACTCAACAAGATGCAGCAGTGGGTGCATTCTGTGGGGATTCTGTGGACCCTAACCCTGCTGCACTCAACAAGATGCAGCAGTGAGTGTATTCTGTGGGGATTCTGTGGACCCTAACCCTGCTGCACTCAACAAGATGCAGCAGTGGATGCATTCTGTGGGGATTCTGTGGACCCTAACCCTGCTGCACTCAACAAGATGCAGCAGTGGATGCATTCTGTGGGGATTCTGTGGACCCTAACCCTGCTGCACTCAACAAGATGCAGCAGTGGATGCATTCTGTGGGGATTCTGTGGACCCTAACCCTGCTGCACTCAACAAGATGCAGTCTCAGTGGGTGCATTCTTTGGGATTATGTGGACCCTAACCCTGCTGCACTCAACAATATGCAACAGTGGGTGCATTCTGTGGAATTCTTTAGGCTCCCAACCCAGGAAACTTTCAAGTAAACACGTGCTTGTTCTTGTATTACCTTTTCAGCTACTGCCTTCACAGTGGAATGGAATGGTCTTCATGTGAAACACAAAGTTGAAGGTAAATTACTTACATTATCAGCATTTTGAACATTCAGTGAATCCCAAGAAGTCCATTATCTTAATGATGCAAAATTGTTGTCTCAAATAATGGAGAATGAAAATTTTCTGGCTTTTATCAAGCTTTTTTTAATGAAAGTCTTTTGGAAAAAATGTTGTCACCTAAAGTTTATTTCAGTATGCACAGTTGATGGCAAAAGCCTTAAAAACACTATATTGTGTCAAATATTGACAACTGTTGAATGATTAAAATTACTTGATCATTGTTTAACTGGTTATGCATGTAATTGCATTATCTTAATTGTTGTCTGTTGTAATTTGCATCAATTTAGTAAAAAGTAGTGATAAGAATGCATGATTTGAAGCAGCGCTGTCAGCATGGAATGACAAAAAATAATTGGACTGAACTACCGGTAACCCTCTAGCTAACAGAGCATGGCTTTCGTGGCAAGGGTAGTTTGTTAGAATGCCCCAGTTCACTTCAGAGCCACACCAATGAACAGCCTGCAATCTCAGTCTGCCTGTGGCTAGATACATGTAGCATGTATTCACATGGCACAACTGTCATGTTTGACAGGTAACAGTAAGTCATATGTACAGTTGTATGCATGGCAGGAGTGTTGCTTACCTGTCACTCTGTCCATGTCTGCTTGAACAGTTGCTTATCACACATGTGCATTGGTGTCTCTACCAAGTGACAAGTACAGTCAAATCGTGGTGTTAATCAATATGTAGATAGTGACTTTATCATTTACATGTAAATTGATATGGGTTTACACTATAACTAGGGCTAGTTATTCAGGATAAGACTTGGAAGTCAAGGTAGTCTTTTGATGATAAATATATAGCACACATTGTCCAAAACGCTGAGTTGCTGTCTCTTTTCAGAGACACACTCCTCAAAAGAGATAACTTACATGTACATTGTGTCACTGCAAATTATCCACATTGGCTAGTAGGTGTACATGTACTCATTCCAATAGGGATGAATCGTTCATGTGACTGTGATACTGTGACAACATTATTCCCTATAAATACAATTGAGCCCAAGAAAATGCTTCTCGATTAATCGACAGTGAAAATTTAAACCATGCAATTTCCATAATTTCCATTTCCAGTCATTTTTTTATGCGGTGGCTAAATTCATGCATTACATTCAATATTAATACCATACTGCCATGTTCCATCCCAGAACCCATTTCTTGTAATAATGACCATCTACCAATACATATGCCATACATGTTTCATAACAGACATTGAGTTTGTAGGGAACAAGGCTGGACCAATACAAGTAATACTGCATCTGTTTACACCATACAGGGAGATAATGTATGCTCTTTGATAATACATGTACATGCCTAAGCTTGAGTTACAGAGATGGATTAATTTTTATGGCATTGCCAATTGCCAATAGTACAGACAAATACATGTATATAGAGAACAAAACAAAATCATTATTATAGCACAAACATTTCTTTCAATATCTAATTAAATTTTCTATATTGTTCGCACTTTGATATTGATCATAAATTTAAGTTTAGTGTATAAATTAGCAATAATGAAAACAACTACATGTACCTTCACTTTGTTTTTGTCATAAGATGAAAGACCATAATTCTGGAACCCGAAAATCAATACATAAATAATAAGGTGCAACTTTAATAATCCTTACTATCATCAAATTTGAAGCAGGCCATTTCATACCCAAGTACCAATTAATGTCAGTTTGTACCAAAGTCAAGGGTATGCAGCTCAGGGAAAATTTACCAAATGAACTTTGCTTTTTGCAGTGGAGCATTGCGTGACAGTGTAGGCAATTAATTGCATGGAAGCTGCCCATAGTCACAGTACATCACATTGTTAATGTGTGAGCAATCAGGCCGGCTACCTTCTATTTTACTTAATCAAAGTTGCATCAGAACTTGACAGCCTACCTTCACGGGGAGAAGTTTTGCTGTAACAATTGCAAGTGTTACCGGTAGTGTTCATATGTATACATTGGCAAGCCTTGTTTATGTAGAGTTTTTCAGTCACATGCTTTTTGACAGTCAGTGCTCAATTCATGCGGATGTCATCAAATGTCCAATGGAAATATTCAGATTCGATATTTGCATGTGTTTCTGTGAATTTGGACCGCTCCTGCGGTCATACTAATTAGGCTGTCATCATGTGAAAAACCTCTATATGAGTTGGCACATGTACAAGTTGGCAGTCATACAAATTGACCAGCCCTATGAGTTGATGCACTCGAGTTGTCATTGTTGACCAGCCTTACGTGTACAAGTACATGTGTACCTGTAAATCAGAACTCAATCTGCAGTACGTGAAACATTTTGGCTACAGAGTATTGTACCCTAGATAATGTACGAATTGACTTGGGTACAAAATGAACAGACATTGATAGAATTCCAAATGTCATTTTTCATTTTTACTTCAAAATGTCTCATTGGCTGATGCTGGGTCTCATACATTTCTGCATGTCACTAATTACTCTTCATAATTCTCATCTTTGCCTTGTGCTATCATCTGTGCATCGTGCAGCTGGCAGCTTTACATTCCAAACCACACTCATGAAAGATGGACGTATAATATTTGCCTATAAACGCGTAAGTATACTCAGGCTTACAGGGACCCGTCCCTTGCCACAAGACTATTAGCACTCCATGTCCATGCTGGGTTTCCTTCCATCACACACACACCATTTCTTCAACGTATAGTAAAAGTCAAAGGCCTGGGTTCAAGTCTTAGTCCAGTCAGATTTGGCATTCAATAGATTTCTTAGTTTCCCGGTAGTTTTTCTTTTTAAACAACTGATGGAAAAACTAGGTGTGTTAGTCAGAAAGCATTTAACCATTAACTGCTTGATGCTTGCATTTGAATGAAAATGGGGGTGTTGCATGTACTATCCTGGATCTTTGAAAATCCCTCAAAATGCAAGTTTTGGGTTACAATGAAATAGAAATTGTGGTGTTTTTTTAAAGAAACTAATGCTTTACCCTCAAGTTCCTCAACCCAAGAACACAAGCTGTAGGATGATGGAGGCAAAGCCATGGTTGTGATCAGGCACTGAGCCTACAGCCATGCTGTGCACATCTCTACCTTAATTAATATACAATAACACCTTCCACTGACATTATAGGTGCCTATATCACCATTTGGAATTGGTGGTGGGAATGGCCATAAAGTCACAGTGGGCTTATCTGATGGATTCTACATTGATGAACCCTTGTTTGAAGGTACAGTACATGTGTCATCTTGCTACTATTAGCTTTGTTTGACTCATTTATATGCGACTTTGGTGAGGATTTGGTTGTTGGGCCCCTACACCCACCCGATATTAGGCGATATCCTTTGTTATTGCCACAGGTAACCATTGTAATTGCTACTGCTTCCCTTTGTTACTGCCACCGGTACTCTTAATTTTATATAATTACCCAAAGAATTATGATTTGATAATTTAAGAATTGATAATGCCATATGATTTGTATTGTAGGTTCCTCCGTGATTCAGCGTCATATCTACCGCTACCATACCTTGGACCTGGACCTACAACTTATTACAGACCGAAGTGCCTTTGTACTGACTCCACGAACTAGTGAGTACACGTGAATCATGTCTTGCTTATATGAGTTCAACACTAGTGATCCCTAAGAATTCAATGTTTAAAGCCCTACACAACATTGGTAAGATCGAAAAACAGAAATGTTCACAGATTTACATGAAACTTATACAGCTTGAAGATGGTTATAGTAGAAACCTCTCACTGAAATATTTTTGCCTAAAATGTTGTATTTTGGGAGAAACGAGTAAAAGAAATAGTTTACGTCTCACCGAAATCTAAACTATTTTTCAGAACAGTACGGTGTTGAATGCTGCATTTTCGCGAAATAAATGAAGCGATTTTCACGATTTTCTCGAGACTCGGTTGGCGGATTGAGCTTGAAATTTTCACAGGTGTGCTATTTCATGCATATGATGGATCAGACAACGTATGGATGCTATACTTTGACCTCGACCAATGTTGTGTAGGGGCTTTAACCCGCACTATGTGCTCAATACTTTGCTCAACTGCTAAAAGAATACAGGCAGCTCAAGCAGGATCTGAACCCCCGACTCATGCTTTCTAGTGCACATACATCTTAATCAGTTGACCACCGAGCTGGTCCAGGTAATGTGGTGGATTCAAAATTGTATAGTGGCAGGTATCATGTACATAGCAATTAGAATTATTTCATGCACTTGAAGTTGAAGAAGGATCTTTGTTTGATTCTGTTGAGCTCTTTGTAGCATTGGAGCCCCAATTCTTTGTCATTGTCTTCCACTTTTAGTGTTTCTCCCCTTCCTGATTAGATATTGAAAAACGTGAAATCTGAAATTGTTTCTTAATTTGTTTTATAGATTTTGTATTTATTCATCTAACAAAGACAATTTGAATGGGGCTGGACATTAATCAGAGACCTCTGACTAATTTATGTACCAGCATCCAATTCATGTAATTCCTGCCCTGCTGTAGGTTTACAATTAATTTTGGTTGCATCTGAATTAAAGTGGGGGTGTGATCCCTGGAGTTTTATATGGTTACATGTTTCTGACTGGTGCCCTCAACCCAGCAAAGATTAGACTACATTGTACATGTATTTGGGAAGGCTGCCACCTAAAGGCTGGTTGACTCAGGTGGTATTAAAAGCACTGTTACATTTGATCATATTATTATATCAGCATAGTACAGCAAAAACCAAAGCAGCAGGCAATCAAGCAAAGCACTGAACATACAATGCTAATAATTTGTCAAGTTGAGCAAACCGTCATCGAATTGCACTCTCACTGATATACCGAAAATATCATATCATATCCATGGTCTAAATGGTACCAGCCATAATAATAGATTGGAACTCACCACACGATCTCAACCAGCTTGGTGTTCAAGTGTTTGACTTTTGCACTAGAAAGCAGGAGATGCGGGTTCAAGCTGCCTGCATTATTTTAAGTAAACAAAGTACTTGGCGCACAGTGCTTATAAAAGATCAAGTAGAGCAAACCCTGATTGGATTACATTCTATCTCTGATGTCAACAATTACCGTATATCATATCTATGAAAAACAAATCATTGTCACATTTAGAATTGTCCATGCCGAGAAGAACTTTGTTCATGCAAAATGTCCCCAGCAGGCAAATGACATTGTCGTGTGTTTTGCAGCTTGCAACCAGCTGAGCTCGTCCTGTCAGACCTGTTTGGGTACAAAGCTGCCCGACTTTAACTGTGGCTGGTGCCAGGCATTGACCAGATGCTCCTCGGGGTTTGACCGTAACCGGCAGGATTGGCAGGAGGCTGAGTGTGATAATGAGGTGAGCTATGGGCTCTTATGATTAAGCTTCTATAGGTAATGCTTTGGGTATTCTTGTCATCCTAGTTAAGGTCAGCTTCTTTCTGCTTTTTTAGTCAGATAAGACTCCTCTTGGCTGCCTAGATGAGGTCAGAGCCTTCTTGACCTCCTAGATGAGCTCAGAGCCTTCTTGGCCTCCTAGATGAGCTCAGAGTCTTCTTGGCCTCCTAGATGAGCTCAGAGCCATCTTGACCTCCTAGATGATCTCAGAGCTTTCTTGGCCTCTTAGATGAGGTCAAAGCCTTATTGGCCTCCTAGATGAGGTCAGAGCCTTCTTGACCTCCTAGATGAGCTCAGAGCCTTCTCGACCTCTTAGAAGAGGTCAGAGCCTGCTTGACCAAGATGAGCTCGCGGAGCCTTCTTGGCCTCCTATAGATGATCTCAGAGCCTTCTTGGCCTCCTATATGAGCCCAGAGACTTCTTGGCCTCCTATATGAGCCCAGAGCCTTCTTGGCCTCCTAGATGAGCTCAGAGCCTTCTTGTCCTCATTGATGAGCTCAGAGCCTTCTTGTCCTCATTGATGAGCTCAGAGCCTTATTGGCCTTCTAGATGAGCTCAGAGCCTTCTTGGCTTCCTAGAAGAGGTCAGAGCCTTCTTGGCCTCCTAGATGAGCCCAGGGCCTTCTTGGCCTCCTAGATGAGCTCAGAGCCTTCTTGTCCTCATTGATGAGCTCAGAGCCTTCTTGTCCTCATTGATGAGCTCAGAGCCTTATTGGCCTTCTAGATGAGCTCAGAGCCTTCTTGGCTTCCTAGAAGAGGTCAGAGCCTTCTTGGCCTCCTAGATGAGCCCAGGGCCTTCTTGGCCTCCTAGATGAGCTCAGAGCCTTCTTGTCCTCATTGATGAGCTCAGAGCCATATTGGCCTTCTAGGTGAACTCATAATCTTCTTGACCTTCTAGATGAGCCCATAACCTTCTTGCCTCGTAGATGAGCCCAGAACCTTCTTGCCTCCTAGATGAGCTCAGAGCCTTCTTGGCCTCCTAGAAGAGGTCAGAACCTCTTGGCCTCCTAGATGAGCTCAGAGCCTTCCTGGCCTCCTAGATGAGCTCAGAGCCTTCCTGGCCTCCTAGGTGAGCTCAGAGCCTTCTTGGCTTTCTAGGTGAGCTCAGAACCATCTTCGCCTTTCTAGATGAGCCCAGAACCTTCTTGCCTCCTAGATGAGCTCAGAGCCTTCTTGGCCTCCTAGAAGAGGTCTGAACCTCTTGGCCTCCTAGATGAGCTCAGAACCTTCCTAGCCTCCTAGGTGACCTCAGAAGCTTCCTAGCCTCCTAGATGAGCTCAGAACCTTCCTAGCCTCCTAGATGAGCTTAGAGCCTTCCTGGCCTCCTAGATGAGCTCAGAACCTTCCTAGCCTCCTAGATGAGCTCAGAGCCTTCCTGGCCTCCTAGGTGAGCTCAGAGCCTTCTTAGCTTTCTAGGTGAGCTCAGAACCATCTTCGCCTTTCTAGATGAGCCCAGAACCTTCTTGCCTGCTAGATGAGGTTAAAGCCTCCCTGATCAGGATAGTGCCTGTTTGCCCTGCAAGATGTTGTAAGCATCTCGACCCGGATTACAAAGAGCCTTCATCATGAGATGAGAACTCACTCTTCTTAATGAGAAGTATAACATCTGACCATACATTTGTGTGATGTTTTCTTTTCTTAATGAAATTGATGTGATCTTTCAACTTCAATTGTGTTTCAGCAACATATTGATGTGGCTCACTGCAAAACAGGTATATATTCTTTTGGTAAATAATTTGCTGACCCAAATTTGAGTCGGCATTGTTCTTTTATGATAAAAGAATAGGCCTACTGTCTGAAAATGTGTTCCTGAAAACTGTATGGTCAACTTGGATGAATGGATAGCAGATATGTAAGCACTAATGTAAATGTGGTTGATCAAGGGATAGTGCGTTGTTGGCATGTCCCAGAGGTCAACGGTTGCTGGACAGACAGTGGAAACCCACCCATTGCCTTCACTGCAAAATCCACTCTCAGATGGGACCAACCATTTCAGAGATTTGTCTGCATGGAGAGGACACTAGTCTGTGCTCAAAGGGGTCACCACATGCGTTACTTGTGGACGCTACATGCAAAGTAGCGCAATGCTCCATTACACTACACGCAATGGTCCTTTTTTTTTTTCGAGTGGATAATCCCTTGACAAAAGCTACACATGTATCTGAATTGTGCCATGTACATGTATGACTAACTTGTTTGCATAGTTATTGACTTATTTCACTGGTTTCAATTCTCAATTTTTAAGCGAATTTTGAAAATGGGCATTCGAAAGTGTCCTGGCACTATAAAGTGGTTAAGCGTCGATTTGATTTGAATAGAAGTGTTGTATTGAACCTTAAAAACATTAGCAGCTGAGAAGAACTTAAGTAAATGTTATTTTCAAACAAAATATAACTGACATGAAATTATAACTACATATAATGTCCAACAAAATAGTTATAAAGTACCATCAATATTAGATTTGAGACCACGTTACAAATACAGCAACAATATCCAAACAAACACATCCACAAGTACACCCGCCTCTACACACATGCATTACTAAAATATAAACCCTTTGTACATGTACTGTACCTAATAGTACACAACCATGCAAACACATGCACAGTGTACATGCTCTTACATAATGTACTTATGAATACAATTCTTTGTCGTCTTTGTTGCAGGTCTTTCAGCGGGCGCCATCGTGGGTATTTTGTTGGGCATTGGCTTCACCATATCGGTGGTAATGTTTGGGGCCTGGTTCCTGTACAGCTACACCCACCCACTCTCCTCCTCGGGACTCTTCCTCATTGAGGTAAGTGCACAACAGCCCCATCCCAAATGGAGACCAAACATTGCCAGAAACCGCTGACTGGAATGACTTGGAACCTTGCTTCCTTGGGGTACTTTTTTCAGGACATCCTTCAGCCTAGGTTGGATGTTGGTATGTTAACCCTTTGCGTACTGCATTGTTGATTGGTTTCCGTACGTGGGTGACCGCATTATTTTTTAAGGCTGTACAGCTCTGTACCAGATTGTTTTGCACAAACCCGCGCATATAGAGAGGGTTGTTTTCAAAGCTTGTTTTGAAGCCCAAAAATGGCATTTGGAGAAAAATGCTCAGTGCAACTTTTATAGACATTAGACTTATCTTTCATTTGATACCAAGCTTGATACATTTGGTTACTTCTTTCATTACGAAAAGTCCCGCCGGATCCTCTTCTGCCAACTCCGCGAGTGGCAGCTCGACACAACACATCTCAACACATGTACAAGAGGGTGTACAGGAAAGAAAATGCGAAGCTTAAAACAAACCGCACAATCTTGGCGAATGTTGAAAGGGTTAAACATGTCTGCCTCTGCCTGCCTTTCATTCTGGGATTTATTATCTCTCTCTCGTCCATCATATTCAATGAAGACCAATGACATCTCACTCATCTACTCTTTTGTGTGTGTATGAGTGGCTGTTAATTAAGGCAAGGTGTACTCCTGCATGTACAGCACACATGGCCTGCAGTTCCTTGTAGGCTGCTGCTGCTAGCACGTGCTATATATGCCTGATGAATAAAGTTTGATCTACCTGATGCCTAAAGTATCATACAAGTTACAGGGCTAGATATTGCAGGTAGGCTCTTGTCCTTGAGAACCAGCTCTTGTAAAACCGGCAGGCAATTTGGCAAAGCAGGGTTTGCCCTCATTGGCGATTAGTGATGATACATGTGTTGAAGATGCTCAATTTGAATGTTTGATTTATACAGATTCCCATGTACATGTACTAAAGTACGTCATAAATGTCGGACGAAGTCTCTGTCTTTAAGATCAGTGATTTTTAAAATTGTGGATAGAGCATCCAGTAGAAATTATAAGGTACATGTAACTTGTCCTATTTGTTTGGAATGGATTGCAGTTCCGTCATATCTTCAAGAAGGATTCAGCCCGCAATGCATCGGCTGATCTCCACTGTGCTGTCAGCATCAGTGGTGACATGCACGTGGAGCCCAATGAGCCTGAGGCCACAGAGAAGGTGCCCAATGGGTTCTCAGCGGAGCAGGGGCAAGCCAGTGCACCAGCACCACCCCAGCCCCAGCCCCCGACACAGGCCCCCACTCCTACCTGTGCCCCTGAAGACGTGGTGCCGGACATTCCCGCCATTCCAGCCACTGCCTCTTCAGTTGTCCAGGCCTAGGTCCGGCACTCTCCGCCCTGTCAACCAAACACAGATGAGGTTTGATTTTTTTGTTTTCCAATGGAACGTGGGATTGAGGAGACTAATCACAACAAATTGATATAACTCTGCAGAATCAGTCATTGTTTCATGATACATGTATGTACTGCCTGCAGCACTTATAGTAAGCCATTACCTATCACCATTAGGTTATTTTTCCAGTCGTAGTCCCAGTTTATTTTTTTCTCAGGCACACAAAAGAATGATTCATCTCAGGATGGGCAATAATTCCATTAGCTTCCCTCTGTCAACAACCAGATGAATCTGAAATCATTACCCTGTATGTTTTCAGCTTCTAAGCATGGGTCAACCCTGGAAAGCTAATTAAACACAACCAGAAGTATAAATACAAAGTCATTTCCATAAGACTGCATGTAAACTGTCACCGTGGTGTAAAAAGTTGCATTCTGTCAGTCACACATGTTCATTCCCATCAATTGCAGTTTGTGATGTAAATTTGTCTAGATTTTTGCTTAAAAATAAATTATGTTTCATTGTTGAAAGTGCAACAATCGTCTGGAATGAAAATTCTATAAATTATTTCCTGAAATATCTCATGGAATTCTCTAACATTCACTACAGTAATGTAAAAAAAGTCATTCAATTAGTATGCATTGTAGTACCTTTAATGATTTTTGTAAGGCAAACCCTCATTGAATCTCACATTGTTTCCATGCATTTTTATTTAATTGGGTTCAAACAAAGTCCAACGGTATTTCTACTCTCCATATTTTATTTCATAAACAAAATAAAATGCAAAAACATTGCAAACTGCTCAGTCAGTTGGTGGCTTGAATGGCTGGAATATACAGTGTACTAATCTAAAGGGATGATGTGTCAATCCTAGCAGGACCTTAGAAGCATAATCTGTGTAACAAGACCTACTTAGGATCCCAACAGGCTCTCAAACATTTGAATCTTTCACATAGAACATGTAGAATTAGTAGCAGCACCAAAGCTTTCAATTCCCTGAACAGTGGCCTTGAGTTGAGCTGATTACTCTGCAATGTGGAAATGGGACATTGAGCATGTTATTGATGTCATGGATAAATCATAGATAGTTTTAATAGGCTATTTCGATTAGTTGAATGGGTTTCACATCTCATGCCATGTCCTAAATTGGAATGGACAATGGCAGTATGGTAGAATCCATCCAATGCAAGGTGTTATTGTGCATTCAGCTCTACATGTAGGTACCACCTGTTTTTTTGTATGGTATTTGGTCATTCAGTTTCTAAGGTACATTGTAAAACATGGAAAACATTTTTTTGGTTCACTTTTCATCAAGCGTTTTTAATTGGGTCATTTTAAAGATTTTGAAATTAAGGTGTGGTTGCAGATTCCAGATCCTATGCATTTATTAAGCAATTACACACCATTTCTCTCCAGTTCCATTATTTCCAAGCAATATCAATGCTGAAACCACTTTTAAAAATCCCAGAAGAATACACTAAATCAAGCAGAGATATATCTCTGCTTCTAAATCAAGCAGAGATATATAATCATGGCATAACATGTACAACATAGATGCACAATTTTAGATACTACAGAAAAGCAAGGTGCACATGTAACTTTTTTTTTTTTTTTTTTTTTTTTTGGAAAAATACGGTAAAGAAAATGTTGACAGGATCCAGGACTGGTGCCCCCACTCTGGCAAAGACTAGTTGACTATTTGGGAAGGCCACCATTTAAGGGGTGATACAGTAGCTCAGATGATAAGAAGTACATGTAAGAGCACTGGTACACAAAACCAGAGGTCTTGGGTTCAAGTCCCAGTCCAGTCAAAGTTTTCTTCGTAATTTTTCAAATTTTTCATAAGTTCCTAGTCAGTATTTCCTTTAATTTTGTTTTACCAAAGTTTATACAAACCAAATCACACTACATGTGAAATAACAGGAATCAATGTACACAATGTACATGTAGCATTCACCTGTAAGATAATTGATGAAATGTGATGTTAAGCATTATTTGAACTCGATGATTAACTTTCAAATCAAAAATCGTTTATCAGAAAAAGTAGATCTTTTTGTTTATAATAACTGATTTGGTGCTTAACAAATTTCTTTACAGAATACTGACAATTTGTGTCATAGTACATGTACCATACATGTACGTTGTACTTTTACTAATGAAACTCTACAAGCAAGGTAAATTCCTGAAGTATTTTACACTTTTTTTGCATTTAAATGGCTGTATGTTATAGTTTTGGGCTGATCCGCTTAATATTTAAATTGGTTCAACATGTACATGTTTGTTTATAACATTTTCCAAACTATACAAAATCCACAACCAATATGTACATGAACTCAGTGCAACATTGTTTTCATCCTAACTTGTGATACAATCTCTGTTCATTGGTCATCATCTTGCTACTGCATGTAGGTTATGATGAATTTCATGGAATGGACCAATTGATTTAAAATGAAAAAAAAACATATATGTCTTACAATAATTGGATTAAATCATGAGTTGGTCTTGGCTCTGTGATAAGACCCTCACCAAATGATGATAGATCATGAGCCATGGAAAGTCATGATTAAAAAATATGGCTATGTTTTGTCTGTGTGGCAAGATATAGAATATACAAATTCATCACCAAGCATGGCATTCAAGTGCTATTCCATGCCTTCATTGGGCGTCACATTGTCTATTGTTCTCCAGCACCTACAAAACATTTCATCCCAATTGATTCTTTTCCACACCCTTGACAATTTCACAATCCCTCTTGAACTTCAAATTTCATGCAAAGCTATGCACAAATCCCCTAGCTTATGTGTTACACATGGATCCAAATCTCAACTGGGGATCTATTTTCTGTTAAGTCACTTCTAGTAGACCATATCTGCTGTTGGAAGAAGCACATGGATCTCTGTCCCAGATCCTGTATGTGAAACAAAGAATGCCTTAAAGTGCACTGATGAATATTTTTTGATGTTATTATACAAAACTTAATGTAGAGAGGTTTTGTTGTTTACAGTACATGTAAGTGCATATGTCGGGTATGTTTAATAGTGTGAGGTACCATTTATAATAACATGTACCGTATCTGAACCACTACCCACTACTCAGTCACTATTGACAGCCAATCAGTTTATCTGTTCCTAGGCATCTTGGTATACTTAATCAATGTGGGACCTTTTCTGTAAATGCCACCTGTACGTTTGCTGTTTCAACCTTAACCCAAGGTCATGGAATCTTCAGCTCTACAGTGGTTCTTACTTGAAGCTCTGAATCTCAATCACAGCATGTAAGCCAAGACGTTTTGCACCAAGACTGAAAAAAACTTCAGCAAACTCTCAGAAGAGGCTTACTATAAACAGTTAGACACGAAATGTTCTGTTCTTGACTTCTCGTTGGCATCGACTTTTCATTTCATTCATTCACTTTGGAGGGAACCTAACACTAAATAGATTTCATGACATTGGGTAATGGAGTGTTTGATGTTTGATTTTGAGAAGGTATTGGTCACCAGTTCTCGATGAAGTTGTCTGGTAGCTTGTATTTAGTGTGTTTAGTCTCACTTAAGTAGCCTTTGAAATAGCAACACACCGTACAGTATAGTTCATACAAAGTAGCTTCCAGCATTCAAATGTGCATCGCAAATCTGGTTTGATTCCCACAATCCAACTGTTAGATTATCAATAGGCATGATTCTGCAAGATGTGTGTGATAACCCAAAATTAACCATTTCTTAGCTTTTATGTCCAAGTGTACTTGTTTTATAATAGTAAAACATGATTGTTTCATCAAAGGCATTCCATCCAGAAATGTGCATGTAACAGCACCATTATACAGTGCCGTCTTTGAGAACCCTTCCTTATGAGTTGTGTGAATATTATGTGACTTCCATGCCATTTTGTCATTGTTAAGTGTTACTAAAATCCATGCAGTATATATTCCAATGCATGCCTATGTGAACTGTAGCATTGGCTCAGATCTCATTTAACAGTCGCAATCTGCTTGTTGCTATTTGGTTGAAAACATTTCTAGATATATGCTGCCTTCAGTACAATACAAATCCGTTTCATACATTCCTGTGCGTACAATGCATCGTGCACCAGAATACAGACAGCAGTTCTTGCAGTTTGTCCATTATAAAATTTAAAACCAAATGATATATATATATATGAGAATTTATAGGAAAGCTAGTTTTTAACACGGATACATGTATTTGATAACAGGTAGTATATGCTGTATAAAAAGGAGTTTTCTTTTGAAGTAACATTTATGTATATTTTGAAGGTTGGTTTTGGAGATATTTTCTTACACCAGATATGTTCATGTAATAAAATCTGCAATATTGTAGTCAAAAGTGGGGTGTTGGAGTGTTTTTTAATTGTTTGTAAAAAAAGATCAATTAGTTTACCAGCAGGTTATAGAGACTACTGTATTGTAGAAAATTATCAGGAGAATCCAGGCAAAAATACTTGGTACAACCATTTCCTGTTTTTCACATCAATATATATTATTTTGTCCTATAACCTTTTTGCAATGTTTAAAATCTGAAAGGTGTACTATTTTCTAATTAGGATCATTTTGAAATGTGGCATAGATATGACTGGACTGGAACTTAAACCAAAACCTCTGGTTTTGCGTACCAGCACCCTTACCACCATTCAGCCTTTATAGATGGCCTTCTAAAAAGTCAATTAATCTTTGCTTGGTTGGGGGACATAAGTCAGAAGCATTTAACCATTAACTGCACTAGTACATACATCTACAGGGATAAAACTACAATTGTTTTAAACGTGGCTACGGCAGTTCAGGGATTACCTAATAATGCCAAAAATAATGTTAAAAAAATGTTACTAAACTGATATACATTACAAGTGTGAATACAAAATATGTACCTACACGCGTATGTTTTATGACCACAGACAATTTGACTGACAGCAATTGGAATGTTTTGATGTAACCTTAAACTTTGCATTTCTTGAGGGCCTGGATGAAAGTTTCCTCAGACAAGTGGATGAATGATGGAGTTTGATGCATTGACTGTTATATAGGAATCAGCCTCCTTATTTCAGAACCTGCCCTCTTTCTGTCGTTCATGTGAGATAAGATTGTCCCCATATTGCCTTGCCAATAGGTCAGGGTGTCAGAGATTCAATGCCAAGCCATTTTTTTGTCTACAGCTATGGCTATAAGAACATTCCCATGTGCAGTCTGTAATTCAGTGCAGTCAGAAATGCTGTTTCAAGGAGCAACAGAAGTAGCCATAGCATGGTTCAGTGATTGGTCTATTCTGAGCAGGTTGGGTGGGCAGGCTTGTTGCAGGGCAGTCTATCACCAGGGGCCAATTTCATAGACCTGGTTAAGCTCCAAAGCACCCATGATTGGAATACAATTGAGTGCAGCAAGCATCAAGTGAAATAATTATGACTGCCAGTCTTGTATTAACATTCTGCCCCCTGTAGTTTTTTGTATAGTGTCTCAGTGATTTGTTTTCTGCGTGTTGAGGCTTTATGTTTTTTCGGCCATCTTATAACGCATATTTTGACACCAATTTTATTCAAATTGGAGGTGCCGTTCTCTGACAATGAACATTTTTTACAGCCATGGTGTAGTTTAATAGAAACGTTTCCATTGACTTACACTACATAAAAGCATAGCATCCAAAGTGCAGTGTATTTTTTCAGGGATTATTTTTCATTATAAGTATTATTGGTTCTTCGTGTTTCATATCATTGTAAAATTTATGCAAATTGGGTAAAATCATTTTTTTTTAAAACATTGGAAATTCAATATAAAACACTGAAAACCTGAAAAAAAATGAATGATGAATAATTAATGAGCTATACTTAGACAAAACATTGATTTTTCATAAATGTTCATTATGTAATACTCTATTACCCTGCCAAATATAATTTGAATCCATCATTGAACGACCGAAATCTGAGGGGGGTTGAGATTCGGCCCAGGTGTGGTGGGAGGGATCCGTACTATCCCGTGCAGGCTTACACGGAAGGAGACCGACACGGATGTGTTCTGATAAATAATTGTGTCAAAAACTGACAGGTTCTAGGATAGGCGGTAAAATACAGCCTGAGGTTTGCATAGGTGGCAGACAAGACGGGGGTAGTCCCTGCCTATGGCACAGCTCACTCTGGGCTATAGGCCTAGTCGCCATGCAATAGCTCAAACATTAAAGGGCTCTCACCTCCTTCCCAAAGCTCGGAGGGAACCACGCACGATTTTATTTATCGTAGGTAAGCGAGTCAAACAATTTTCATGATTCACATTAATTATTATTATTTTTTTTTTCCCAAGATGTAAAAAACATTAATTCAGGAGAAAATCATGAACAATTTGTTGTCCCACTTACCTTGTGGGTTCTCTCCTGCTAACAATTCGTGTTTTCTATTCCGGCTTATATGTACAGAAATCTCCGGCTAAGTGGACATCGTCTAAGTCGGCCTATTGACAAAAGTCCCCATCGTCTGCAATGCATTTCCATTTAAAATGACATTTCTAAGTCGGCGTTTATAACCTATAAGTCGGCATTTAAGTCGGCAAGTTTTTGTCAGTTTCCTTTCCACAAAACCACGAAAATTCCTTGTCGGCATTCTCATCGGGCGAAAAAACAAACCACAACCTTGATTTTCAGATTTTGTCAGACGGATACGAAGCCTGATGCCCGAGCCAGTGTCATATGCGTCGGGGAGGAAATTATTGTGGTTTTGTCGAAAGGGAACTGACAAAAACATGCCGACTTATACAGGCCCCAACTTAGAAATGAAATTTTCAATGACAATGCATTGCAGAGTGCAGACCATAAGGACTTTCTGTCAATAGGCCGACTTAGATGATATGACGACATGAAGAATAAAAATAATGCAAAATTGTGGGAAATTCCTTCTCTGCGGTTGCCAAGAAGTGTCGAGTGACAAGTTTAATTAGTTTGTATATCACGTACAGTAGGCTACACCACGTTTATTTTACATGTACTTACGAGAAACCTGCTTATAGTTGTAGCATGGAGGAATAATTAGTCCCTACTTATTCCTCCATGGTTGTACTTGTTGTAGTAGTTGAAGCGTTTGTTCACCGGAAGTGCTGAAAAGACTCGTGTGGTCGAAGCCCAATTTTAAAAATGGCGCTCTATTGCCCTTTACTAAATCCGTGGATAAGGCTCGGGCTCAGGCTTTGTCTCCGTCTGGCTTATGCATGGTCACATTTGCCTTACCCGTTTTAATATCACAGGAATCTAGAATTACAATCGTTTGGGCACAGTTTCTTGGTGAAAACTCGGTAATTAACAAGCCAGCAAACCTACAAATTCGGTGACAAACCACAACCTGTATTTCCAGGTTTTGTCAGAGACAGTGACGAGCCTGATCCATGGCTTCGTCAACTAACGACTGTACATTACGTCACCCCTGGCACCCAGCGGTCCCGCAACCCATTACTTAGGGGTCAGCGTGGGAACCACTTAAAACTACGGTGGCCCCTAGACACCCAAAAAGCAAAGTTCATTACGATCGGATCCTGCCTGAGCAATGCAATCCTTGTATCATCAGTAGTTCCACACATCAAGATGACAAAGAGGCACAGGACAAGGGTTAAATTACCAACCAAATCAACCTTTAATATTTTCCTCTGGTTCATTTATAAAGCAATTAAGTCAGAAAAACGTGTACAAATCTTTTGAAAATTACTACAAATGAGAATTGCATTGTCTTTCTTTTTCAAGAATTTTCCTAAAACATGTGAACATATAGGTATTAGCACAAGTATTAAAAAGTGCTTTTATCAAAACGTCCAGCAATTTCACCGACTCATTTCTCACACAGCTGTACATACTCTTCCATAATTTCTGTAGCTGTACATAATCTTACAAAATTGGATTAGGCAAAACAAATGAGCAAGAAATCAAAAAACAAAAACAACAAAGAGGAAACAAATGAACATGGAACAACTAAGCCACTTGAGTAAAATGATGTGCATGTCATCATGCACCTATAAAGATATACCGTACTGGAAAGGCAGATTAAATAGTTGTATATGATGCACTTGATTTGGATATACTATACATGTGATATAAGAACTACATGTATGGAACTTAGTTTAATAAGTCACATATCTTGAAGAACAGTTTAATAGAAACTTTAATAAAGAAAAATAAAAACAATTTTAAAAGGAACAGAGGTTGTCAAAGCAGGCATACATGTAGATGTCACGTGGCCTTAAAATGCTTGGCAAGTCATCCCATGACAGATAACCCATCCTAAGTTGTGATATGAGGTTAATACAAAAAACTGTTGCAAACTGCTCACTGACTAAAATGACATGCAATACATAGATCTCAAAAGTTAGAGGGCCTAACGTTTCAATCCTAGCAGGAACTTTCTCAAAGGAAAGGTCCTGCTAGGATTGAAACGTCAGGCCCCCTAACTTCTGAGCTCTAAGTTGTGATAGTTAGTGCGGTTTCTGTGCATCGCCCATGGCCTTCCAACTGCTTATCAGTTGCGCTGAGTTTGACAAAATCAGACATAGGGCACAGAGTAACCTTCTCGTATTTTCATCTTGGATTAAGTGATCACTGGGGAGTTAATTGAAAAGGATTCAAGTATACAATTTTTTTATACAACTCCAGATATTTCATTTCCCTGCTCTTACTGACCAGAAAATTGCACCCACATTCTTACTGCTATAATTTCGCACATAGTCTACACACTAGAATTACCTTCATAAGTGACAGGGCCTACACTTTGGATCCTAGAAGAATCTCTGTCAAAAGCAAAGTGAGAAACGTTTTACAGTATCAAATCGTCATGGCATCCATCCGAAGATATATGGCAGTTAATGCTTCTGACTGGTGCCCCTACCCCAGCAAGGACTAGTTGACAATTTGGGAAGGCCAATAGACTGATATTTCAGGATTAAAATCTTTAATGGTACATCATGGATCAACAATTTCGAGAAAGATCTGGTAAATAGACTCCTGCTAGGATCAAAACACTAGACCCTGTAACTTTTTAAGAATGATTGAAATGACACATGTGCAACCAATTGATAATAGTCTTCATAGACTAGTGCTTTTCAAACACACCAAAATGAACTTAAATCTTGAAATATTAGAATGGATTATGAGGAAATGCATCTAACGTTAGATTCACACAAACAGCAGCATTATTTATTACACATTAACATAATGATAAAAGCCACACAGTAATAATGCAAAGATAAACGAAAAGCATTTCACTGAAATAAGCAAGAAAATATACATTTTAAATGCACAAATGTAAGAAATATTAAGGAATTTAAAATACATTGAAAATAAAATGCAAACTTTACAGAAATAATAGAATATATATTTCTATGTCACATGGAATGGAAATGAATATGGGGTGCCGTGATTTGAAGACATGATATTAACTTTCTAAGTTTCTAAGATTCTAAGTTTCTAACGCCACCAAGGGAAGACTTGTAGACTTATCAAATCCTTGAGTTGAGTGATCAAAATTATCAGCCATGGTTGGTAGCCAACCACCAATAGGGATAGAGGCTAATGCATTGCATCAGACTAGTCACCTCCTTCCAGTTCTATTTGTCAGCCTTGGCTGGCAGTCTACTAGCAATAGGGATGGAAGCTCATGCCTTGCTTCAGACAAGCAACCCTTCCCAGTTCTATTTGTCGGCCTTGGCTGGCAGTCTACCACCAATAGGGATGGAGACTTATGCCTTGCATCAGACTAGTCACCCCTCCCAGTTCTATTTGTCAGCCTTGACTGGCAGTCTACCACCAATAGGGATGGAGGCTTATGCCTTGCATCAGACTAGTCACCCTTCCCAGTTCTGTTTGTCAGTCTTGGCTGCCAGTTTACCACCAATAGGGATGGAGGCTCATCCTGAATCAGACAAGTCACCTTTCTCCTATTTGTTGGTTAGTCATGGCATTCAGCTTTCAGAGACTATTAGGGATACAGGAGGTTATGGAGTCATTGCTTGTATTTCTTTGGAAAAATTGCTTGCTAGGCAACACTGTACTCCAGTGTCATCTGCATTTCAGGCACACTGTATATGCATTTGTGACACATGGTTTCAGAGAATACAGAGGAAAGTATTACATATGCAAATTGTACTTGAACATCTCCTTTAACACCCCCAATAAATGGCGAAAAAGTCTCAACTCAGATGCATGTTAGTTGCCATAGATATTATTTCCATAGAAACCAGAAAGCTACCCTGAGCATATAGATGAGCTACTTCAGATATATGATCTTTATCAAGGAACATTTTTTTCAGTTGCCATGGTTAATTTCAATCAGCAAAGCAATCCAACAATTGTCATAGACATCTATAATTTAAGGGTTTTTGCCCCAAACCTCTTTCTATAAAATGACTTGCGATGAATCAACTCTGCAATACCCACTCCTGGTCTTTATCATCACTGCAAATGTGTAGAGCCACGTGAACCTCAGAATCCTTTGCTATTGTAGCTAGGCACTGTCCAGTACTTGGATGATATATCCGCTGTTAACAAAGACATCAATGGTTCTGTTAGCTTAAAGAAATGTCAGTGTCATCATGCACAGATAACCTTAAGTAAGACCTTCACTTCAACAACATTGTTAAACTGCAGGTACTACAGATAAGATCCAAAGTAAAAAGATAAGCCAGCCAGCAAGCCAGCAAGATGGCCAACCAGCAGGTAAGCTACAATGTTGCCAGCAGACCAGCTAGCGAGCTAGCATGCAAGCAAGCAAGCATGCAAGCAAGCAAGCTAGTAAATGAGCAAGCAAGCAAGTACTATAGATAAGGTTTAAAGAACTATCAAAGTTTTCTTTGCCATTTTTCGACTTGTTCAAAAGATCCTAGTTAGTTTTTATTTGTTTTCTAATCATTTTCATTTATGAAAACAGAAAAGAAAACTTTGACTGGACCAGGAAAAGAGCCAGAGACCTGGTTTGGTATACTAGCGCTCTCACCATCTGAGCTATCCATTCTTTAGATGGCGGCCTTCCCATAATAGTCAAGTTAAGTCAACTATCTTTGCCAGAGTGTGGGTGCCAGTTTTACAACAATTGGTTGTTTGCATCTGAATGAAAGCGGGGGTGTGATCCCTGGAGATACACGGCAGTTAATGGTTGAATTGCTTCTGACTGGCGCCCCCACCACAGCAAAGACTAGTTGACTATTAGGGAAGGCCACCATCTAAGGGCTGGATAGTTCAGGTGGAAGAGCACTGGTATATTAATGCAGAGATCTCAGGTTTAAGTCCTGGTCCAGTCAAAGTTTTCTTTGTCAATTTGTTCAAAAGTTCCCAGTAAGTTTTTCCTTTTTGTTTGACAAATTTTTCTTAAGTAAAACATTCAATTATGCTTTTCTGCAATACACTAAGGGCCTTTCAAACAGTCCAATTTTCATAAAATGGCCCTTCATACATGTTGGTTTAAACAGGGAGGATGATACGGTAGGTAGTAAGCCAGAACAAAGACTGAAGCTGTGGGTTAAAGGCCCAATACAACATTAGGAAGAACGAAAAACATCGATGTCCACAGACTTTCTTCTAATTTACACAGTTTGTAGATGGTCATGATGGAATCCTCATGTTGAAATCTAGTCTGGGATGCTGTACTTTTTGAGAAAACTTCACTCATATACCGACAAATATTTTGTTACTACTACTATTAAATGAACTATTTCTTACACTACAGAATGGTGCGTAAACCGTGACATGGTTTTTTTTTTCATTTTCTACATTTGAGCTAAAACCTTCGCAGTATTGCATTTTTGGAATGTTTAATGGTTAACATGTAACACACTGTCACTGACCTTGTCATGGAACTTCCATTCCTGGGAGCCTTTGGAGCCATGGCATTTCATGAGCCGGGGCAAGGCAGCACTGTTACTCTCAGGCTGGTCCAGGCACAGTCTGTCCGCCAGACGTAACTCCCCCACTCCACTCTCATACCACAGCTAGGAACAAACACATTCACATCCAAATCACGCCCATATGTCATTTTGAGGACATTTGAGGACGGAAAGGGAATGATCTTGGTTTGGAAATTAGTACAAAAAACTGTTGCAAACTGCTCACTGACTAAAATGACCTGCAATACATAAATCCAGGGATGTAAGTGACTGATAAAGTCATTTTCTGAAAATCGCTGCAGGCCAATAAATTGTGCGACTGTGAGTGAGCAGTAGCTTTTGAGTCAGAATCCAAAAGTGATTGAGTTGTTAGCTGGCCTGTATCATCCTCTACATGTACCTACCTGGGATTTGACTCCTCTATTGCACGTCTGCAGCAGCAGCTGACTGCCTTTATCTTCAGGTGAGGATTCAGCCACAGCACAGGTAGACGTAGCCACGTGATAAAGCTGCATAGCACAGACATAATAGTGTAAGCAACCAGGAGCATTATTTAAAAACCCGGCTTAGGCTCAGGCTCAGGCTATATCTCCATTACTTCCAAGCCTTTGTCTCAAGTTTTGGAGAAGATGTTCCATTTTGAAATAGACTAATGAGCTTTGATTGCAACAAAGAATGGCTATCCAGCTTTTGGATAACAGAGATTAAGCTAGAGCTGAAGACAAAGACAGGTTTTGAAAAAAAGAAGAAGATCTAGATACGTGTACCAACACTAGGCCTTCTATTAACCAACATGAAAAAGGCCAGGCTGCAAAGGTGTATCAGTATTTAATAAGGTGCTGGTTATCTAACACTTAGTCTTCCAATTAGTCACAAATGAAGAGTGACAGATACATGCTGTACTGAAGGAAATTCTGGCGGTATCTGAAGGCTTTCTACTGAGTGAGCTACAGCATAGAAAGTAAACCATGAATCTCTCAATTTGCATCCTGATTGGAACTTCAAAAATGGATTATTAGTAAACACAATAGAACATTGAAATGGGAGTAGTCATTCCCCTCCCGGATGTTGAAGCTGTGGGGTTAACAATCTGACTTTGAAGATACTTTATCCACACCATCTCCTGGCTCATAAGGACAGCATCATTCTAGTTAATTAATGATTGTGAACCCAGTTCACTTAACTTCGCTCATACCAATTGAGTGGTTAGGAAGATTCACGCGTAAAATGAGGGTTTGCCCAACTTGGCATTGAATCAGGACTACTTGCTCCCCTTAGGAGAATAACAAACAATGCTGAATTCGAATGCATTTACAAATGATCCTTTTTTATTGAGAAAGGTCCTGCAAGGATCCAAATCACCGATCAGGGATGTGCGTGTCCGACAAAGTCATTTCCTGAAGGCCAATAAATTGTGCGACTACGAGTAAGTGCTTACGCGACCAACAGGTGCGACTGTGAATGAGCGCTTACGCGACCGAGAGATTCACGGCAGGGGTGCAGGCGCCCTTCAGTTTAAGGTTTTAACAGATAAAAATTAGCAGTTTGAGATATATGTTCGACATAAAAATTAAATAAATAATTATAATAATAATAATAATAATAATAGAATGACTGGGTAAAGATCCTCTGGGATTCAATATCCAGACAGATAATGTTGTAGTACACAGACGACCGGATATTGTTGTCCTCAACAAAGAGGAGAAGGCGTGTCAATTGATTGACATTGCTGTGCCGGGAGACAGCAGAATTGAGGTCAAGGAGAAGGAGAAGATCGGGAAATACCAGGACTTTGAGAGGGAACTGCGTAGGTTGTGGGGTGTCAAGGTTAAGGTTGTCCCTTCGATAGTGGGTGCCTTAGGTACCAATCCAAAGGCATTAGAAAAGTACCTTGACAATGTAAAGGTCGGATTACTCCAGAAAGTGGCCCTACTAGGAACAGCTAGGATCCTAAGGAAAATTCTCGAGATCTAAGGCTATGGGGCGTACCTTGATCCAAGGCCAATCCAACACCAATGAAAATCAAATGTCATTGTGTTGTGCTAAACTAACATAATAAAATAAAATAAAATAAAATCATGTCGTTTCCGGAAATCCGGAAATTCAGTTTTATATCCATGACCGATGCAAAAAGAATGTGCTATACTGTATAGTGTATATCTATGAGTGAGTGACGTGACTTGGCATGACATTTTGTGGAGACTTACCAGTCCTTTTCTGATGGCCATGATGGGCCGTTTGTGTTCCCGTATGACCTGACCAGCGGCGGCATTAGCCGTCTCATTGGGTAGGCGGAGCTCAGGGTACACATTGTGCAGGTACCACTTGAAAGACTTGCATTGAAGGCGCTCCCGTAATTGGACCCTGTCCGATATATCGCCAAACTCCTTCCCACGGGCTGCTCGGTTTATCTGATAAAAGTACTCCTGTCGGGACCAAAGGGGGAAAATACCATCATTGATTACTATGGCCCGTGATGACAATTTTGAGGGTCTGACCAGGACCTTAGAGGCCTTTGAGACAGGTCCTGCTACCGGTAGGACGGAAATGTCAGGCCCTGTAAGTTTTTGAAATTTTGTTTTTTGGTCAGCAGTTTGTTCAGTATCATAAATTAGACAAGTTGATTTTCACAATGTTCATAGAATCATGTGGACTTTTCTGGTATAAAAATAAAAATAAAATCCATATTAGCTGTTTGGGATACTGCAGACTGTACTATGCTGTATTCAGTACAATACTGTACACTGTACATGTACACTGCAATAGTCAATACTCTGCAGTACTATACACTGTTCATGATTGAAAACTATACTTAAGAACGATGTACAAACGTTTTGTGATCATAATGCATACAACTATACAGGAGCCTTTCAGTATCCTGCTGTTGCTTTGTAAATGTTTATTTCCTAACAAATGTATCCCATTCAACTAAAACATCTTCTGAAATAATTATTAGACAGCATAGAGTGTGAATGTAGACTGTTCCATATTAATTTGGTACAGTAAGTTTTCTTGCCAGCCATGTGACAGCTTATTGTATTCAGCCACCTAATGTAGGTTAACCACTTAATGCCGGGACCTCCGAATCCGAAGCTCCATTGGCTTGATTATGCGACGGGGCCCTCCGAATCCGGGCACCACTATTGTCCACATTCTAAACAAAGACTCTTTTCAGCTTATAACAAAGCAATACAAATCAGTACAAAGAGTAAAGACCCTTTTTGACGCAAGTTGCCACATGAATTACAAGATTAGCAGCAGTAATTGTGCAATTGTGGGACTTTTACTGTGGAGGATCGAGGGATACCGCGCTGCAGCTGAAAGCACGCGGGGGACATTGTCTTTGCATGCCACACAGCCCAACGGTCGTCGGTCTGGCATTGGAATTCCCCCCACATTCTTTACCGTAATCTGTACGCTCGGTTGTGGCCGACCAACTCGAAGATTTGACTGCCTGGAGTGGAGGCTGGAGTCTGTGGTTAAGGGTTGTGTGCAATGGTGCCCAACTATAGAAACCATTGAAAACTTTTGTGCATGCATATGTAGATTATGCAGATATGTAGATGTAGTATGTGTAGAATGTAAAATACACATTCTCTTCGAACATGCATATCCACATGTGGATTGACAAATTCATGTTCCATTTGGACATACATATTTGCACGTGTGTGGCCAAGCCTACCTTGTATTCATCCAACCAGACATTGGCCAGACGCAGTGAGTTATGGAGCGTGGTGTCTTTGCCTGTGGGAGAGCCATAGGGGCGACGTTTCCTGAAGATATGGCCCACTCTGGAACAAGGCACAATCTCTAATGTGCCTCCACACTGCCATATCTACAGTCAAGAGCATGAACAACAGGAAGGCACACAGGAATATTGAGTAAGGTAGACACATATGATCACACTCTAAATGGTTCAGAGATAGCAAAACTTCCACGATGTCTTTGCCTCAGTAAATCTGCCGAGCTCAGGGTACAATTACATGAAGCTGCTTGAAGCGTGAAAAACTGCTAAGCACGAATATTTTCTGTTGGTTTCAACAAAGTTTAAATGAAGTTAATACAAAATCTGTTGCATGAAAAAAAAATGCTCACTGATTAAAATGACCTGCAATACATAAATCTCAAAAGTTAGAGGGCCTGACGTTTCGATCCTAACAGGACCTTCCTTCTTTGACCCTGCTAGGATCGAAACGTCAGGCCCTCTAACTTTTGAAAGTTTACATGAAACAAAAAGAAATGAAAGTGAGGCTTTGCCTGGTAGGCTGATTTTGTCCTGGTGCATATGCAACTCTGTAAAATTTGCCTCATTTTGGTAGTTTCATACATGCCTTACCCTGAATGATATTTCCAAGTTTTCCCCTCCCCATATGTCCATTCCTTCGTCATAAGCACCCAGATGTAAGAAGTAGGTTCGACTGATTGCAAACAAGCCGCCAGCCATGGTAGGGGAACTGTAGGGAAAGAAAAAACATGATTATGGAGTGATACAAAAATCAAGGAAAAACGGTGTTAGATTTCACACAGTAAATCTAGGACTCAGGCTGTGTTCAGATGACCATTTTAGATCCTTTATGAGGAGATGGAGTTTTCATTTCCATGCAGAGGGCATTAAGCTGACCCTAACACTGGTGTCAAGATATTTCCTAGAAAGTAGAAAGTGTACAGTGATTTCGCCTCGTTTTAGTGCAATGTACTGCAATGTACTGCACGAAAAAAGCTCTAGACAATCGGACCAATATACTGGTCCGGTTGTCTCTAAGAGAGCTTTTTTCTTGAACAATTTAGGAAAACTTTGCAGAAATATTACAGTTGATGTCTGATTATTAGAATTGCAAGCTTGAATTGGCATTTCCACAGCTACGGCATAGTGGAAATGTCTTACTTTTCCGTCTGATTTATTTCCTTCAGGTTTGTTTCCAAAACGTTCAGTTCTAGTAAGATTCTACAGTGAGTAGACCTTCAGTCTACTCCTTTTCTCTATTAATTTGAGCCCTGTAACTGTAATCAGGCTATTTAACATTTAATTCCCAACTCCTTTAGAGTTCACAGGCTCCCCTAAACTTTGACTTCTACTCAGATACTGATATCCATTTAATTATTGCAGCCATCAAATATCTCCAGTGACTGCTACCATGCTCAGAAACAGGGCATCCAATTTCACTTTGAGCTGTTTATTCGTGTTCAGCTTTAATTTTACACAGCTGCCAACCTATCTTACAGGAAATTAGGAATCCTTCTGCTAAAAAAAGAGGAATCACAGAGTGAAGTACATAGGAATACATGTGTATTTCCAAGCCATAAATCAGAATCTGTTGTCATGAGCTTGTAAAAAGCGATACACTTTTACCAAAAAAAGAGGATTTATTCCTCCAAAATAGGAATGGTTGGCACACAGTAATATTGAGTAGGGTAGACAGATATGACCAAGCTCTAAATAGTCCAGAAATAGCAAAACGTCCACAGTGTCTTTGAGCTCAGGGTCCATTTTTATGAAGCTGCTTAAAGCGTGAAAAACTGCTAAGCATGAACAGTCTCTGTTGGTTTCAACAAAGTTTAAAAGACTCAAAATTTAGTGGGCCTGACGTCTCGATCCTAGCAGGACCTTTCTCAAAGGCAGAGTGACAAAAGAAGAGAGTGATTAGGACTCCCATGGACAAGAAACAAAGGACAAAGAGGAAAGCTGGTATGATGTTACTGTTAGTCATTACCCTCCTAGATGTTGAGACCATGTGGTTGAATAGTCCGAAGACGCTTCATCCACATTTTCCCATGGCTAAGCCGGACAGCATCACTACGGTGACCAAGGGATTCTATGCCCAGTACACTCATATCTGATATCGAATGATCAGGGAGATTGAAGTGATACCCAACAGGGGTGCCCATTTTACCGGTTTTGATAGTAGACCTATGGCCATAGATACATTTTAAAGAAATGAAATGAGGAATGAGGAATGAGGAATGAGGAATGATTCTTCCAAAATGGGAATGGTTGGCAGCTACATGTACAGTAAACCATGGCTAAGTCGGCACTGTCCGGTCGTCGGGACCGACATTTTTGTGACGACTTACGCCGATGCCGACATGTACTGTAAGTCGTCATTTTGCCGACTTACACATTGTACGTGTAAATACATGTGGGATATGTACGTACCGTTGGTAATTGGTATGTCGTCAATCATGCCTACTTAGTATATATTATACACTCATCATAAGCTACACTCCTGTCATTGCATGTTTGACTTAGATTACAGTCAGTTATACTTCTCTTCCATTATATGTAAACTTTTCCAACAAATATTGTTCATCATGACAACACGCTATCCAGTTGTGCACAGCGCGCGGCAAGCTCTCATTCTATGCTGCATGCACAGTGTGATGTGGCTACTCGTTGGGTCTATTTTTCAAGATCATAACAAAATAATCAAACAGTAGAAACATGTTTGCTAGTCTTGGTTCAAGACGTTGTCGGTTGAGATACACAGTGTACACAGGTGTACACTGCAGATCATGGTCGGCTCGCCATACCAACGTGCGTGTTCACAGGGGTATGCTCTAATGTCAATTGTGGAACCCCTAAATTGGCATCGCGCCGCCACGTTCAGGAGGGAAATACCCCTCCGAACGTGTTACGTGAGGGACCGTCCATGTGTGCAAGCACTATAGGCACAAAAATGAAATGTGTGAAACCGTTCCACGTGCGAGTTCTTCAATAATCTCACGGACCTAAAATAGCTGTGCCTCAAAATTCCTCAAAAATCACAAGTTGCCAGGACTTAGACAAAAATTTGTTCGGAAGTGATTTCATGACGAGTTACACAAAGGATTTTACTATGTTTTCTTTTGTCAAGGGACCGCTAGAAATGCGCCGACTTGTGCGAGATGACAACTTTGTCGACTTGAGCAAGGTGCCGACTGCCGAGTAAGACGATGTCGGCTTAGCCGAGGTTTACTGTACATTGTATGTTTCAATGAGCGGGGACAGTGGGCCTGACCTGAACGGCTTGACAAAGTCCTCTTTGCCTTGGAGCTGGGAGTTATTGAGGTTGTCCCACTTGAAATGCAGGCCCCAATTGAAGCCACCCTTGACCATGGGTGAGGCCTGGTACTCAAAGGTGTCCGCATTGATGATGTCGATGATGGGACAGACGACGGTGTGCTCATTCTGCTGGATTCGGTCCAGAAGGGGTTCCAACCATTTCTCATTCACCTAGCATTCATCAAGAGCAAACACTTAGTCAATGCAAGAATAGTCATCAAACAAATACATTCCTACCTGCTTACTTGTATCTACATTGATCAGAAATTCAGATTTCAATTACGTAGTTAGTACAAAAAAACTGTTGCAAACTGCTCACTGACTAAAATGACCTGTGGCACAATACACGTACATCTCAAAAGTTAGAGGGCCTGATCCTACATTTAGCAGGACCTTTCTCAAAGCTTTGCCTTTGAGAAAGGTCCTGCTAGGCTCGAAACATCAGGCCCTCTACCTTTTGAGATCTCAATTAGTTAATGGACAGAGACCGAGGTTTCAATCCTAGCCAGACCTTTCCCAAAGGCATTCTGGACCCAAAACAAGAACATTCTAACTTCATGTATTACATGACATTGCAATTGACATTTGAATTTTTTACCAATCTACAGGGGAAGAGTGGAATGGAAAAACAAGGAAATCAGATGTTCAGAGTAAAAGTCGCATGTCTTGAATTAAATCGTCATCCAAGTTCAATTGAGTTTTGACATGAGTAAAATTATTTTCAATGGCAATATTCTGATATCTGAGTAGAATAATTCAATGGGCAGATTCATTTCACGTTTAAATCTGACTGGATATTCCCCAAAACACTTAAGCAGCATGTGCTCTTTTCATGAAAATTCTTTCTAAGGCAAAGCGTCTTCCACACAGATCTGGGTTTCAATCGGTGTATCTCCACAGAAGGCATTTGTTTCTTCAAAGCAAGCCTTCATAAAAACTTGCATGCATACATGTACGGCCTACTACCTGATATCAAACATCCATTTGCCAAAGCACTAAAGGGTTAGACCTTCACTATTTTTACATCTTGGAAGCTGGGCCACCAGACTAAACTTCCACTGGCCTGCCAATCTTCAAGTGGTCAACATTTTTTCACAATTTTGTCAAAATTTGCCACATGTTATCCATTGTAAGAACAGTGGCTAAACGAGAGTTGTATCTGTGGAAGTTCCTTTCATTCAGAGCTATTGGCCTCCAACCAGTCAAAGACAAAGCCAGCTATCATTTGGCCACTGTACCACTGCTGAATTGGAACCCTGCTCATTTGAAAGAGAAATCATGAAAAAGTGCAATGGGACCTTATAAACCATCCATGTACATGTAGCATACCTCACAATGGCTGTCTAGAAACATGAGCACATGTCCTGTGGCTGCTCTGGCTGCAATGTTACGTGTTCTAATCAGACCCTCTCTCTGATTGTTGCGCATGACTTTCACCAACGGAGTCAAATTCTTGGACACAAACTCATCCAGTTCTCCCTTCAAATGGTCTAGAAACAGAGGAGTGAATAAGTACTGATGAATTAATGAGATATATGTAAGATCATACACAGGGTAAGGTTAAAACCCAAACATATCTTGTTGAATACAGTGCTGCATCTTATTGTGTGCAGTAGGGTTAGGGTCCACAGAATCCCACAGAATGCATCCACTGTTGCATCTTGTTGAGTGCAGAAGGATTAGGGTCCACAGAATCCCATAGACATGACAGAATGCACCCACTGCTATACATGTACATCTTGTTGAGTGCAGCAGGGTTAGGGTCCACAAAATCCCACAGAACGCACCCACTGCTGGATCTTACTGAGTGCAGCAGGGTTAGGGTCCACAAAATCCCACAGAACGCACCCACTGCTGGATCTTACTGAGTGCAGCAGGGTTAGGGTCCACAAAATCCCACAGAACGCACCCACTGCTGGATCTTACTGAGTGCAGCAGGGTTAGGGCCCACAAAATCCCACAGAACGCACCCACTGCTGGATCTTACTGAGTGCAGCAGGGTTAGGGTCCACAAAATCCCACAGAACGCACCCACTGCTGGATCTTACTGAGTGCAGCAGGGTTAGGGCCCACAAAATCCCACAGAACGCACCCACTGCTGGATCTTACTGAGTGCAGCAGGGTTAGGGTCCACAAAATCCCACAGAACGCACCCACTGCTGGATCTTACTGAGTGCAGCAGGGTTAGGGTCCACAAAATCCCACAGAACGCACCCACTGCTGGATCTTACTGAGTGCAGCAGGGTTAGGGTCCACAAAATCCCACAGAACGCACCCACTGCTGGATCTTATTGAGTGCAGCAGGGTTAGGGTTCACCCACTGATGCATCGTGGTGAATGCAGCTTGGTTGGTTAACAGAATCACACAAAATGTACAAAGTGCCGTGTACAATAACTGGCCAATTGTTTGGCAATTGATGTTTAATATTTGATGAGATGAAAAGCATTACACATACTTACCAAAATCACTAAAATCATCAATTAATATAATTTCTTGTATCAGACTCCTCGGTGTCCTGTCCAGGACACTGTAGACAGTTCGCAGTAAGGTTGACCAGGCTTCATTGTAAAAACATACAATGACACTGACTTTGGCTGTGGCTGGTGGATACATCTTATATTTGCATCTGCAAGGGAGGCATAAACAGTGGAAGCAACATTCAATATCAATCAATATAAAATACCAAAAGACACTTGATAATAATCATTCAAATAATATTACTGATAGATAAGAGTTAAGGCTATGCATGGTGAAAGTAAAAATTGTAAGGTTTGCTGCGACACCATGTGGTGGGAATTCTCTTTTGTGAGTGGGTGTGGTTCTGAAAAGAAGTAGAGGGTTGAAAAAAAAGAGAATACTTTTCCCATGGTACATGTATCATAAAAAAAATGTGGAGGTCTTGGGTAGAGTCAGATTTTCTGGAAAACTGGAAGACAGACTAGGGTGAGATCAAAGGGAAGGGCAGGGAGTAGGGAAGGGAGGAAAGCTGGTAGACAGACTAGGGTGAGATCAAAGGGAAGGGCAGGGAGTAGGGAAGGGAGGAAAGCTGGTAGACAGACTAGGGTGAGATCAAAGAGAAGGGCAGGGAGTAGGGAAGGGAGGAAAGCTGGTAGACAGACTAGGGTGAGATCAAAGGGAAGGGCAGGGAGTAGGGAAGGGAGGAAAGCTGGTAGACAGACTAGGGTGAGATCAAAGGGAAGGGCAGGGAGTAGGGAAGGGAGGAAAGCTGGTAGACAGACTAGGGTGAGATCAAAGGGAAGAGCAGGGAGTAGGGAAGGGAGGAAAGCTGGTAGACAGACTAGGGTGAGATCAAAAGGAAGGGCAGGGAGTAGGGAAGGGAGGAAAGCTGGTAGACAGACTAGGGTGAGATCAAAGGGAAGGGCAGGGAGTAGGGAAGGGAGGAAAGCTGGTAGACAGACTAGGGTGAGATCAGAGGGAAGGCCAGGGAGTAGGGAAGAGAGGAAAGCTGGTAGACAGACTAGGGTGAGATCAAAGGGAAGGGCAGGGAGTAGGGAAGAGAGGAAAGCTGGTAGACAGACTAGGGTGAGATCAAAGGGAAGGGCAGGGAGTAGGGAAGAGAGGAAAGCTGGTAGACAGACTAGGGTGAGATCAAAGGGAAGGGCAGGGAGTAGGGAAGGGAGGAAAGCTGGTAGACAGACTAGGGTGAGATCAAAGGGAAGGGCAGGGAGTAGGGAAGAGAGGAAAGCTGGTAGACAGACTAGGGTGAGATCAAAGGGAAGGGCAGGGAGTAGGGAAGAGAGGAAAGCTGGTAGACAGACTAGGGTGAGATCAAAGGGAAGGGCAGGGAGTAGGGAAGAGAGGAAAGCTGGTAGACAGACTAGCAATGCGTTAACACATGATCCAGTGAGGAGGATCAGATCCAGATCCCTGGATCTGATCCTCCTCTCGGGAAGGATCAGACTTGGTTCAGATTCCGCAATTTGCAAACTTGTAAACGCAATGCAGGATCAGATCCGGAACAGATCCTGGAAGCTGACATAACCACATACAGCCCGACAGTACACTGACAACAAAAGTACATCAGTACAGTATGCATAGTCGAGTTCCGTGCGTAATGGCTGCCGTTGTGCTCCAGTGCCTATGATCAGTGAACTGTGCACATAAACCTTTGCCCCAACGTTGCAGCGCTTCATCGATGCCACGCGGGATCAGAATCAAGTGTAAACGCGGCAGGGATCTGATCCCACTCGCTGATCGCAACCGCAGGATCTGATCCTCCGTTGCGAGATCAAGTGTAAACGAAGTGTAGGGTGAGATCAAAGGGAAGGGCAGGGAGTAGGGAAGGGAGGAAAGCTGGTAGACAGACTAGGGTGAGATCAAAGGGAAGGGCAAGGAGTAGGGAAGGGAGGAAAGCTGGTACACAGACTAGACTGAGATCAGAGGGAAGGGCAGGGAATAGGGAAGGGAGGAAAGCTGGTAGACATACTAGGGTGAGATGAAAGGGAAGGGCAGGGAGTAGGGAAGAGAGGAAAGCTGGTAGACTGACTAGGGTGAGATCAAAGGGAAGGGCAGGGAGAAGGGAAGGGATACTGAGGAAAGCTGGTAGACAGACTACAGGTAGGTTCAGATCAAAGGAAAGGGCAGGGAGTAGGGAAGGGATTAAAGGGGGAAAGGATTAAAGGGGAGATAACACAATAGACGTTTTTGGTATTACTTAACCCTAATGCCTCTGCAAAATTAAAATGATTGTGGTATTGTGAAGGTTCCAATACATTTAGTGTAAGGGTTCAGCATAAATGTCATCATACAGCATACTTACAATGAATTACGTGAGTCGGTAAGATTCCGATGATATCCTATCCTGGTGCTAACCAGTTCATTGAAAGAATGACGTCTAAAACCTTCATCTCTTAATTGTCTATCCTCATCTGTTTGTATCATGCCAACGTTGTCCATCCCCATCCCTTTCCGATCGGCAGAATTGTGCACGTTCTTGTGCCCAAACCTCTCGCCAAATGTATCGGGGAAGCCATTGGCCAACCCAGGCTTGTGCAGGATCTCATTGTCGCGGTAATCACCGAGTATAGGGTTCGCGATTATTCCGTTCACGGGTTTGCCATTGTGGGCTGGGTGCTGGATGACCAAGCGTTGGCGCGATCTCTCAAAGGCCTCGTCCCCATGGCGACTGGCGTCCTGCACTTCAGTCAGAAACATGTAGATGATGACGGCCCATGTGATGGAGGATACCACAATGCCGTAGCAGAAACATCTCACGCGTAGACCAGCCATTGCAGGCAGGCTGCATGCACTAGAGCACAGGCTTCCGACCTTACAGTAGTCAGATTACAGACATGATGACATCATAATGGTCTGGAAGATTCCCAAGGTATGTGGAGGCCACTCTATGGGGAAAACACATTGCAGAATTAGGGAAGACTTGTCTGGCATCTTCATTCGAATACACTATCAAAGTCAAACCACTGTAGAACCTAGAAGCCACATGTAGAGGCCACATGTAGAGGCCACTCTATGGGGAAAACACATTGTAGAATTAGAAAAGACTTCACTATAGTTTGGCATCTTCATTCAAATACATTATCAAAGTAAAACTTCCTGATGAGGTCACACTCATTTTCTTCTGTGGGAGCCCAATCAATTGGACTGTGAGCATAGTCCATACAAACGCTCATTGTTTTCTTCATTATTTCATTCATCTGACTGGTGCACTGTTATTAGGGCCATTCCCACTATGAAAATAATCGCGATTTGAATCGGGATAATCGCGTTTTTTTGGTGTAGTGGAAACAGCCCTATTGTTTTCATCAATGGTTAAAAGCTTCCGACTGGTGCACCGTTTAAATAAATGTCACACTGATTAAAAGTTCACTGGAGTTTGCCACACTTTGCATATTCACTAGGAAGTTTGTTTTCACAGGCCAAGCAAATGATATACAAAGCATGTGAATGTCAACTACTTGGCAAAGCCTTCGTATTTTAGGCTACAAGAGTTCACCAAACCAGTGTGGGGTTCAGGAGCCTAGTATATTTTTTCCCGGGCGTTATTTTAGTTGGGCGCGAATTCCCAAAAGAAATTCTTGTGAATGTTTCCAGTATCCCAGGTCATCAGCTGTTTGTGATTTGTCTCGAAAATGTCTAAAAAGCTTTGTCATAATATATGTATACGCCCAACCTACAGATGATGTACGTGATGTTCGCAATATTTTCATGAAACCCCTGGTTCAGACAGATTGGACATTTCACATTTCTCACCAAGTTCATCCTATCATTTCTCATTCTACAGACTACAGTACTTATTCATGAAATATTCACGTACTTCTTGAGAACAGGTGAATGCCATTGGCCACAGAAGCAAACTGTGCAAGAATGGTAAATCAATGTCGTGATTATGTGACACTTTAGGGGAAAAACTTCAACAGGACAACTGTCACCGTCAGTGCATGGCTGTGTACAAAACATGCACTTCACTATTGCTGCATACATACACGTACATGCCACAGATATGCGTTACAAAATCATGATTTGGGAGGAAATTCAGGAAAAGTCAAAACAAATTTGGGCAAGCAGTTGTGCCAGGCAATGGCTGTTGTCTACGTAAGTGGTCCATTCCATTGTGCCTAGTTGTGGACTTGCCATGCAAGTTAGGTGTACCTACATTGTGTGTAGGTTTTTTTTTTTTCCAGACTTAAGTTTTTATTAACGCAGTGGCTGTTGTTACGGCAGTCGCCCGTGTGGTTCCCTGACTTGATTGTATTTCGTCAGCATTGCAGGCTGGTTGAACCAGTCTTTTAGCTGATAGTCTGGTTCCAAGAGCTAAACATCCTGACAAACACTGTTAAGTCAGGGAACCACACGGACGACTGCCGTAACAACAGCCACTGCGTTTTATTAAACTGAGGATAGTCTGAGTAACTTGAACCCTTATACTTTTATAGTCTCCCTTTTTAAATGTTGTTGTGGGGTCGGCCGATAGTACTACTACTTCTACTACAATAGTACTAGTACTACTACAATAGTAGTACTAGTACTAGTACTACTACTAGTACTACTACTATAGTACTGCTACTACCGGTAGGTAGTAGTAGTAATATAGTACGGTCCAAGGATGAGGAATTCAGACGGGTAACCCCCAAAATACCTGTTTCCCTGCTGAATTTCTTGGACCCTACTGCCGCTCAACCCCCTAAAAACAAACTATTCAAAAGGGCGACTGTACTAAGGCCAAGGGTCCAAATTACTCGGACAACGCTGAGGCCAGTGAGGGTATTTAATTTAAATAAAATCTTGCCATTTATTTAATGATAATTTATAATTCATTTCTGCTAACACTGATGACTCAGTACATTTAAATCCAATACATTATGTACATTTATATTCAACCTGCATCTCTGCATTTCTGTCCTAGGCCTTGATACTGAGACTGAGAGCTAGATAGAGCCAAGATCCTCGCTACCACGCACCGTAACTCACCACACACTCCGTGGGTCTGCTGACGGGTGACACAAGGCAGGCTACGCGCTAAGTACTCGGACACTCACCTTATCGTATTCGTAGCCCTATGGTACGGTTTCAGTGTTCACTGCACTCGCATCTTTTGAGCCTACGATTGTATATTTGACATAGTATTTGAAACTCCCAGAAAGAGGGCTTTGTTTGGGATTTGTGTTTATTAACACGGGGGGGGGTAAAGGGGATTAGAATTTGCGGAATCGTCTGACGCGTCACTTACCGTCTTTCACATAGAGTTCTATGCTTTCACGTTGTTTGTATTCCCCTTTGAGAATACTTTGTAAGTAAATCAAGCTTCCGGTTCTTGGTACGCGTGATTGCAAAGTACATTGTACGTGTACATTGTTGTACAGTGTAACTTGGGTTTTCGCTAGTCATTATTGCTTTCACATTACATCCGGGTCAATATTCGAGTTACTTTCATTTATATAATCTTACGACTCTTTGGTACTACAGTAAATCAAAACGCCATAAAAACTTAAAAAGGGAATTAACGTTTGTATAATTTTGTGCATACGTACGGCAGACCGTACATGTAAATGTACAACCGCATGAAACCTCTAACTTCATTGCTCAAAATTAATTCTGAATGAAATTATTATTTTCAAGAGCTGCATTACGCACGCACCGCGGCAGTTTGTGATCGTACAGCAAACTGCCGCAGTGCAGCTCCCTTAGAAAAGCCCGCCCTCAGTTAATTTTTACGATTACAATCATGTAGGGTCCCTACAGTATTTTGTTTTATCATACTCATAATATTTTATTTCATAGGCCGTTTTAGAAATGAAGGTTTAGGCTCGTGCTCAGGCTTCGTCTCTGTCTGACAAAACCTGTAAAATCCAGGTTGGGGCTTGTTTCCGTATTTTGAAGGTTTTTTTGGCTTGATATCTACTGGGTAGGTAGGCCTATTCCCCAATAAATTGGGGCCAAACCCTTGTTTTGTAGATGCCTTTGATATTACTGGAATCACGGAGAAATATGACCGAAGCAGGAGCCCGAGCCTGAACCTTCATGATTTCGAAAACGCCTATAATACCAATGTCTCCGAGTCTCTCCAAATGGTGGGTGAGCGATTGTTCCGTTGTTTCATTCACACACACAAATGCCATGATATCAAACAATCTCTCTTTTTATTGTATACAAAAATGTTGCTTACTGACTAAAATTACCAAAATGCAAATCTTAAATTTTAGTGGGCCTGACGTTTCGATCCTAGCAGGACCTTTCTCAAAGGCAGAGTGACAATTAAGGACTAAACAGATACATGTACATATGCACGAAGGAAGGGGGGAAGAGAGTAAATAGGACACGGATGAGAAACAAAGGACAAAGAGTAAAGCTGGTAGGGGAGAGATCCAAGGGAAGGGCAAGGAGTAGGGTATAGGGATGATTAGTGAGAAGAGGGGGAAATATCATAGAGAGAAGTGTGGAGGAGTGAACACAAAAGAAGGATTATCAGAAAGCTGCATGGTCTTAAAATTTAGTGGGCCTGACGTTTCGATTCTAGCAGGACCTCATTCTCAAAGGCAGAGTGAGAAAGGTCCTGCTAGGATCGAAACGTCAGGCCCACTACATTTTAAGATTTACATTTTGGTAATTTTAGTCAGTAAGCAGTTTGCAACGTTTTTGTATATCACCCTAAAGCTGCATGGTGTTAGATCACTCCTGGATGTTGAGACCATGTGGTTGAATAGTCCGAAGACGCTTCATCCACATTTTCTCACGGCTAAGCCGGACAGCATTATTACGGTGATCACGGGCTTCTATGCTCAGTACACTCATATCTGATATCGAATGATCAGGGAGATTGAAATGATACCCAACAGGGGTGTCCATTTTACCGGTTTTGAGAGTAGACCTATGGCCATGGCATTAATAAAGTCACGCAGGTTACGGGGGCGCCTGAAAGCCAAAACAGGCGAATTTGGTATGGCATCAGCCAGACGATCTCAAGTGTGGAGAATATGGTGGTTTTCCATTATATAGTTATCTTCCTGAGAGAAGGAAAAGAAAGGTGGTAGGAAGTAACTAAGGGAACCTTGGGATTGTCCTTGGGACCTGGTGGCTAATTTTGCCATACACGTGTATTGGCCAGTAACTTGGTTGCTAGAGGCTATAATTATTTCTCGCCAAGTGAAGAACTCAATTGCTAAAGTCTATTCCCAGAAGTTCGGCACTCAAACTGAACAAAAGCCACCAGGTATTACGACCTATTATTATGGATGAGGGCAGTGAAGGACGTGAATTGGACCGGTATACCGACTGCCAGAAGAGCTCCATAATACTAATAGACCCATGCACACGGGACAACCCTGGATGTCCGGGAGGCGGGTCTGAAAGCTTGGTCTGACACGATGACCGCATAACCTCTTATCTCCCATAGAATTTGTAATAATCATTGATTTTAGTACGAAATCACCTGCCCCTCTAAATAATCATTACCTCTTCCCCTTGTTAATCACAGTAATTTTATTAAAAAAAAATAATTGTTATGCGCAAAAATAATATCTTTCCGATAGATATTATCTTGCGCATAATTTCTTAAAAATAAAATACTGTGATGGACAAGGGGAATACTCAGTCAACTTTTGGTGCCTTCCATGATGATACGAACTGGTGAGATTTCAGGCTTATGTTGGCACTGCAGGAGATCGTGCTTGTGACGTTTAGAGCTGATTCCGAAACCTTTAGTCCATTGGTTCTTCTTTAAATCACGCATACATAAATGCATGGTGGGAGTCGTATTCCGAGAAGTAAAAAAAACAACAACCCCAAACACACGTGCTTTTCCCTATAAACTGACTCAGTGGCCTATGCCGGTCAATAATGATTTTCCCGGCAATGCCATCCAAGATGGCTCCGCGGCCGCCGAGCTGATAATCATAAAGTGTGGATCCACAATTGTTTTAAATAATTTTTTAAATAAGGGTTTTTTGGAGGCTAATTAACTGATACATTGTAGAGTAAGTGAAGCTTAAGACAACCCGTGGGTTTGCTCTACAATTTGGTGTGTAATTTGGACCATATTGGGCTTTAAATACGGCCCAAAATTATTTGGCTGTTGAAGTGGAGGGATCCATCCCAAAATCCTTGCAGAAATTCGGCTTGGATGGCTACATATTATTTTCTTTTTCTGGAGGTAAGTAGCAAAATTTCTAATCGGTTGAGGGCACAAAAATTGAAAAGAATATGAGAGATGAAGGTCCAAACAACAATTTTCAATATATCTACAAGAACTGAGAAACCTTTGGGTGTGGAATAATTGGCTTTGAAAGTGAATGTTTTTGTAGTGTTCAACGGGAACTCGATTTTAGTGTTCTGCACCCCTGTCCTAGACATCTACCGCCCTCTCGTGGTCTACACATGGAATGAAAATGGCGCCTGTGGCGGAGAGTTTGGCATGTCTGTGAAATGCCTTGTGTTTTCTTCCGTTATACTGCTTGATCCTGTGCCGTTGAAGGTATGGTTGTGAGTTCAGAGAAGTAAGGTATCTTCAGCAAGTATTCAGTATTGATAGTGAGGTCTGTGTTTTAAGTCTGGAGGCTCGTGAAACACAACCAACCGTGCTGAAATACGCATGATTGTTACGCATGCCATGGATACGCTAAGCAGAGAGCAAACCAATTTCGTTTGCATTGAGTGCAATGCAACTACTGACTAGGGTTCGTTTGCACGTGAAAAACAATAAACACGCGTAACATTTACCACACCTAAATAACATACTCAGAGGTCAGGTTATGCTAAGATTCAGAAGAACTCTATTTTTGTTGAAAGTCACAGTCCATAATTGTGATAAACATACTTTACCTGTTTACTAAAACTTATTTTATAATTAATAATACAAAACTTTACTAGTTACCGAAAATGTGATATTTTTTTCAAGCCAATATAGGAAGTGAGAACTTGTTCAACTTCAGAAACTTGTAAGTAAGGTCGTGTCTGCTTGTCTTGTATTTTTTAGTGGTCAAATTTCGATTGGAGTATTGACGAAGCCAAACAGTAACAATAACGTTTTCCATCCAAATTAGTCGTACTAAAAAGTAATAATTTGGGCATTTAAAGTTTTAAACATGATTATGAAAGTCTTGACTAACATTGTATGATTGTTGTTGATGAGAGAATGCAATATGTCTAATAAAGTAATATGTTTTACGGCAGTCGTCCGTATGGTTCCCTGACTTCACAGTATTTGTCAGGATGTTTAGCTCTTTGAACCAGACTATCAGCTAGTAATAGACTGGTTCAACCAGCCTGCATGCTGACGAAATACAATCAAGTCAGGGAACCACACGGACGACTGCCGTAACAACAGCCACTGCGTTTTTCATGAGGACACTGGTTTAAAAAACAACAATGTTCATGTTCTGATCGGGGGGCGGGGGGGGGGGGGCAGAAACGTTTGTATAGCGCTACATGTGCTGTACACTACAGTACACACATACTGTACTGTACAGTGTACGTACGTTGTCGTGTAGGCCCTATACTTATTGTGTGTGACGGACACGCATGTGGCAAAGTTGCATAGGTAGGTCTGTGTAACTTTTACTAAAAGTAAAACTCAAAAGTTAAAGTCTGTAAAACAAGGATCAGGAACAGCGGAAACTTCGGCGGGGTTCCGCAGGACGGATAGTTCTGTCCCCTGTTTCGAAAAGAAGATCTGTGAAATATTAAGCAGGCAAGGTATCGTGCGAAGCACGCAGCAGAAATCAAAGCAAAACGGGAGGCGTCATTCATGATTCAGTGTGACCGATACTGTCAACAAGCGTCAGTCGGAAATAGTCCGAGCATCCGAGTAACTTGGACCCGACAATCACCCTTTTTTATCGAAAATTGGAGGGCCGGTTGACCCGGCCCTCCAATTTTCAAATTTCGATAAAAAGGGTGACTTAATTGTTGAGTCCAAGTTATTCGGACTAAGTCGGACATGGGTCGGCCTGCAAGAACGGCTGCAGTGCAGGGATAAGAATAAATTTGGCGTAAATGGTCACCATCGGCATCACCATCACTCAGCAATATGAATGACGACTCTTGCAAGTGAGTACTCCAGCCAAAATTCCCCCATAGCCACTGTACTGCAGTACATTAGTTTTTAAGTTAAATCTAATATTATTCAGCCCTTTAGTTAGATTTGCAAATTAGTGGTCGGCCTAACACCGGATTTTTTATTGTCTTTGGGGAACCCCGTAACTATTCTATGAAGAGAAGAAAATTACACTGTTACAGCAAAGTTTCTCAAATTTTTCCCAGAAAGTATTCTGTAACGACCTTTGAAATATCCTATGCCTCCATGTTTAGACAATGTCATTTTCAAGTGTTTGAATCTAGGGAGAACATCGTAAATGGAATAGTTTCTCAAGTAACAATTACTGTACCCAACATTTGGAAAACATTGCAAATTTGTAATGATTGAATATGAATGTAAGGCAGTACAATCATAATTTCATATTATTACATATGTATCAAGGGTTAATTATAATATTGTAATAATTGCTACTTTAGAATCCCCATTCCTATTTAGTCAGAGTAACTTGGACCTGACATGTCACCCTTTTTTCATCGAATGTTGAAATTTTGAGAGTCGGGTGACTAGTCACCCGACTCCCAAAATTTCAAAATTCGATGAAAAAAGGGTGACCTGTCGGGTCCAAGTTTCTTGGAATATTCCTATTATAATACAAGAAAATTCTACTCAATTTGTAGCTAAGTTTTGCCTTTTTTAATTGAATTTTCCTGTATCACTCTCTAGTCTTTAAATCATTTCAAGATTCCAAATAAAGGAGACAGTTAACAAATGACATTTCCAAGTGGTTGAATCTGGTTAGTTTTTTTTTTTTTTCATTTTTTCAATTTCAATTTTTATTTTAATGTAAAGTTGGTTAAATGTGCTGGATATTGATAAACGTTCAACAATTGTTTTACAGGAGTCATTCTTCAGGCCCTGGACCCCCAGGATCAAGTCATCAAGACAACCTTTTGCCACCTCAGCCCCTGTTGATTTTTCTAGTGCCCCAGTAAGGTAAGTCCTTTTAACATTACAGGCCAATTTCATAGGGAAAGAAACCTCCAACAATTCCCAGGAATGTACTCCTAATTTTTGAGATTTCTTCTGAAAAGAGGGTCATTTTAACTACTACACTTGTGCAACTGCAAGTTTGGGGTTATGGCCTATGTTAATCCCAGGAAATTTCCGTGTAAGCAAGTTCAATGAAAAGTCCAACCATTAGGCCTATAATTCCCGGATTTACCTGATTGAAAGGAGGTTACCTGCACTGTACAGCAACTTATTTCATCATGAGGGAACTTACACATGTAGTAGCTGAATTATTGAATTTGTAAATTGCTTTCCAATTCCAAATATTAAACTTTACAGACAAAACCGAGACTCAACAAATCATCACTCTTTGTGTTTACTTACCCTTTCATCTTTCCCCTCATGATCTTTCTTGTGTGTTTATTATTTTACCCTTTCATCTTTCCCTCTTTGATCTTTCTTTTTTAGTGATTGCTACCTAAATTATCTTTCCCCAATGTGATCATTCCCCACTCCATGGCCTTCCATTTGTTCCCCCTAGTCTGTCCACCAGCTTTCCCACTTGGCCTCATTTTGTCCTCTGTCATCAGCTGCTTTCTTTTCCTACACTGTAGGCCTATCTGTTTCTGTTATACTGTCTTCGTAATTTTGCTTTTGAGAAAGGTCCTACTATACTAGGATTGAAACATCATGCCCTATAAGTTTTTTTTATGTAATTGTCATTGGTGCTTGAAGTTGACACAACCAGCTGTCAATAACTGTTATATATACAGCTTTATTTATAAGATTAGTTTATCTTAAAATTTAGTGGGCCTGACGTTTCGATCCTTGCAGGACCTTTCTCAAAGGCAGGTTCTGCCTTTGAGAAAAGGTCCTGCTAGGATCGAAACGTCAGGCCCACTAAATTTTAAGATTTACATTTTGGTAATTTTAGTCAGTAAGCAGTTTGCAACATTTTTGTATATCACCTTAAGATTAGTTTATGACAGCTGACACTTCCTGGCATGCATAATTATGTGAATCACCAAATCTTCAAAATGTTTCCATTTTATTTTTTGCAGCATAAGCGTTGACTACCAACATGATGGGGACTTTGTCTGCTTGGAGGATGCTGTTTCTGATGAAAGAGACCTGGATGAGACATGGGAGCCTGTTGTCTCATTGAAGAGCAGGTAAGGCGCTACGCTACAGCTCAAACACTTCAAATACATTGTTTTTGAAATCACAGAGGGTCGTTCTCTGTAATGTGGTTTGCCACAATGCTACTTGTTTGTTATGGTAGCGATTGAACTGCATTTGTGTTGTTTCATGCTTGAAGCTAAATTTGGTAAGATGCTATCGCACATGCAAACATTTATACTCAAACATAAGAATCATGACATGAACCTATAACATAAAGATAAACATTTTTGTTTCTAATTTGCATGAAGTCATTTCCTTTTGCAATCTTTGAAGATTTGCTTTCTATTTTTGTATAAAATGTTTGGCTACTTTTCACCTCTGACATTGGTGTCTGAAATCATATTTTTGTTGGCCACAATAATTGTGTTAATTTTCCACAAGCAGTCTGATGATCATGATGACATAAGAAGCAAGCTAAATAGTAATAATAATTTATAACTTAATATTGTTCGTCTTTTGTACGATCGAAATAGTCAATAGTCAATTTAGTAGAAGCGGTATTTCGTAACTTTCTTAAACATTTTGTGATTTTTTTAGGGTAAATCCAGATGGTTTGGATTATATGGCAACCAGTGAAGAGTTGTATGGAAGAGATGAAGAGGCAGATGATGAAGAGACTGGGACAGAAAAGTCCTTCACAAGGAGTGGGCTGCACCGGGTTTTGAATAAATGTGAGGGCGCGGAGCAGACCAAGCTCTACATAATAATGGAGACAAGGCGGTGGGGGCTGAACAATCAATGTCAGTAGTATTTCTCTCAGCAGCTTGAAATAGAAGATCTCTTGCTTCTTCCAGGTTCAAACGGCCTATGTTATCCTGCAATGAAACCCTAAACAACATATATAAATTGTTCAAATAATCATGCCAAACAGATGTGTTTTGTTTTAAAAATTAGAGTAATTTGTAGAACTAGAATTATAAAAAAAATAATGTGATGAATCATTTCTAAACTTAGGCATTAAGCAAGGCTAAGACATTCATCAGCTCCCATGCTTATCACCGGTTTTTAATTTCCATGTAACAACATCAATTAAAATATACATGTACATGTAGGCCTACAATGAAAAAAGGACATTGGCTTTGTAGGGATGTTTCACACACATTAGTGCTAATACACATTATACATGTTGATAATATTTGTGTACTGTTGTAATTGTAAATTTGAGTACTGTATCTAAAAAAAATAGCTGTGTGCTTTAGAGTACTCTCAACCTTTGTCATACGTGTACATGTAGTTGATCAGCCTAATCAACCACTTGTTGGCCTTGTGCAACAGGTTGAAGATCCCCTCCCCTTTGTTGTACGGCTTCTTGATCCTCTCTCTCCTCTTCCTGTTACATTTTCTCTATTACCAGATGCCCTACTTCCTCTCCTACCCACACCCCTTGCTCTTCTATTCTAGAAGGAATAGCAACCTGACAACAATGCATATACATGTACATGATGTAAACTGTAAATAAAATTGACAAGACACTTTGTAAAAAGAAAGTACATTGTGTAACTTGAATCCGTCCATCACTTACTGTTCCTATGATTATGTACTTCAAATTAAACTTACGGGTATGCCTCAGGTTAGTCACATTTTGGTAAAATCGATATTTATTTTATTGCAAACCTAGAATGAAACAAACCCTGGATCAGATTGGAGCAGTCAGTTTAGTCACATAATTATGTACAACCAAAACCAGCTACATGTAATTGCACTATATGCCTTATTCTGCATCAGTACCTACCAAAAAAATATGAATGGACATGTTGCAGACGTGGAGATAAACATTATAAGGTAGCGGATGGTTGTTGCCAGGTGTTTCTGCAATGGATGACTGTAGAGAATTAATAACTAATTCTGCTTGCAATTGCATTCTTTCTCCAGCCAGCGGATTAAGTTACAGTCTACAAACCCATTAATGACTCTTATAAATATTTACTGGTCAATGACGGGAGACAGTTTCAAGATGTGCAGTTGACCACAATATTTACGTCACTCGGATAGTCACTTTTGCAGGCATGTTAATGTTTTTATTTGTAAATGTCGACAAAGGTGATCCTTAGGCAAAATAAATAAACTGATATCAAGCAAACAATCACATGCATGCCGGTCGCGATATTTTTTTCCGTACCATATAAACGCTATCGGCCCATATGTTTGTGCACAAACAAAGTACATGCATGAAGAATTGAGTCTCAGGTCACTCAGACGGTACCGGGTGCGGGACGCAAGTGAACGACGTACAATACATGTACACGTACAATGTACAGTACGTGTACATGTACTGTACATGTACATTGCTAACGAACTACGTTTAGGTTGTTCGTTTTTCCCATGGCAAAACAATAATACAACGACACAGCGAGAACACATCAATATTACATATAATTCATTACCCAACGCTATTAATATTTCTTCTTGAGCATTTTCAACTTCAATTTCGTTGATACTGCCAGATACCGGTTGTGATTGATAACACCAACAAGTGTCCAGATTTCACACACATGTATCATATGACACCGTGGAAACATTTTATGTGAAATTCCAAAAGTTTTTCTGTCAAACAGGTCTTGGAAAAAACACGTGAGTTCGATCAGACTTTTGCACGGCCGTGTATTATACATGTACTGTACATGTACAAATGTACATGTACATGTACACTGTACAGTACGTACATGTACATGTACATGTACATGTACGTCCATGTAACAACCCACGGTCCATACACAGCTAGCTACACATTCAGTTACCATTGTGTGCAACGCTGCGTGCAGTGCATGCATTGAAAGCAACAGGACACTCATTATGCAGCGGCTGTGGCCATGTGGTGACCTTCGAAGCTCCTGGCAACACAGAGCTGGCCAGATGCCTTATCATATCGGATTACATTGGCCGATTTGGAATTCGGAACTTTTACGGTTAAACGCACGGTGGCGCTATTTAAAATTCTGCTAGGTGCATTTTACGATCCTCGAAGCTGGCAAAGTCTGATGAAAAAATGAATCAGTTTTTCACCATTTTCTCGCGACTTGGTTGACGGATTGAGCTGAAACTTTCACAGGTGTGTTATTTCATGCATATGCTGGATTAGACAAAGTATGGACGCGTTTCTAAGACCCTTACCAATGGTGTGTAGGGCCTTTAAGCCAGAAATTCTGTTTATTCCTTCAGCTTGTCAGAAGCTTTGCCACTTGTTGAATGATTCCATATGTTTGCATTGCTTTGGTTTCCTTAGTACATTAGACGTTTGGATGTTGCAGTTCAGGCCGAGTACATCCGCTATGTCGATAGCGTCATCCCCAGTTGATCCTACAACAATGATCAACAAATATCGCACCAATGTCTCCTTACTGGCAGACCCGCGCACAGGTAAAATCTCTGCCACATTCATTGAATAGTATTTCAACTTTCAATAGATAGGAATCATTTTTTGATATTAACCATCCATACTGCTTATCCAGGGCTCAAACTTCAGAAACAAATGTACTAGATAACAGGTCAGTCTAGTAACTGAAGATTCTTACTGGACCTGAACTTATTGTTACAAGACCTGTGCTATAAATAAGGGGGAAAAAAACCCAAATTTTGCACGCAGTGTGAGGAATACCATGACAAAATGCTGTTTACTTATACAGGCCAAAGTCAAAGTTATATTTGTGTTGCATTTTCTTCATGGTGCAAGAAAAACCCACCAGACAGCTGGTCAAGTGCGGTCACATCCGGCACTAGACCGACGCTGAAATCACTAGACTCGTTCCACGGTCTAGTGGATATTTCGACCCCTGTTATCCTTGTTATCCTTATACATACAATAGATCTTACCTACAAGTACTACTACAGTTTAGTTGTTTTGGCAAGAATGTCTTACTTCCTTAGATGCCACTCCTACTTGATGGTGTGATGCAAATAGTATGCAGTATGTACATGCGTACCGGTATTTGCAGTATGTCTGTAAGGGGTTTACTGATATTGATAAGGTGGGATTAGCAGTAATTAAATCTTTCACCGCAATTGTGTGTCAGGGAAAATGTTAGCTTACATAAACATAGAGAATGCAGATTGCAGAGTTCCAACATGTTAGATAGTTCAAGCATTTGTGTAGTGCTTCAGTGTGTAGTGTGATGACAAGCGATCATTGAGCCGCATTGTGGAGTCACCTGCCGGCCTCTGGATTGTGATGTGTTGGTGGAAGCTTTGGTTGTACGCCGTCCATGACTGATTCATTGGCTGGCAGTGGTGACATCCTAGGCTGTGATTCTAAGCTGAAAAGATCTGATTACAACTGAGCGCAATGGATTTCTTTGCAGAAATTCATCTAACCACCCTGCATGAAGCGATGTATTTGTGAGAATGCTGCAGACTCCTTACTTGACTTCAAGGAACAAAAATGAAAATTTCATAAAAGTAGACGACCTGACACTTCCATTCTAGCAGGACCTTTCTCAGAGGCATTCTGCCTCTGAGAAAGGTCCTGGTAAGATGTGAGAAAGGTCCTGCTAGGATGTGAGAAAGGTCCTGCTAGGATGTGAGAAAGGTCCTGTTAGGGTGTGAGAAAAGTCCTGCTAGGATGTGAGAAATGTCCTGTTAGGGTGTGAGAAAGGTCCTGCTAGGATGTGAGAAAGGTCCTGTTAGGGTGTGAGAAAAGTCCTGCTAGGATGTGAGAAAGGTCCTGTTAGGGTGTGAGAAAGGTCCTGCTGGGATGTGATAAAGGTCCTGCTAGGATATGAGAAAGGTCCTGCTAGGATGTGAGAAAGGTCCTGCTAGGGTGTGAGAAAGGTCCTGCTAGGATGTGAGAAAGGTCCTGCTAGGATGTGAGAAAGGTCCTGTTAGGGTGTGAGAAAAGTCCTGCTAGGATGTGAGAAAGGTCCTGTTAGGGTGTGAGAAAGGTCCTGCTGGGATGTGATAAAGGTCCTGCTAGGATATGAGAAAGGTCCTGCTAGGATGTGAGAAAGGTCCTGCTAGGGTGTGAGAAAGGTCCTGCTAGGATGTGAGAAAGGTCCTGCTAGGATGTGAGAAAGGTCCTGCTAGGATGTGAGAAAGGTCCTGGTAAGATGTGAGAAAGGTCCTGCTAGGGTGTGAGAAAGGTCCTGCTAGGGTGTGAGAAAGGTCCTGCTAGGATGTGAGAAAGGTCCTGTTAGGGTGTGAGAAAGGTCCTGGTAAGATGTGAGAAAGGTCCTGCTAGGATGTGAGAAAGGTCCTGCTAGGATGTGAGAAAGGTCCTGCTAGGATGTGAGAAAGGTCCTGCTACGATGTGAGAAAGGTCCTGTTAGGGTGTGAGAAAGGTCCTGTTAGGGTGTGAGAAAAGTCCTGGTAAGATGTTATAAAGGTCCTGCTAGGATGTGAGAAAGGTCCTGGTAGGATGTGAGAAAGGTCCTGCTATGATGTTATAAAGGTCCTGCTAGGATGTGAGAAAGGTCCTGCTAGGATGTGAGAAAGGTTCTGCTAGGATGTTATAAAGGTCCTGCTAGGATGGGAGAAAGGTCCTGGTAAGATGTTATAAAGGTTCTGCTAGGATGTTATAAAGGTCCTGCTAGGATGGAAACATCAGGCCCACTGCCCTGCGTGCAATGCAAATGTAAATGTTACTGACATGCTTTCTTTGTTCACGTCAGGGGACGACAATCGGTTGAAGGCAGCCCAAGAGATCAGCGAAAACTTTGAGGTGGGTTCAAGGCCTGATGCTGAAGACTTCTAATTCAATGAGGGTTTCGCCCTGCTTGACCCAATAGGCATTGTGCTCAGTGCTTTGCTCGATTGCATGCTGAAAAAAAAAAAAATCAGGCAGCTCTGGCAGGATTCAACTCCACGACTCCTGCTTTCTAGCGCAGATATCTTGAGGTCGTGTGGCGGATTCGAATATGTACCGTGCTGCATCATAATGTGATATTTTCATTGAGGAGAATGTAAATAAGTAGAAAGGGTGATCAAAGAGTGTACTTCAAAGAGGGTTTGCCCTACTGTATGTAATAACCGAGCAGAATGATTTTTTTTCTTCAGAAGGTAATTGGTCTAAGCCCTGAGCACTTAGTGCTTATTATGTCAAGTAGGGCAAACCCTCATTGAATTACATTCTCCTTAATGCAAACATGGTAAAAATAATGTGGACTTGTCACAATCTTGGCTATCATTTTGGTATCAGAGCATCAATGTGGAATGGAAGTGATGGTATTGAGTGCATTTACATGTGTCTGTCAATGCCTCCTATAGAGGTTTTTCAGTCACATGCTTTTTGCCGGTCAGCGTTCAATTCAGGCGGATGTACCAGTACGCAGAATGTGCGCGCCTTTGGGTCATCAACTGTCCAATGGAAACACTCAGATTCGATATTTGCATGCGATTCTGCGGATTTGAACGCTTCTGCACACATGCGACATCATGTGAAAAACCTCTATAGGTCATCCTATCAATGTGGAATGGAAGTGATACTAATGAGTGATACTAATTGCATTTATGTGCATCTGTCCATGGCTCCTATAGGTCATCCTATCAATGTGGAATGGAAGTGATACTAATGAGTGATACGAATTGCATTTACAAGCATCTGTCCATGGCTCCTATAGGTCATCCTGTCCTCGTCTCACAATGGAGCCTTCTTGGAGTATGCCATCCCTCTCTTCCTGAAGGTTCTGAAGGATGAAAAGCCTTTCTTCATTGCAGAGAAAGCCCAGCAGGTGAGTCTTCCCTCTTTAATCCTTTCGGCACTGAATGGCTGTGCAGAGGTCTAACCCTATACTGAACTACTATTGACACTGCCTTCTGTAAGAACTCCACAGTGTTCTGTAGGTCTGAGCCTTAAAAACTTTGTGGCATTCTGTAGGGCCAAAAGGGTTAACACTCCATTTTCAGCACTCATGACTGGCATACAGGTTTTTTTTAACAATAGGTTATTTTCAAAGCTCTCTGAACAATCGGGAACAATATGCATCTGTGAGATAAATCAATAAGGGAATACTATGCTTACAAGTGAGTAAAACTTGGCGCAAGTTGGATGTTGGTTTGGCTTTTGTCGAGGTTTCGGCACTTAGTGGTCAAGTCTACAGCCGGTCACTTGGCCTTAAAACCAGACACCAAGAATCACAATTGCTAACAATTGACTGTGAGTGTGAGTGAGCTATAAAGACTTGAAGGTTTGTATGGCAGAATCACAATGCGGTGACACCACGTAAGTCATCTCATACAAGAAGGAGTACTGTATGGCTCTGAGAAGAGTTGGTAACTATGGTTTAAATGTCGGCTGAACTAAGGTCAAGTGAAAATTACCAGAATTGATTGAATAGAAGCAGCTATGAAGAACAAAGATCTATATATGTACAGGCAGAATGTATGTGGCTAAATTGTACATGGAATAAGTTGATGTAAGAGGAGTAATAGGTTTGCGGTTACCATACAAAGTTATCTTTTGTGCGTATGTGTGGTTCTGAAAAGAACCGGAGGAACTTAAAGTTTCTTTCAGAACCACATGACCTCACAAAAGATGGTGTCACCGCAAACCTATTACTCCTGCTATTCTCACCATGAAAACCTTCTAATCTCATTTGAATAAGACTTGGGGCTTTGCATGGTGGGTGAATCAATATAGGAAAGGTTTGCGGTGACACCATGTATAAGGTCTCTTAAAGAAGAGGTGTGGTTCTGAAAAGAACCTGAGTGGTAACTTTACGTTCCGACCAGTATGCTCTGGTCGTAATCAGGAGATTCAGGTCATCAGGTCATTCTCCTGATGACGACCAGAGCATACTGGTCGGAACGTCAAGTTACTCAGGTTCTTTTCAGAACCACACCTCTTCTTTAAGAGACCTTATACATGGTGTCACCGCAAACCTTTCCTATATTGATCTCATTTGATGTGAGAGGCTTACACTCATGCACTGACAAAAGGAATGGATATTAGGAGCGATTCTGTTCCCAGAAACCTCTTCAGTTTGTTCTACCCATGTTCACACGTGTACACCTGTGTGGTTGACTCTGCAGCATTTGCGCAAGCTGCTGCTGGAATTGCTGCATCGCATGCCCACCAATGAGACGCTGCGGCCGTATGTCTCAGCCATCCTGGAGCTCATGTTCTCCCTTCTGGAGAGAGAGAACGAGGAGAACGTCTTGGTGGCTCTGCGTATCATCATGGAGCTGCATAAGCACTACAGACCACCGCTACAACCAGAGGTAAGGAGAGCAGCTGATGTATGCACAGATCTGTGTGGTGGTGTGTGAGTGTGGTATGAATTGAGCGGTCGTGGTCGTGAGAGTGCAGAATTCATGCAGTGCTTTGGCTCCATGAGGGTTTACCTTACTTGATGTATGTGACCCACTTTGCCAAAAAAGGCCCTTAATTGAATAGAAGGTGCTATGAAGAACAAAGGTCTATATGTGTACAGGCAGAATGTATGTGGCTAAATTGTACATAGAATAAGTTCATGTAAGAGTAGTAAAAGGTTTTTCTTTCTTCTAGTCCATCGGATTGCATTCAATCATAGATTTATGATTTTTGGTGTCGGTGAGAATGTAATACAGTGATAGATTCCCTAGAGCGTACATTGCTAGTTATACATCTAGTGGGGAAATCATCTACATTGCCACTGATGCAAAAATCATATGAAAGGTTTTTGTCTCCTGTGTAATTAAACTCAGTGGATAATAATGAGGAAGTATGAAATTACTGTACTTCTTTAGATATACGTTCATGTTTGAAACAATTATTGCTTGCATTTTGCATTGTAGATCAGTATTATGGGTATTTTGTATCTGTATGGTGTTTACACAGGCAGGCAAGGCTCACTTTCATTTCATTTCATTTTGTTTCATTTAAACTTTCAAAAGTTAGAGGGCCTGACGTTTTGATCCTAGCAGGATCAAAGAAGGAAGGTCCTGTTAGGATCCAAACGTCAGGCCCTCTAACTTTAGAGATTTATGTATGGCAGGTCATTTTAATCAGTGAGCAGTTTGCAACAGTTTTTTGTATTTACTTCAATTGCGGTACTTTCATATGTGATCTCTAAATTGATGTGTAGATTTTAACAAGTGCTTGTCCCAACTTCCATTCTAGATTCATAACTTCTTGCAGTTTGTGAAGAACAAATACAAGGAAATCCCAACCAATCTGGTAAGAAAACAAAGTATCATCCACAAAATGATCCTTTCTTAGACAGCCTTCATTGATCTTGTTTAGTCAAACATTGATAGTTTTTTTATGAATGCATTAAACAGTGTGTTGTATATTGTATAATTTAGATTAAAATATATCCATCCATATCCATCCCATCCAAGTGTAATGCAAGAAAACTTTATTATGTACCAATGATCCAGGGTAATGAACTCCAAATGCATTTTTCAAGGCATTTGCAGTTTTGTACGAGAGAAGTCTACAAGCTCAGTGCACTTATATGTGGTGTGATCCACTGTCAGATAGAAATATCTGTATAGTCAGTCAGTCAATCAGTCCGTCGATCAGTCACTCAGTCAATCTCAAATGTACATGAACATCTCATTCTCAGTCTCATTCCCTATCCCATTTGTGGCCCATGGACTATCACCCGGGACATTCACAAAAACTTGATTATAGAGCAAAGAATTTGTGGCTGCCTCAGACTCAAAATATTCTTGGGGAAACCTTGTGTTGTATCATATGTACATCAGCTTATCTTAATGCAGTGTCTTATGCTTGCTTTTGCAGAAGAGTCTGGATCCTGGTAGCAGTGTGTCCCCACCGGACCCTCTAAACATTGTGCCCTTTGTAGACAGACCAGGGTTTGCTTGTCAAACTATCATCACAGTTAGCCAGGCAGACGGGACAAAGAGCCAAGTAAGTCATTGACAACATGAATGTCTATTGCATTGCTCAAATAATAATGATTTGCCTGGAAATAAGGTCCATCAGTGGTTTAGGTGAAAAGGCAAACCCAGTGGGCATCTTGTTGAGTGCATCAAGGTTAGAATCCACAGAATCCCACAGAATGCACTCACTATTGCATCTTGTTGAGTGCAGCAGAGTTAGGGTCCACAGAATCCCACAGAATGCACTCAATGTTGCATCTTGTTGAGTGCATCAAGGTTAGAGTCCACAGAATCCCACAGAATGCACTCAATGCTGCATCTTGTTGAGTGCATCAAGGTTAGAGTCCACAGAATCCCACATAATGCACTCAATGTTGCATCTTGTTGAGTGCAGCAGGGTTAGAGTCCACAGAATCCCACAGAATGCACCCACTGCTGCATCTTGTTGAGTATAGCAGGGTTAGTGTCCACAGAATTCCACAGAATACACCCACTATTGCATCTTGTTGAGTGCAGCAGGGTTAGGGTCCACAGAATCCCACAGAATACACCCACTATTGCATCTTGTTGAGTGCAGCAGGGTTAGGGTCCACAGAATCCCACAGAATACACCCACTATTGCATCTTGTTGAGTGCATCAAGGTTAGAGTCCACAGAATCCCACAGAATGCACTCAATGTTGCATCTTGTTGAATGCAGCAGGGTTAGAGTCCACAGAATCCCACAGAATGCACCCACTGCTGCATCTTGTTGAGTATAGCAGGGTTAGTGTCCACAGAATTCCACAGAATACACCCACTATTGCATCTTGTTGAGTGCAGCAGGGTTAGGGTCCACAGAATCCCACAGAATACACCCACTATTGCATCTTGTTGAGTGCAGCAGGGTTAGGGTCCACAGAATCCCACAGAATGCACCCACTGCTGCATCTTGTTGAGTATAGCAGGGTTAGGGTCCACAGAATTCCACAGAATGCACCCACTATTGCATCTTGTTGAGTGTAGCAGGGTTAGGGACCACAGAATGCACCCACTGTTGCATCATGTTAAGTGCAGCATGGTTAAGGTCCACATAATCGCACATAAAGCACCTCCTATTCCATAAAATCGTGACTCAGTTTGCAATTTCCCTTGAACGAAGCATAAAACAAAATCGCTTTTTCATAATTCTCTGCTTATCATATTTACATGTAATTGGAATTGGAAGTACCTCATTGAAATACATTTGTATTGATTCGGTTGGTGTATTTTTGTTTCTATCAAACAGCAAACGATCCTTCCGAAAGGCATTAACTCCCTCAAGGTGCTGGCTGAGTATCCCATCATTGTACTGCTGCTATATCAACTGTACAAGCAGAGTGTGCAGTCAGTGGTAGCTGAATTCATCCCTGTCATAATGAGCATCATTACAATACAGCCCAATGCACAGGCCAGGTAAGTCTTACAGCTAGTGCCCCGATGATCTGGGCCCTATTTCATAGAAATGCCAATGCATGAAAATCTGCCGAGCAAGGAATTTCTTCCCTGCTTGATGCTGACTGCATTTGACCTATATTCTAATATTGCTTGCTTGGCATAAATTGTAGATATAACATGACATTTGCATAGAGGTGAATGTAATTCAATGAGGGTTTGCTCTGCTCAATGTGATAAACAATGAGTGCTCGGTGCTTTGCCCGATGCCTAATAAAAGTGTTCATCACGTCAGGCAAGGCAAACCCTCATTGAATTACGTTCTCCTCGACGCAAGCCTCGTGTTATATCTATGATGCAACGCGGTACCCGTCACTACTAGAAAGAGGGAGTTGCGGGTTCGAATCCCGCCCGAGCTGCCTGAAATATTTTCATCAGGCATCGGGCAAAGCACTGAGCACTCAGTGTTTATCACGTCGAGCGGGGCAAACCCTCATTGAATTGCATGAATTACTCTTAGAACTTTGGCTGGGGCAACCTGATTCTTTTGATGACGATTTTTCATGCTTAAGCGAATTTTGGTGCTTAAGCGGCTCAACGCAATTGGCCCCTGGGCCCAATTGCATTGAGCCGCTTAAGCGTGAAAATCTGCTAAGCAGGAAAAGTCTTCCTTGTGTAAACAGGATTACAAACTGTACTGTGATGTGATGACCATTGCTGCTGACTTGTATTCCACTCTTCTTTGCTTAGCATGAAACATCAGTGAAGTTTGGGTTGGCAAGGGGATTCTGTGGCTCAGGACTTTTTTGGCTTAACTCTTTCACTACGGAATTAATGTGCATGTCTGTACGGAATAAATTTGGTAATATATTAGAAACAATGGGACACGCGAGCCGATGTATCGGCTTTTAGGTCAACAGAGAGCATTTACCGAGCCGATGTATCGGCGCGCCGTACGGAAAGAGTTAAGCACATTTTGGTGCTTAAGCGGCTCTATGCAAATGGCCCCTGGCGTTTGACCATAACTCTGGTGTTGTTTGAGGTCACTAATCCACTCAGAAGGGAATCGGTCTAGCAAACAGTTGCTGTTGAAGCTCATTGGTGTGTGGTTTGTGACTGGTTGTTTGAGGTCACTAATCCACTCAGAAGGGAATCGGTCTAGCAAACAGTTGCTGTTGAAGCTCATTGGTGTGTGGTTTGTGACTGGTTGTTTGAGGTCACTAATCCACTCAGAAGGGAATCGGTCTAGCAAACAGTTGCTGTTGAAGCTCATTGGTGTGTGGTTTGTGACTGGTTGTTTGAGGTCACTAATCCACTCAGAAGGGAATCGGTCTAGCAAACAGTTGCTGTTGAAGCTCATTGGTGTGTGGTTTGTGACTGGTTGTTTGAGGTCACTAATCCACTCAGAAGGGAATCGGTCTAGCAAACAGTTGCTGTTGAAGCTCATTGGTGTGTGGTTTGTGACTGGTTGTTTGAGGTCACTAATCCACTCAGAAGGGAATTGGTCTAGCAAACAGTTGCTGTTGAAGCTCATTGGTGTGTGGTTTGTGACAGGCTGTCCCCAACCTTCAACAAGGAGATGTATGTGGACTTCATAGCTGCTCAGATCAAGACTCTCTCCTTCCTGGCCTACATCCTCCGCATCCACCAGGTATTGTGCACAATCTCGTGCCCATCTTGGGCCAAATACACCCTGTAAGGTATAGACAGATGCCCTAGTTGTCTCTGTGACCCATTGCATGGTGTAGCCACCATTGGGCATCTGATCATATGATCACTAGGTTGAATGCTGGCAAAGAAAGCCCTTGTAAATTGGTTGATACTTCTTTCCTTTGTCTTAGATCTAGACCTAAGTCAGACACCCGTATTGTGATGTCGCCTGAATCGGTCACTCTCATTCCATTAACAAAACAGATTCCCTCTTGCCACTGGAAAGGACCATCACATTTGATTTCAACAATATAAAAGTGATAGAATTGGGACTTTGCTTCAATTATCTATGATAAATAGATATTCTTATATAAATCTCAAAAGTTAGAGGGCCTGATGTTTCAATCCTAGCAGTACCTTTCTCAAAGAAGTTTGCAGCATTTTGTTTTTTCTAAATTTAATATATGACTTAGATTTGTATAAACGTGTGTCAAACTGCTGACTGCCTTTAATGCCCTAAAATGTAAATATCTCAAATGTTTTGAGTGCCTGAAGTTTTGATTGTACTTGGGCCTCAAAGGGAGGATTTTTTTTCACTTCTTTCATATGGAGACCATTCACCAAAGTTATCAACAGAAAGCTTTTACTTTAAACATTAACAATGTGGAATATTTTACTTCATGAATGCTGAGTAATACCCAGTATCTGTAATACGACGCTCACATTTGGGTTAATATTACACCTAGTAGAAAAAGTGATATTAATTTTGAGGGGAGATTTCAGGCTGTTCACGGTGGAGGTAGCAACTAGCAAGTCAAGGACGGTTTGCGGTGACACCGTGTGGGAATATCTCTTTTTGTGAGTGTGTGTGGTTGTGAAGAGTTCATCGTGAGGTTCTGTTTCTCCCTGTAGGAAATGGTGAACCCGTTCGCAGCCCAGCTGGTGAAGGGCATGCTGGGATTGTTCACCAACTGCCCGAGTGAAGTGGCCATCCTGAGGAAGGAGTTACTGATTGCTGCCAGACATATCCTGGCCACAGATCTCAGAAACAGTGAGTCACTCACAGCCAGTACACAGCTAGGATATATATGACCCGGCACAACGACATGAGGAATATCCCACCAAAACACTTTTTGAGTAAACAACGCCTGAAGTATCTTCACAATTCGATTACAAATATTGTTTATTTATTTTGTATTTTCGGAAATTTTAAATATTAGAGGATATTATATTTTAATATCATTTGAAAGCTAATGGTATACTCTTTCACATCATTAGAAAATCTCTAAATCTCAAAAGTGGGGGTTATTCCTCATTATGCTGTGCCGGGTCACATATGAAATTCATGGTTGAAGGACACAAGTTCAAACTGAAAGTAGCCAAGATATTAATTTTCACTTCATTGCAGGCTTAGATGTAGATGGTAACTGATCCATAATTGAGCTGTTATCTTGTATCTAGCTTTTATACTTTTGACTCTTGATGCATTCAAAGGCCTCTTCGAAGCAATGGCTTATCTCAACTTTATTCTGATTCTGTGTCCAGTATGGTGTTGTGGTCACATGAGGACAGACAGGAATATACCATAGAGTGACCAAATTTGCAAAGTTGATTTCTAGTAGATACCTCAACACCTCATAATTCTTGTTTTAACAGAAATCATGACTTAAAAGTCATAAGAAACAAGTTATTGAAATCTTCCTATGATTGTGCATTGACAGAGTTTGTGCCAAATGTGGACAAGTTGTTTGATGAAGCCATTCTGGTCGGTAGTGGTTGGACAAGCAAGGAGTCTCTACGGTGAGTAATGAAGATTATGCAGTAGGCATGGTAGGACAGGAATAAATACAAAGCACTCATTACACAGGGCTTCACAGTAACAGCAGAGGGCACCAGTGGCAATTACAAAGGGCACCAGTGTCAATTATAAAGGGCACCAGTGGCAATTACAAAGGATATATTGGCAATTACAAAGGGTACCAGTGGCAACTACAACTTAGGGTACCAGTGGCAATTACAAAGGGCACCAGTGACAATTACAAAGGATATATTTGCAATTACAAAGGACACTAAAGCAAAAAACCAAGGGCACTAAAGCAAAAAACCAAGGGCACCAAGCTATGTATATTGATAGTTTGATTTCTTTGTACCACAGGCCTCTAGCCTACAGTACTTTGGCCGATGTGCTGCATCACCTTCGTCAACACCTACCACTTCAGCATCTGTCCATGGCTGTCCATCTCTTCTCCAAGAATGTGCACGATGAGTCCCTGCCATGTAACATCCAGACAGTCTCCTGCAAACTGCTGGTGAATCTGGTGGAAGGAATCCGCCAGCAAAGTGAACAGGATGGGGCCAATGTAAGTGCCATTGTATTTCATTTGAGCTGGTATTTCAGTGTATTCTGTTTACAACGACATAATTTATGAAAAAAGCTCTGTTCATTGCTAAGTAAAGTCTGTGCCCAAAACTGATTGTGTTGACACTAGCTTCATAGGGTACACAACTATCCATAGCTTATAATGCAGAATTTCTGTCCGTTTTTTTGTCTTTCAGGCTCGAGAGATCCTGATGCACATGCTGGAGGTGTTTGTACTCAAGTTCAAAACCATCTCTGAGAACCAACTGCCTGTCCTCTTTCAAAAATGGTATGTTGTATAAAACTTGCTAGCACTTACAGGATGTAGTGTGTAATGTAACTCTAACAATACCATAAGTTGAAAAATTGGCAAAGAAAAACTTTGACTGGACCGGGACTTGAAACCAAGACCTCTGGATTACCGTACCAGTGCTCTTCCATCTGAGCTATCCAGCCCTTAGATGGTGGCCCTCTCAAATAGTCGACTATTCCTTGCCGGGGTGGGGGCACCAGTAAAAAGCAATTAAACCATTCACTGACGTATATCTCCAGGGATCACACCCCCGCTTTCATTCAGATGCACGCAACCAATGGTTGTAAACCTGGCTACAGCAGCTCGGGGATCACACAAAGTGGATGCAGCTTTTTCAATTTAAGTCAAACAAAGGAAAAACTGACTGGGACCTTTGGAAGCTTTGAATACTGTAAGTTGGTATGACTGGTAAGGTTTGCATGGTGGAATCACAATATGGAGAGTTTGCGGTGACACCATGTACGTCATCTCTTCCTGGAAAGAGTCTTGCTCTTGAGAAGAGCTGGTAGCTGGGGCTTAGCCAAGCTGTGACATGCTCCAGTGCTGGTGTAGCTTAGCAAGCTCCTATTTATTTCAGGGAACCATCATCAGTTGAAATCCAGTAGTCCCCCGATGACGGGCAGAGCACACTCTCTTAAAACTGAACCATTTGTATTGCCAGTGCACAAATACCCTATGCACTGTATTGATTTTTTTTTTTTAATGGCTTTTTGAGGTGTTTCTTATTAGGCTTAGACTGCCTCGCACTATACAATAGCCTCATGCAGTGCTAACTTGGTGTCACTCAGTTAAATCATGGAGCTATAATAAGGAAGGAGTTTGAATGGACCGCCAAATCCCATTCAGATGTGCGACCACAATAAAGGCCTTTGTGCACAGACTGCCACGCCGCGCTTTGCCTTACTGGAGTAATGAAATCACATCATCGGGTCCCGTCAAGGGAAGTGCTGGTCAAACAAACAAAGGAAGTATATATTAATTTGAAAGCTTTCAGAAAGTTCCTAAGAGCAAAAGTTTGTCAGGTGTTTGACGGACAAATTGTGTAAATGTTCGTGCAAGAAATAATACCGTCCGGTGATGTCCAATTTTTTTTAGGGCGGAGAAAAAATTGCGTTTTGATAATTTTTTTCACTTGAACTGCACATAAATACCCGGCATTCCATGCGGGGTCAGTTTGTTTGGCGACCTTGCGTAACAAAATAATGCCATTGAGGCCCACCTGCGGTTTGTTCTCATTAGCTACCAGGCTATTGTTTGACTGTAGCGGAGTGGGAGTTTTTTTTCCTTGATCAACTGGTCGTTCGAACTCCTTCCGTTTTATAGCTCCATGGTTAAATTCATTAATTGGAACAAACAAAAGGAATGGTTGTGGGGCTTAAAATCTAGATGAGTTGTACTCTAGCCCAGCACAATTGGTTTGAAATTTGAGGTTGAATGATTGATTCTGACCATAGATAGAGGGCCTGATGGTTTGATCTTAGCTGGACCAAAGCCAAATTCAGAATAGTCAAGCTAGCATCACACTGTAAGGCCCTGTAGCTTTTTGGATTCGTAGATTTCGGAATATTCTAGACAGTAAACAGTTTTCAACATTTTTTTATCAGTTGATTTTAGTCAGTAATCTCCATTAATTTCAAAAGTTAGAGGGCCTCATGTTTCGATCCTAGCAGGTCCTTTCTCAAAGGCACTCTTGCCTCGGTCCTGCTAGGATGGAAACGTCAGGCCCTCTAACACAGGCATGCAACTTGTCCGCGGATCCGCGGATTTCCGCGTTTTATTTAATTCGGCCATTAAAAAAAAAAAAAAAAAAAAAAAAAAAAAAATCAAAGTCAGAAGTTGTCACAAACTACTCAGAATGCACCACAGAGCATCTAGAATCCAAAATTTTCCCGGGCCCTTAAGCAGGCCCCAAACCACACACCGTAAGGGCTTCGTGCTTCGCGCTCGCAGTTTCATTCGAACATTTTCCTCTTTTTTTACAATTCAAGAGTTGCATGCCTGCTAACATTTGAGATTTATGTGTTGCAGGTCATTTTAGTCAGTGAGCAGTTTGCAAGAGTTTTTGTGTTCGCTTCAGTAATCTCCATTCCCATTTTCTTGGTGTGCTTGGTGATTTTAGCCGGCAGCATCAGGAATCTAGCCAGGAGAAGGCCAATGCCCAGCAGTCGCAGAGCTCAGGAACCTTTGGCACCAAGCCACCCCCTCTGACCCTGGCCATCCCACCGCCCCCCTCCACGCCCAGCACCCCGGCACCCACTACCCCGGGCCTGCTGCCCCCGCCACCAACACCCTCCGTACCCCAAACCCCAACCGTGCCTCCCACCCCGACCACCTCGGCCGCTCCTCCGCCCAGCGCCCAGCCCCTCAGCGCCCTCTTCCCGGACAAGGAGAAGGAGGAGTCCAAGACCAAGACCTACGTGCCGTCTAGCCTCTCCCAGTACAGCAACTACTCCGTCATAGACTGCAAGAGTCTGGTCAAGACTATGGTGTGCGGGGCGAAGACCATCACGTGGGGTGTCAGTTCCTGCAAGATCTCATCTGGTCAGTACCAGCTCCTCCCTTCTCTCTGTGTGGTAGATACCTATGCAGGTCCTGTTTAGATATATGTGACACTGCATGGGAAGAGGAAACCGGGACGGCCTGGCACATTGTACTTGCAGTATGTCCAGCACCTCTTGGGAGATACTGAAGGGATGCTGCTACCAGACAAAATTGCTTCTCTGTTTCAAAAAGACCGTAGTAGTTGGGGAAAGTTTGTTGTTGCCTGCTTTGCAGCAGAATGATGATGATCATGATGTGATGTGGTGTAATATTTTGCTTTGATTTTTCCTTCGACAGAAACCCAGAACTTTGGCCAGAGCAAGCAGTTTCAACCCAAGGAGACTGCCGTCTTTGTGGATCTTGTCAAGTATGGTATGTCTATCCATTCTGAAATCTTTACCTTTCAGGCAAACCTCAAACCTGATTCATTCAAGTCAGAATTTCATTTGGTTTCTGGTGCATCGACTCCCTAACACTTTGTCCTCTGCTGGGATTTGAACCCGGAACTCCTGTTTTCTAGTAGAGATGCCATAACCGTTTGACCACCAAGCTTGGTGGATTCGAATATTGTATAGCAGCGGGTACCACATAGCATCATAGATATAACATGATGTTTGTGTCAAGGGGATTGTAATTCAATGAGCAGGGTAAATCCTCATTGAATTACATTTTCCTTGATGCAAACATCATGTTATATCTATGAAATCTAAAGGGTCTATATAGTGATGGGTATCGCACTTAAAAAACAATAAAATATTTGGATTTTTCCCTAAATAACAAGTTTCTGTGAGCTAATAAGTTTTGCTTGTATGTTGGTTGCAGCCCTGAAGGCGTTGGACATCTATCAGATCCAGATATCATCCAATGGGCAGACCAACATCAGACCACCAGCCATGCAGGGAGTGAGGATCAAAGATGAGAAGGAAGTCCTGGAACACTTTGCTGGCGTGGTAAGCAAAGAAATATAGAAACCATGTACACAGGGCAGACTCATGGGGGCCATTTGTACACCCCAGGGGGTGGATGATACCCAAGGCAGACCCAAGGGTGCCATTTGTACACCCCAGGGGTGGATGACACCCAAGGCATACCCAAGGGTGCCATTTGTACACCCCAGGGGTGGATGACACCCAAGGCAGACCCAAGGGTGCCATTTGTACACCTAGGGGTAGATGACACCCAAGGCAGACCCAAGGGTGTTATTTGTACACCCAGGGGGTAGAGGACACCCAAGGCAGACCCAAGGGTGCTATTTGTACACCCCAGTGGGTGGATGACACCCAAGGCAGTCCCAAGGGTGCAATTTGTACACCCAGGGGGTGGATGACACCCAAGGCAGACCCAAGGGTGCCATTTGTACACCTAGGGGTAGATGACACCCAAGGCAGACCCAAGGGTGCTATTTGTACACCCAGGGGGTGGATGACACCCAAGGCAGACCCAAGGGTGCTATTTGTACACCCAGGGGGTGGATGACACCCAAGGCAGACCCAAGGGTGCTATTTGTACACCCAGGGGGTAGATGACACCCAAGGCAGACCCAAGGGTGCTATTTGTACACCCAGGGGGTGGATGACACCCAAGGCAGACCCAAGGGTGCAATTTGTACACCCCAGGGGATAGAGGAAACCCAAGGCAGACCCAAGGGTGCTATTTGTACACCCAGGGGGTGGATGACACCCAAGGCAGACCCAAGGGTGCTATTTGTACACCCAGGGGGTGGATGACACCCAAGGTAGACCCAAAGGTGCCATTTGTACAACTAGGGGTGTATGACACCCAAGGCAGACTCAAGGGTGCCATTTGCACACCCCAGGGGTGGATGACACCCAAGTCAGACTCAAGGGTGCCATTTGTACACCTAGGGGTAGATAGCACCCAAGGCAGACCCAAGGGTGCCATTTGTACACCCAGCGGGGAAATGACACCCAAAGCAGACCCAAGGGTGCCATTTGTACACCCCAGGTGGTGGATGACACCCAAGGCAGACCAAAGGGTGCAATTTGTACACCCTAGGGGGTACATGACACACAAGGTAGACCCAAGGGTGCCATTTGTGCCAAACCTACAAATTAAGTCCATATAATCCTTGAGGACTTTGCAGACAGTACTTGTAAAGGACCATACTTCAAGTAGGTTCTAATAGCTCATTGGTTGCTTGTATTTGGTTCCAGTTCACCATGATGCACCAGCTGACATTCAAGGAGATCTTCAGCACCACCATAGAGTACTTTGTGGACAGGATTCACAACAACTATGCCCTGCAGATCATTGCCAACTCCTTCCTAGCAAACCCAGCCACCTCAGCCACCTTTGCTACCATCCTGGTGGAGTACTTGCTTCAGAGAATGCCAGAAATGGGAAGTAAGTCCACCCTGATTCCCTCAACCTTACCCCTGTCCCTGTCCCTGTCCCTGTCCCTGTCCGTGTCCCTGTCCCTGTCCCTGTCCCTGTCCCTGTCCCTGTCCCTGCCCCCCTCTCCCCTCTCTCCCCTCTCTCTCCCTCTCCCTCTCCCTCTCCCTCTCCCTCTCCCTCTCCCTCTCCCTCTCCCTCTCCCTCTCCCTCTCCCTCTCCCTCTCCCTCTCCCTCTCCCTCTCCCTCTCCCTCTCCCTCTCCCTCTCCCTCTCCCTCTCCCTCTCCCTCTCCCTCTCCCTCTCCCTCTCCCTCTCCCTCTCCCTCTCCCTCTCCCTCTCCCTCTCCCTCTCCCTCTCCCTCTCCCTCTCCCTCTCCCTCTCTCCCTCCCTCTCCCTTTCCCTCTCCCTCTCCCCCTCCCCCTCCCTCTCCCCCTCCCCCTCCCTCTCCCCCTCCCCCTCCCTCCCCTCCCCCTTTCTCTCCCTCTCCCTCTCCCTCTCCCTCTCCCTCTCCCTCTCCCTCTCCCTCTCCCTCTCCCTCTCCCCCTCCCTCTCCCTCTCCCTCTCCCTCTCCATCTCCCTCTCCCTCTCCCTCTCCCTCTCCTTCTCTCCCTCCCTCTCCCTCTCCCTCTCCCTCTCCCTCTCCCTCTCCCTCTCCCTCTCCCCCTCCCTCTCCCCTCCCCCTCCCTCCCCTCCCCCTTTCTCTCCCTCTCCCTCTCCCCTCTCTCCCCCTCTCTCTCCCTCTCTCCCTCACCCTCAAAAAACCTCAAAAACTTCATTTTCTGTTTTCTGTACTCAAATTGCTTTAGATATACCTGTTTGAGTATCTTCCCAACATTTAAATCCAATTTGCATGCACAATATTCTATCAAAATCTTGAAGAAAGGCATAACATTGTATTGGATATTGATCAGTGATGTAGTCAAGGGGTTTAAGATAAGTGTTTGTAATGTGAGGTTGACATAGTCCTAGCACATCAAGCATCAAGTGGTATCTTGAAGGTTCAAACAGTGTTTGGTTCAATTTAGATAAATCTGTCTGTAATTTGGATTCACGTGAAAGAGGTTGGTTGGCTAATTAAGCACATCATTATCCAAACAGCACAGTAGGGATCTCGTTAGCTCTCTAGTTATTATTGAATGTATGTGAGATGATTATTTCCCGGTGTCTTTGCCTGTTTTCTAGGTAACATGGAGTGGTCCAATCTGTACCTGAAACTCTTCAAACTGGTCTTTGGCTCAGTCTCACTCTTTGCCGCAGAGAATGAGCAGATGCTGAAGGTAAGACAAGCCCTGTCCGCCCATTCAAAGCCCAGCTAAGCTCTATGTAACTGTAGCAATGACTGGTCATTTCAGCTTCTGGTTAGCTGAGATGAAGCAGGAGCCAAATCCAGGATTTGGAAAGAGGCCTTTAACCACTTAATGCCTGGACCTCCGAATTCGGAGCTCCATTGGCTTGACTATGCGACGGGGCCCTCCGATTCCGGGCACCACTATTGTCCACATTCTAAACAAAGACTCTTTTCAGCTGAGAACAAGCAATACGAATCAGTACAAAGACCCTTTTTGACGCAAGTTGCCACATGAATTGCAAGATTAGCAGCAGTAATTGTGCAATTTGGGACTTTTACTGTGGAGGATCGAGGGATACCGCGCAGCAGCTGAAAGCACGTGGGGGACATTGTCTTTGCATGCCACACAGCCCAACGGTCGTCGGTCTGGCATTGGAATTCCCCCCACATTCTTTACCGTAATCTGTATGCTCGTTTGTGGCCGACCAACTCGATGATTTGACTGCCTGGAGTGGAGGCTGGAGTCTGCGGTCAGGGATTGACAGCAACGTACACGCACACACACACACACAAGTCCGTTACGGTCCATTGACGACGCACAATGGGCCCTTTTTTGAACGGATAATCTCTTGCCAAAAGCCACAACGACGTCCGAATTGTGCCAGGTTTTACTCTCTTGTAGCCATAGTGTACCCTTATCGATTTATTTCACAGAAATATATTGTTCCGATTGTTTTAGCGAGATTTGAAAATGATGCATTGTTCAAAAAACCCCTTATGGCGGTCATCGGTGCTGGAAAACCCCCCGGCGCGAAGTGGTTAATAGTGAGATATTGATGATATAATTTACAGTATTTGTTTATCGCTACAGCCACACTTGCACAAGATAGTCAACCGGTCCATGGAGTTGGCTACAACAGCCAAGGAGCCCTATAACTACTTCCTCCTCTTGAGGGCGCTCTTCAGATCCATTGGTGGAGGCAGCCATGACCTGCTCTACCAAGAGTTCCTACCACTGCTGCCTGACTTACTGCAGGGTAAGCTCCACGGTGCAGTCATTTGCATAGTTAATGCATTATTCATTCTGCTGCTCCCTAGAACCCTAGAATGTGTCAGCCATTTCCATAGTTAAAGGGGAAGGAAACCCAGAGAAAAATTTGGCTTATCTGATCTGTTATTAAAGACAACATACAATTACCTATGTGCTACTCACCTACGAGTTTCATAAAGAGGGACAGATCATGGAATTCGGTGGTTGAATTCGCATTCCTGCAAACCGCCATCTTTTTGATTGGCCCGCCAGTCACTGCGGGGGTATGACATCGCAACGGAAAACTCCCGCATGGGCCCGGACGAATGTACCCCTACTACATGTATATACTGCGTGCAGTTATACACTCGCGAGCTGAACGATGGTGTACTGCCAGGCTTTTGGATGTCAAAATGCCAGCGGGAAAAAGCTGGGGAAATCTTTCCATGCAGTTCTTAGCAAGGACAAGAGACCTGAGTTGTTTAGGAAGTGGGCTGCGGCCATCAAAGTTGAGAAATTTCTCAAAGTATACAGTTGAAATGTCGTTATTTGTAGCGTGGTGATTGTGTATAGTCTCGGCTTTAGCAAATGGCATAATGGGACTAGGGAAATATGCATCTCGTATGGTAGTCTGTGTATGGAATCAGTAGTAGACTCGTACCACACTAGGTGGGGGAGAATTCAAGGAGAATGTAATTCATAAAATTTAGTGGGCCTGACGTTTCAATCCTGCTAGGATTGAAACGTCAGGCCCACTAAATTTTAAGATTTACATTTTGGTAATTTTAGTCAGTAAGCAGTTTGCAACATTTTTGTATATCAGAATGTAATTCAATGAGTTGTACTAAAGTTGTTCTTATCCATTGTAAGATGCAATGCAGGGATTGGGCAGCCCAGTCAGCCTGCAATGCCTGCAGTGTGCCAGAGGTCCATGGTCTTTAGATAACGCCTGTATTTGTCTGTCCTGCTGGTTGTTGGCAGGCTTGAACCAGCTCCAGAGTGGTCTACACAAGCAGCACATGAAGGATCTGTTTGTGGAGTTGTGTCTGACCGTGCCCGTGCGCCTCAGCTCCCTCCTGCCATATCTACCCATGCTGATGGACCCATTGGTCTCTGCCCTGAATGGATCCCAGACCTTAGTCAGTCAGGTAAGGGACAAGGCTCGTAGCTCACTGTCATACCCAATGAACACAGCTATGGCTAGAGATGACGCCTCTCTCTCCGGCTCTTTCCAAAACGAAGACTTTAACCACTTCGCACCGGGCCCATTTCCAGTCCCCTGGACAGTTATGCAGAATTTTTCGAACAGTCATTTTCGAAACTCGCTAAACAATTGGGAATAATTTTAAAAATAGACAACTTTGGAGTTGAACCTGAGACCTCTGGATTAACGTACAAGTGCTCTTCCATCTGAGCTATCCAGCCCTTAGATGGCGGGCCTTCCCTAATAGTCAACTAGTCCTTGCCAGGGTGGGGGTACCAGTCAGAAGCAATTCAACCATTAACTGTTGTATATCTCCAGGGATCACACCCCCCCCGCTTTCATTCAGATGCAAACAACTGATTGTTGTAAAGCTCAAGGATCGCACACAAGTTCCCAGTCAGTTTTTCCTTGGTTTGTTTAACTCCAATCAGGAATAATACATGTCTGTGAAATAAATCAATAGACTGGCCTCCAGAGGCATTATATCTCCTGCAGACGAGCAGAGCACACTGTGGAGTGAAATTCTTTTCAGAACCTTGCCCGCTCACAAAAGAACTGCAGTCGATAGTTACGCAACGTACAAATGTTTCCTAAGTCTTGTGCCACAATGGCTCTTTTGTGCACTTTTTAGAAAAGGCAGCAAAATGTTGCGTAAGTTACGCAACAAAATGTTGCATACGCAACATTTTAAGTTTCCTGAAATCGGTTGCAGGCCTTTACATGGTTTAGATACAAACCTTTATACTCGGTACTTCCAATGTCCTTTACTTGAGAAATGTGGTTAGGAAATAAATTCCCCCGATTGATTTGATTGATATCTGTGGTTGACTTTGTGACCAGGGTCTGCGTACATTGGAGCTGTGTGTTGACAACCTTCAGCCAGACTTCCTGTACGAGCACATCCAGCCAGTCAGGGCCGAACTCATGCAGGTAACTATATCACTCGCAGTGGGATGGACCCACTTGCAGCAGCCTTTACTTGTGTGGTACTGCATGTATAGACTCGTGTAACTGAGCAGCTTGGGTAATGATAGTAGTCTTGTGCTTCCTTTGCAAGTACAGAATGCTAGGCGCTGTTTCACTGTTTGGTGAATAATATGTTTGGATATGAGTGTGAGGGAACTTAATGTTGAAATAACCTAAGGCTGTTGTGCAAAGCAACAGGTATAAAACCGGAAAATTGCGAGTAAATCTTGAAACAGTTGTCGATAATTGTGAATGGACCATGTTGGATTTGTGCAAATGGTGGCTTTAGGCTGGTAAGCATGTTTTTTCCCCAAAAAGTGTTTTTAAATGCGACCGTTTGAAATTCATACAAAATTCCACTTTTCATGAAAATGAAAGTGCTAAAAGTTCACAGCATGTCTGAGAGTGGTACATGTATTTACGTCCACTTTAGTAAGTTACTTTGACAATATTTGTCAGGTCAAAATTTGGATTTGTGCAAATGGTGTGTAGGGGCTTTAAATCTATGTCTTGAAGTATAGTCTGCAATGTGATGAAGTTTCATGTCTTGCCTTTGGCTGTGTGTAGGCGCTGTGGCGTACTCTACGCAATCGCAACGACAGCATTGCCCACGTTGCCTTCCGTGTCTTGGGAAAGTTTGGCGGAGGAAACCGCAAGATGCTGAAGGAGCCGCAGAGGGTAAGACAGGTTCCCAAGAAAGCTTGGAATGATACAATGCATCTTCTGAATGCTATCTAGAATCTCTCCAGGTTTCATTATTTTTGATGTCTTTCACCCATTTTCGTAGTGGAAGGTTTGCGGTGACACCATGTATGTCTTCTCTTTCAAGATGTATGGCTCTGAAAAGAGCCGGTAACTCAACGTTTCGGGTAGTGTGCACTCTGGCCGTCGTCTTATCTAACCCATATCCGCCTGACTGGTGACAGCACATAAACAGTGTTCCTGCCTAAGCCCCTATCACACTGAAAAGAAAAACCCCACCCTGTGCATTACAAGAGAACATTGTCAATGATAGCTTTTCCAAAACAGAAAACCCAAACAAACTATATACCAGTGGAAAGAGTATGAAATTTACTTATTAGTTTATTATGATACAAGAAACATAAACAGATACAAGAAACATAAACAGAGTATGAAATTTACTTTATTATGATACAAAAAAATCTAAAATATCATAAACCATATCAGCAGAATAGCGAATGGGATGTCCCCATAATTTCACAAACCTAAAAATAGACCACAGAATTTCACTTAGTTTGGCGTTTGCAGCTTTTCTACAATCCCGTAACTCGGCAAATATGGTTAATGATGCCATAGCACTACTGGTATGTAAATTGTTTTGATTTCTCGAATAGCTCCACCACCCGATGTTTCGACTAGGTCTTGTAACCAGTCTTTCAGTCACCCTGCTCTCTCCTTTCTCCCTCTGTGTTTTTCCTGTTGAAAACGGGTTTTCCAAGCCATCCTTTTAGCATCTGCCAAATAGTCAACAAACTCACTGTCATTTGTGTCCAATGTTTCATCTGGGTCTGCCACCCCAACATTCAGCTGAGCAGTATTCAAATGCACACAGAGCGATAGAGAGAAAGTATGTGAGACAGGTTTGAATGGCTGTAGATTTGAATGTCAAAGTCATGCATTTGTTGACATTGCAAGAATGAAGAAATCCATCCTGAAACAATTTAACCGTGTCATTTATCTAAGAGTAGGGCTTTGAAGCATTGTATGTGTCTCCTGTTGACGGGCAGGGTACACACTACCCGAAACATGGAGTTACTGGCTCTTTCACTACTTCTTGAAAGAGAGGTGCCACATGGTGTCACCGCAAATCTTCCACTTGGTATTTCCACCATGCAAACCTTCAAGTCTCATCCATTGTACGTTTCATCTGAACACTGAGAATTGCCAGCACTTATTCACCATTATCTGGATCATTGTTGCCCAAATAGACTTGACTTCTGAAGCTCAAATGGTACATCCATTAATGTGTACTTAACATACAGAGCTGGCATGAGTGTGTAATTGAATGTGCTTTGATCTATCATAGTGCAAGACCAATAACTTGTGTGACCATAATTGCTTTGTTTTTAGCTGACGTACAAGGATGAGGACAATGAGGGTCCTTGTGTGACTGTCTACTTCCCTGATCACAAATCACAGGTTCATCTGCCCGTCAGCAAGGTGAGTCCTGTAGCAATCTGTAGTCTACCAAAAGGTGCAGACCCTAACCCTGCTGCACCCATTAGAGCCCTTTTCGCACAGGGCGAATCCCTGGGGATTTTTTCCCCCTCCAACACCTCTGCAACCATTCACACTGTACCTATTTGGAAACTCCTGGGGACCCTATTTCCCCATGGAAATCTTAAAACCCCAGGGTTTTCTCCTTCTACCCTACCCCCGAGCAGGGGTAAAATTTCCCCGGGGAAAAGCTTATCCCCAGGGATTTCTTCGGGATTGTGAATAGACAGACCGAAATCCCCGGGGAATTTTCAAGAAAAACCCAGGGATTTCATCTAGTGGGAAAGCCCCTTAAGATGCAGCAGATAGTGCATTCTGTGGGATTCTGTGGACCCTAACCCTGCTGCACTCAGTTAGATGCAGCAGCGGGTGCATTCTGTGGACCCTAACCCTACTGCACTTAGTAAGATGCAGCAGTGGGTGCATTCTGTGGACCCTAACCCTACTGCACTCAGTAAGATGCAGCAGTGGGTGCATTATGTGGACCCTAACCCTACTGCACTCAGTAAGATGCAGCAGTGGGTGCATTCTGTGGACCCTAACCCTACTGCACTCAGTAAGATGCAGCAGTGGGTGCATTCTGTGGACCCTAACCCTGCTGCACTCAGTAAGATGCAGCAGTGGGTGCATTCTGTGGACCCTAACCCTACTGCACTCAGTAAGATGCAGCAGTGGGTGCATTCTGTGGACCCTAACCCTGCTGCACTCAGTAAGATGCAGCAGTGGGTGCATTCTGTGGACCCTAACCCTGCTGCACTCAGTAAGATGCAGCAGTGGGTGCATTCTGTGGACCCTAACCCTGCTGCACTCAATAAGATGCAGCAGTGGGTGCATTCTGTGGACCCTAACCCTGCTGCACTCAGTAAGATGCAGTAGTGGGTGCATTCTGTGGACCCTAACCCTGCTGCACTCGACAAGATGCAGCAGTGGGTGCATTCTGTGGACCCTAACCCTGCTGCACTCAATAAGATGCAGCAGTGGGTGCATTCTGTGGAACCTAACCCTGCTGCACTCAATAAGATGCAGCAGTGGGTGCATTCTGTGGACCCTAACCCTGCTGCACTCAATAAGATGCAGCAGTGGGTGCATTCTGTGGACCCTAACCCTGCTGCACTCAACAAGATGCAGCAGTGGGTGCATTCTGTGGATCCTAACCCTGCTGTACTCAACAAGATGCAGCAGTGGGTGCATTCTGTGGACCCTAACCCTGCTGCACTCAACAAGATGCAGCAGTGGGTGCATTCTGTGGACCCTAACCCTGCTGCACTCAACAAGATGCAGCAGTGGGTGCATTCTGTGGACCCTAACCCTGCTGCACTCAGTAAGATGCAGCAGTGGGTGCATTTTGTGGACCCTAACCCTGCTGCACTCAACAAGATGCAGCAGTGGGTGCATTCTGTGGACCCTAACCCTGCTGCACTCAACAAGATGCAGCAGTGGGTGCATTCTGTGGACCTTAACCCTGCTGCACTCAACAAGATGCAGCAGTGGGTGCATTCTGTGGACCCTAACCCTGCTGCACTCAACAAGATGCAGCAGTGGGTGCATTCTGTGGACCCTAACCTTGCTGCACTCAACAAGATGCAGCAGTGGGTGCATTCTGTGGACCCTAACCCTGCTGCACTCAACAAGATGCAGCAGTGGGTGCATTCTGTGGGATTCTGTGGACCCTAACCCTACTGCACTCAACAAGATGCAGCAGTGGGTGCATTCTGTGGACCCTAACCCTGCTGCACTCAACAAGATGCAGCAGTGGGTGCATTCTGTGGGATTCTGTGGACCCTAACCCTACTGCACTCAACAAGATGCAGCAGTGGGTGCATTCTGTGGACCCTAACCCTACTGCACTCAACAAGATGCAGCAGTGGGTGCATTCTGTGGACCCTAACCCTGCTGCACTCAACAAGATGCAGCAGTGGGTGCATTCTGTGGACCCTAACCCTGCTGCACTCAACAAGATGCAGCAGTGGGTGCATTCTGTGGACCCTAACCCTACTGCACTCAACAAGATGCAACAGTGGGAGTTACATTTGTTTTCATTCATACCCAGGTGATAGAGACAGCACTGAACAAGCTCAAGTCACCCAACACAGAGCCTTACTATCGCAGGCAAGCCTTTGAGGTGGTGCGGCATTTCATCATTAGTATGATGGCTCTGGATGACAGCAAGCAGTCTGTGCAACAGCTACTGACCCACTCCAGGTATGGAACTAATCAGACCACGTATCAGGGATGTACAACTTCCGGAAATTTCCGGAAAAGGCATGATTTTATTAATTTTTTATTATTTTTTGTATTATTATTTATTTATTTTTTAATTTTTTTATTTTGGAATTAAATAAATTGGAATTTGCATTGATTTTTCCGGATTTACGGAAATGGCGTGATTTTTGTTTAGATTTCCGGAAATGGTGATTTAAGAATAAAATCTATAATTTTTTAATTGTCAAACAGGTATCTCAAACTGCTCATTTCTATCTGTGAAAACCCTAAAATCTTAAGGGTGCCTGCACCCCTGCCGTGAATCTCTCGGTCACTTAAGCGCTCACTCTCAGTGGGGCTTATGTAGTGAAGAGAGGGATCCTGATGTGGGGATTAGCCCATTGAAGGGTGAAGGTGGGAACACTGAATAATTGTTCATGGTGTTTAATACCTCAAACCTGTTATTTTGTCGCTATTCTCACCATTCTCACATGTGCAAGTTAGTGATACCATATTCTCCTAATTACCGTTATTCTGTTGTTTACTGACAGCATGACGTCCGGTGACATACCCCGTACATCAAGCCACACGTACAAGTGTCAGAACACACTGGCTAGGACCACCTTCCAGCATGCTTTGACTGCTATGATAGGTAAGCACTTACTACGGGCACTCCCAGCCTATAGCCTGGGCCAATGTCATAGAGCCGCTTCAGTATGAATGTCTGCTAAGCAGGAGAAATCTTCCTTGTGTGAACAGGATTGCAAAGCACATACAATGTGATGTCAATTGCTTTGGACTTGTATTCCACTCTTCTTTGCTTAGCATGAAACAAAAGGGATGTGTGGGTTGGTAAGGTGACCCTATGAATCATGACTTGTCATGGTAGGTAGCTGCAATACATGTCCCTAGTCTGAAAGCATTGTACACTGTAAGCCTCATAACAGACCATATTCATAGGACCACTTGGTCAAGGATGGGGTTGATCTGATCGCACCTCTGCGAGTAGCCAAGTTGAAACTGCCAAGAATTCTCCAGTATTTGAGAAGACGCTAAGCGCTTGTTTTGATTTGCTGTGTGTAGTTTCTGCAGCCATCAAGGACCTGCGTGGGGACTCGTTGTCCTTCATGATGAATGTTGTCAGACGATGCACCCTCATAGCAGTCGTACAACAAGCTGGTGAGAAATTTCATTTCATTCATTTCATTTATTATTTTTCAGGGCAAGTGCAAGTTTACATGAAAGTGACAAAACCAAACAGAACATGAACATGGTAGCACCCCGAAGGATCACCAAATGCCAACTTGATCACAAACAAAGATCTTATAGCGCACGAAGCCCGCAAGATAGCCTACTCTTGCGAGATCACACGCATCCGGGTGGGAAAGGACTGGGCGCCATTTTAGTAAGCAAAGTCGCACACAATCTCTCAATTTCGTGGTCACATCACATCAAAAGTTATCACATTCTGTTCACGCATCCAAAGTTGTATCTTTTTTTTAATGTTTGTGACTCTCTCGCTTCGTTTTCGGAGCACCGAAAGCAGACGACAGATTCCGTTGCTTACTAAAATGGCGTCCAGTGCGTACTTCACCTTTTCCTCAGAGTAGTCCATCTTGCGCGCTTTGCGCGCTATAAGATCTTTGATCACAATCGAGTGGGTCTCTCTCTTTAAAAACTACCCTCCTGACTTGAAATCGCTTCCTCTCTTTAAAATCTATCTGAAAACAAATAAATGTTTTACCTCAAAGTCTGTTTTAGAAGGAAAGTAGCCTTATACTGCCCTTAACCTCGATCCAGTATCAACAACACTCAGTGTTTTCTTCCATAACATACTCTGAATCTCTACGAAATTTCAACTCCAACCTGGATGATATCTAGGACATTGTAGTGAATGTATTAGATGTCAATGAATTAGTGCTGAGTGTGATTATGGCATCGATTACACCAGTTGTCCACAAAACCGATTGGAATCCACGTCATTGTTTTTTTAAGTGATATACAAAAATGTTGCAAACTGCTTACTGACCAAAGTTACCAAAATGCACATCTCAAAATTTAGTGGGCCTGACGTTTCGATCCTAGCAGGTTTTTGTTTAAATTTGGTGTCTCGATGAAAAGATTAAAACACATCAGAAATACATATCATCTCAAAGTTAAGTGTGCAGTGTGGAGAAACATCAACAAAAACCTCGGTGAAGGTGCTTTTAATGAACGACTTTTGTACTGTGCAGGCTTTTTGTGGTTTATTTTCCCACTGTACTCGCATTTGCACTCAGTCGACAGATGCTTAGCCAACACATTGGTCCAGCCATCCTTGCTATACTACATGCACTGGTCAAGTCCACTGCGCGTGTTTTAGCAAGGCATGTCTCCTAAGGTGCCCTACCCTATCTGATTGTTCATTATTTGAGATTGTTCCGCATTTTATGGAGTTTTGCATTTTGGCGATAAAAGTCGGTGAGCAGTTTGCAGCATTTGTGTAGGTTACATGAAGCATTACATGGGCTGACTTCCCGGTACCCTGTCCGTGTAGGTCCTCTGCCGATCTCCAATCGTAAGTCTCCCAATAGTATGGACCCATTGGTGCTGATGGATGCCATAGCGTCCTGCATGGCCTATGAGGAGAAGGAACTGTGCAAGACCGGTCACCTGGCCATGAACTTTGTATTGGAGACTGCCGCCATTGTCATGGGAAGCAAGTACAGGGTAAGAAGCAGGCAGCCTCTTAGTGTGTCCAAGTGTCGAAGCAGTGACATCCGATATGTGGAATTTGGTTAGTGGAGCAGTCCACCAAGATTGTCTCTTTGCTCGTACCACACGCTTCTCATCACGTATGCACCCATATGTACAGTAGTTATGGTACGTAAGCCAATACTGAGTGGTATCACGTATGCACCCATATGTACATGTAGTTATGGTACCTAAGCCAATACTGAGTGGTATCACGTATGCACCCATATGTAGTTATGGTACCTAAGCCAATACTGAGTGATATCACGTATGCACCCATATGTAGTTATGGTACCCAAGCCAATACTGAGTGGTATCACGTATGCACCCATGTGTAGTTATGGTACCTAAGCCAATACTGAGTGGTATCACGTGTGCACCCATATGTAGTTATGGTACCCAAGCCAATACTGAGTGGTATCACGTATGCACCCATATGTAGTTATGGTACCTAAGCCAATACTGAGTGGTATCACGTATGCACCCATATGTAGTTATGGTACCTAAGCCAATACTGAGTGGTATCACGTATGCACCCATATGTAGTTATGGTACCTAAGCCAATACAGAGTGGTATCACGTATGCACCCATATGTAGTTATAGTACCTAAGCCAATACTGAGTGGTATCACGTATGCACCCATATGTAGTTATGGTACCTAAGCCAATACTGAGTGGTATCACGTATGCACCCATATGTAGTTATGGTACCTAAGCCAATACTGAGTGGTATCACGTATGCACCCATATGTAGTTATGGTACCTAAGCCAATACTGAGTGGTATCACGTATGCACCCATATGTAGTTATGGTACCCAAGCCAATACTGAGTGGTATCACGTATGCACCCATATGTAGTTATGGTACCTAAGCCAATACTGAGTGGTATCACGTATGCACCCATATGTAGTTATGGTACCTAAGCCAATACTGAGTGGTATCACGTATGCACCCATATGTAGTTATGGTACCTAAGCCAATACAGAGTGGTATCACGTATGCACCCATATGTAGTTATAGTACCTAAGCCAATACTGAGTGGTATCACGTATGCACCCATATGTAGTTATGGTACCTAAGCCAATACTGAGTGGTATCACGTATGCACCCATATGTAGTTATGGTACCTAAGCCAATACTGAGTGGTATCACGTATGCACCCATATGTAGTTATGGTACCTAAGCCAATACTGAGTGGTATCACGTATGCACCCATATGTAGTTATGGTACCCAAGCCAATACTGAGTGGTATCACATATGCACCCATATGTATATGTAGTTATGGTACCTAAGCCAGTACTGAGTGATATCACGTATGCACCCATATGTAGTTATGGTACCTAAGCCAATACTGAGTGGTATCACGTATGCACCCATATGTAGTTATGGTACCCAAGCCAATACTGAGTGGTATCACGTATGCACCCATATGTAGTTATGGTACCTAAGCCAATACTGAGTGGTATCACGTATGCACCCATATGTAGTTATGGTACCTAAGCCAATACTGAGTGGTATCACGTATGCACCCATATGTAGTTATGGTACCCAAGCCAATACTGAGTGGTATCACGTATGCACCCATATGTAGTTATGGTACCTAAGCCAATACTGAGTGGTATCACGTATGCACCCATATGTAGTTATGGTACCCAAGCCAATACTGAGTGGTACTCCTCTAGCTTCTTCCCACGCACTGCTGCACTATGGAATTCTCTAGCTGCAACCTTTTTCCCCTTTTCTTATAACTTGTCCCAATTCAAACGTAACATAAATGTTCATCTTTCTTTCTCCTGATCTAGTGTGCTCCTAGTTCTTCTCCTTATTCCTTTCTTTTAGCCCTCACCTTTTGAAGCCTTGTGTTGGGCGACTGTCATAGAAAAACAAACCCCAGTTCTTAATCTGGAAAGCACTGCCCTTCACATCCTTGTGCATGAGCTCCAGGTTCTAGTTCTTCCCTACCGGTAGCTTACAACCCTCAGATGAACATCTCAAGCCTGCCTCCTGTGGGCCCTTCAGTCGTGGCATTGAAATTTGCGTTGATTTTTCCGGTTTTTCGGAAGTGCCGTGATTTTTGTTTAGATTTCCGGAAGTGGTGATTTAATAAAAAAGAAATTCTATACTTTTGAATTGTCAAACTGGTATCTAAAACTGCTCAATCTGTGAAAACCCTAAAAACTGGAGGCCGCCTGCACCCCTGCCGTGCAATAAGCGCTCACTCGCAGTTGCACAATTTATTGACCTTTCGGTAATTTTCAGGGAATGACTTTGTTGGTCACTTACATCCCTGTCCTAATATTGACTCTGTGAAAGCTCTCTTAAAAGCACATTCCCTCAGCCAGTCCCAATGCATTGCATGTTCTCTCTATCTTTCCAGCACTTGGAATGTTATGCACTTATCTGTCCGTGGTTTTTCAGGCCTGCCAGCTGCCCGTGTTTGAGTACATGGCTGAGCGTATGTGCGGCTGCTGCTATGAGCGGGCGTGGTACGCCAAGCTGGGCGGCTGCATTGCCATCAAGTTCATGATGGAAAGGATGGACCTGTGCTGGGTGCAGGGGCACCTCTACCAGTTCCTGAAGGCACTGCTCTTCGTCATGATGGACCTGACTGGGGAGGTAAGGCTCATTGCAGGATCCAGTCTGGTACCCAGACACCCAAGCCTAACTTTCCCAACTCTCGCAGTGGGGTCCTGTGTATTTCTACTTTGTCTGAGCTCCGCACGAGGGCCCTTTTTCCAAAACTCGGTTTAGGCCTCGGCTCCGGCTTTGTCTCTGGCTTTGTCTCTGGCTTTGTCTCTGGCTTTGTCTCTGGCTTTGTCTCTGGCTTTGTCTCTGGCTTTGTCTCTGTCATCCAAAAGCTTAAAACACAAGTTGAAGCTTTGCATTTTTTTTTTTTTTAACGCAGTGTAACATTCACGAATGAAGCCAAAGGTCTTCCATTTTCACTCTTTGTAATCTAAAATGGATGAAGAAATGGTGACAATCCAGCAGTCTCCTGATGACAGGCAGAGTGCACTGCCTGACACACAGTCACCAGCTCTTCTCAGAGCCACACTCCCTCTTGAAAGAGATGAAGTTAATACAAAAACTGTTGTAAACTGCTCACTGACTAAAGTGACCTGCAGTACATAAATCTCAAAAGTTAGAGGGCCTGACGCAGGACCTTTCTCAAAGGCATACTTTGCCTTTGAGAAACCTGCTAGGATCGAAACATCAGGCCCTCTAACTCAAAAAGAGATGATTTTCATGGTGTTATCACCAATCTTCCTCGAAGTCATTTACGATTGTGCCTCAAGGCCAAGTCCTTGTCATTGGGAAGTAGGCCTTGGCTCAGACAGAAGTAGGCCTTGGCTCAGACAGAAGTAGGCCTTGGCTCAGACAGAAGTAGGCCTTGGCTCAGACAGAAGTAGGCCTTGGCTCAGACAGAAGTAGGCCTTGGCTCAGACAGAAGTAGGCCTTGGCTCAGACAGAAGTAGGCCTTGGCTCAGACAGAAGTAGGCCTTGGCTCAGACAGAAGTAGGCCTTGGCTCAGACAGAAGTATGCCTTGGCTCAGACAGAAGTAGGCCTTGGCTCAGACAGAAGTAGGCCTTGGCTCAGACAGAAGTAGGCCTTGGCTCAGACAGAAGTAGGCCTTGGCTCTGAGTCCTGAGTCATACGTGTCTGGATGTTATCGCGTGCAGGTTTCCAGTGGCGCGTTGGACATGGCTAAGTCTAACCTTGAGAACCTGCTGAAGCTGTGTGCTAGCCCCTTGGAGGGAGAGAATGCCGACAATGCCAAGCTGTGTGTGGCTCAGCAGAAGGCCTTCCACGATGTGACCAGGCAGCTAGTGCGGGAAGTCACCTCCCCCAATGAGACGGTCAGACATCAGGTGAGACACACATCCCGTGGTCCATATCATAAATCTATTGTAACTTACCATCATTGAGCGATGTACAGAAACCATATGACCTATTAAAACCCACAATTGGTTATCCATTGCAAGTTGAGATATCATTCATAGTAAAGCATTGTGAAAGTCATGCCTGGATTTGAAATACAGTGGTATGCTACTTAAACGAACGCCGATATACCGAACATTCGGCCTTTGGCTCCCAATGTGTACAAAATATGATGCTGCTACTGCTATATCGAACGACCGCTATGCCGAACAATTTCTATGCATCCCAGGATGTTTGTCATAGCGATGTTCCACTGTACCCTGGTCTTAGGCAGGTATAAACAAGTGAATCATTTCCTTGAAGGGCACATGAGATACACTTGTGCTTATTTCCTCTTGCATACATTTTGTGCTTATGAACCTACCATTATGTCTTTGTTTAGTTGGGATACTGCAGGTTGAGGTCAAAGGAGATCTATTGGCCCATCTTGTGAGGCACTCGTACAAAGTACAGCAAAATGACATCAATGAGTCTATATGATTGAATGATATCCCTCAAATACATTGTAGCATAGCCAAATTCTAAACACAGTATCACTACAGATCTATCATGATCGTGTGTATAGCCCATGAGTGCTAACTACATGCAGGGTAGGGCAAACCCTCATTGAATTTCATTCTCGCCTACACAAATCACCAGGCAATTAAGCAAAGCACTGAGCTATAATGCTGTGTACACACTAGATAGTGCAAACATTGGAGCTACCCCTACTCTTGAAAATGCTGTAAATACAAAAAAACTTTGCAAACTGCTCACTGAATAAAATTACTTGCAATACATAAATCTCAAAAGTTAAAGGGCCTGACGTCTCGATCCTAGCAGGACCTTTCTCAAAGGCCCTTGAGAAAGGTCCTGCTAGGATCGAAACGTCAGGCCCTCTAATGTTTGAGGATTTTGAGATATAATTTGTTTTTCATGACGTGTCATTGCTGTTGAAATTTGTGACCCGGCACAACGACATGAGGAATATCCCACCAAAACACTTTTTGAGTAAACAACGCCTGAAGTTAAAGTATCTTCACAATTCGATTACAAATCAATTTTTTTTTTTTTCCGGAAATTTTAAGTATTAGAGGATATTATATTTTGATATCATTTGAAAGCTAATGGTATACTCTTTCACATCATTACAAAACCTCAAAATCTCAAAAGTAGGGTTATTCCTCATTATGCTGTGCCGGGTCACATTTGGCAGTGGCTGCATTGGCGTGCTGTTGAATTGTTCACCCGAGTCACTTCTTTGATTGACGCTATTGATTGATGGGGATTGTCTTGTCCGTGATCCCACCAGGCCATGGACTCGCTGCGTTCCTTGGCCAGCATCACGGGCAAGAAGGTGACCGACATCATGGAGCCGCACAGGGAGGTGTTAGCGGACATGATCCCGCCCAAGAAGCACCTCCTACGCCACCAGCCTGCCAACGCACAACGAGGCCTGATGGAGAGCAATACCTTCTGCACTACGCTGGAACCCAGACTCTTCACCACAGACCTTAGTCTGCAGGAACACAAGGTCTTCTATATGGAGGTGAGCAATGGCGTGGCGGTTCCCACCGCTATACAATATTCAAATCTGCCACACGACCTGGACCAGCTCAGTGGTCAAGTGGTTAAGATGTCTGCACTAGACAGCAGGATTCGGGGGATGGAATCCCGCTGAAGCTGCCTGAATTTATTTTTAATCAGGCATCGGGCAAAGCACTGAACATTCATTGTGTATCACATTGAGCAGGGCGAACCTCAATGGATTACATTTTCTTTGATGCAAATCCTCATGTTATATCTATGAGGCGTGTCAACTGCCATAAACCTCAAAACGGAAATCAGTAGCACTTCATGGTCTTTATCCCATAGACCACTGCATCACAAGGGCACTTTTTAACACCGTTTAAACTTCTCCCGACAAAGAAACTCTGTGATGAACAGGACAACAAAATTGGTTTTAAGAGCACCGGTACACAAAACCAGAGGTCTCGGGTTTAAGTCCCAGTCCAGTCAAAAAGTTTTCTTTGCCCTTTTTCAAAGAGGGAGATACTACATAAATGCTTTCCTAGGGCAGACTGGTCCCTGTGTAGATATGACCAGCAAATACTGATGCCAGATGCCAGATCCATATGAAGAACAAGGGCTTTGTCTATTCCTTTTGGTGAAGGCAATGACAACTGCAACAAAGGACAAGTCCCGGTTCAGTAACATTTTCTTTGCCTGTAAAAAAAAAATTCAAAAGTTTCCAGTCAGTTTTTCCTTGGTTCGTTTGACTTGAATTAAAAAAGCTGCTCTAGGAGTCATATACATGCTGGTGTTCTCATAGTTTATTGAGTCAAATTTGAGCTGGACCTCAGCCTCATTGAATGCTATGGCACAGCCCTTCCTCAAATCCACCCACTGTTGGCCTATCAGCAGTCATTATTTCAAAAATAAAAGGCCAACGCTACTGGCCCTATGTGCAATGGGAGCAGTGGGACGGGATGGGAGAGTCATAAACATGCTGGTGTTCTTCTTACAGTGAGGGGCCTGTAAATATCCTAATGGATCATCACAGCTCAGATTTGTTTGACTGGAATTGAAAAAGCTGCATCCACTTTGTGCGATCCCCGAGCTGCCATAGCCAGGTTTACAACCATTGGTTGTTGGCATCTGACTGAATGAAAGCGGGAGTATGATTCCTGAAGATATACCACAGTTAATGGTTGCATTGCTTCTGACTGGCGCCCCCACCCCGACAAGGACTAGTTGACTATTTGGGAAGGCCACTGTCTAAGGGCTGGATAGCTCAGATGGTAAGAGCGCTAGTACGCAAAACCAGAGGTTTGAGACATTTCAATACAAGAGGGGGACCTTTCTCTGAGACGGACGAGTGTCTAGCCCATCCCTAGAATCTTGCCCATTCATTTATAGGGATTATTAGCCTGCTGTAATACTGTCCTTGGATTGGTTTTATTCTCAATGACAGCTGGTTAATCTGTGCGAAGTGGAAGATCAAGTCCTGGCCAAGCTCCCCTGCTACAAGAATGTACCGTCCTTTGTGCCCCTGCGTATCAGTGCACTCAGTAAGTAGTGGGTGATTCCATTAGAGTCTTACAGGGTAGTATGGAACTGTTTTTGACTTATAATGGCCAGCTGCATTGAAGACACCTTCCAATGAACCTAGCACCCTTTTCATACACTGACTACATTTCACTTGAATTAATATGAAAATGTTGCATGGCTGCATCCCATGGCTGCATCCCATGGCTGCATCCCATGGCTGCATCCCTTGGCTGCATCCCATGGCTGCATACCATGGCTGCATCCCATGGCTGCATCCCATGGCTGCATACCATGGCTTCATTCCATCCCATGTTTGCATCCAACGGCTGCATCCCATGGCTGCATCCCATGGCTGCATCCCATGGCTGTATCCCATGGCTGCATCCCATGGCTGCATACCATGGCTTCATTCCCTCCCATGTTTGCATCCCATGGTTGCATCCCATGGCTGCATCCCATGGTTGTATCCCATGGTTGTATCCCATACTGTCTCTGTTGCAGATGCCTTGGCTGCCTTCCACTACATTCCCCAAGTGCGGGAGAAGATCTTCAAGTTGCTCTTCAACGCCCTGTCCAGCAAGGTGCCCGAGCTGCTCAAGGCCGGCGCCGAGTGCATGAAGAAGTTCATTGCTGGCCACCCAGTGGACATGGAGCTGGTGCACACCACCATCAGGCCGCTGCTAGTGGTGCTGGGCGACCACCGCTCGCTCAGCCTCAACGCCATCCAGAGGCTGCACTACCTGACCCAGCTCTTCCCCAATGCCTTCAATGAGAAACTCTGTGAGCAGATGCTGGTGAGTGCATTGCATGCATTAATTACTCCAATCCCATCAGGAGGTCCAACAAACCATGGAAAAACTCACCGGGAACTCTTTGAACAATTTGAAAAATTGGTCAAGAAAACTTTGACTGGACCGGGATTTGAACCCGAGACCTCTGGACTAACATACCTGCTCTTACCTCTGAGCCATCCAGCCCTTAGATGGTGGCCTTTCCAAATAGTCAACTAGTTTTTGCTGCGGTGGGGGTGCCAGTCAGAAATAATTTAACCATTAAGTCCCGGTCCAGTCAAAGTTTTCCTTGTCAATTTTTCAAATTGTTCAAAAGTTCCTAGTCAGTGCTGATTCTAAAGGGATTATGTATGGTAGTAAGCTCAGCCTAATACAGTGGAACGTCGCTATAACAAACAACCTGTGATCCATGAAAATATTTTGGTTTAGCAGTCGTTCGTTATAGCAGTTGTAGCCACATATTTTGTACAGAAAGATCGGGAGCCAAAGGGCATGTACTTAATAGCTGAATGTTTGGTATATTGCTGTTCGTTATAGTGACGTTTCACTGTACTGCTACTGGTATTCTTCTCTGTCAGACGCATCTTAAGAAGTGGATGGAGGTGTCCATTGGTGCCCAGCGCAGTAATACCAGCGTGCAGACCAAGGCCACAGAGAGCATCAAGATCTGCTCAGCCATCATCAACATCTTCCACGCTATCCCCGCTGCCTCTGCCAAGCTGCTGGATTCATTGGTCACTCTCACCATCAAAGCAGAGAGTGCACTCTGCATTGAGGTATGTCAGCACCAAGTCTGAATGATATCCACATGCATTATTCATAAATGCATGATATCCACATGCATAATATCCACATGCATAATTCATGTATGAATGACATCCACATGCATAATTCATTTATGAATGACATCCACATGCATAGTTCATTTATGAAATAATATTTACATGCATTATTCATGTTTGAATGATATCTACATGCATAGTTCATGTATGAAATGATATCCATGTGCATAATTCATGTATGAATGACATCCACATGCATAATTCATGTATGAATGACATCCACATGCATAATTCATGTCTGAATGACACCCACATGCATAATTCATGTATAAATGACATCCACATGCATAATTCATTTATGAAATAATTTCTACATGCATTATTCATGTCTGAATGATATCCACATGCATAATTCATTTATGAAATAATTTCTACATGCATTATTCATGTATGAATGATATCCACATGCATAATTCATGTATGAAATGATATCCATGTGCATAATTCATGTATGAATGATATCCACATGCGTTATTCATGTATGAATGATATTCACATGCATTATTCATGTATAAATGATATGCATTATTCATATACGCATAATATCCACATGCATAATTTGTGTATGATGACATCCACATGCATAATTCATGCATGAAAAGATATCCATATGCATAATTCATGTATAAATGATATCCAAATGCATATTTCATGTATGAAATGATATCCACATGTATTATTAATGTATGAATGATATTTACATGCATAATTCATGTATGCATGATATAAACAGTTATTATTCAGGCAAGCATATTTTGTGTCACTCACATACATGTAGTTCTGATCCTATGTACTGTACGTGTAGTTAATCCAATGCTTTGCTTTGCTTTGCTTTACTGCAGGTTGGCAGTCCATTCCGTGAGCCTCTGATGCTCTACCTGCTGAGATATCCAAACCAAACCATTGACTTCTTCCTGACTGAGACCAACCTACGGAACCCACAATTCAGTGGTCTGCTTGCAGTAAGTACAGACACACACAGAATATACCCCTACAATGGATAAATGAGTGGTGTACTAGCTGTGAGCAACAGTGACATAGACTAGGCAGCCATTTGGTTCCTCATAGCAATCACACATGTATATAATTCACCACCTCCTGGTCATGTGCTTTCTTGATGACAGTATCTTCTGAGGCAAGATGCAGCGAAGCCTCTCAGAGACGTGCTACAAACCAACACCATCAAGTTGATCAACCTAGCCTTCAACAAACCACAGGTACTCATTGCTAGCATGTGACTATTGACACACTGTAGCCTGAATTAGAAAGTCATTGTTAAACATGGATTTTCCCCGTCAATTTCTCATCCAAATCAGTCGATAGTTTTCTGCCTGGTTTGGACCAATTCTCTGAAGAATGTGATGTTTTAGGTCGATATTTACATGAATTCTCTATCCATCCAGAGTTGCATTGATAAATTCTATCCTAAAGTGATATACAAAAATGTTGCAAACTGCTTACTGACTAAAATTACCAAAATGCAAATCATAAAATATGATTTGCAAAGGTCCTGCTAGGATCGAAACGTCAGGCCCACTAAACATTCTATCCTATTGCAAATTTACAAAAAGTAATTTTATGCAATAAAAAAAAAATCTTGGATGGAACCTGTAGTCCCTGTAACCCTTTTTTCAGATGCCTGTTGCAAATGTAAGTGTTTTTGCAGACTAAACAAGAAAAACACCCATATTGGGTAAAACAACCAATTACGCACACAAAGGCATGGCGCAACTTAATGGCCTTTTTGGCAAAGCCAGTCACAAATTGAGATCATTTAGCCTCAACAACCTGACAAAGCCTAGCAGTCCGCAGTAGAAACATCATTTCCTTCCAGCAGACGTTGTAAGGCACTGAACAATTCATCTTGTTATCATTGACCATGATGTCTACCATGTTTTCTATTATTAATCCCACTGTTCCTGGGTGGTTAGCCAAGTGCTAGGCCATCGAGTCCCAACAGCCAAGCCAAGCTAGAGCTCCAGTACCAGACCATCTTGATCTGCAGCATTCTGGTGAAGAACCACCCAACGTGGCTGCCTCAGAAATCGGTCTTGGTAAGGCAATCTTTGTTTCTTCTAAGATGTGCTATACGCAGCTTGAAAGATATGCATTGCTTCACACCCCATTACAGTGTCTGTTCCGAAGTGCAGTACTGTGAAATGTTCCAATAGCTTCTTCCCCCGTACTGCTACACTCTGGAACTCTCTACCTATACATCCTGTTTTCCATCTTCGTCCAAACAGGATCTGTTCAAGAGGAACGTGAATAGATATCTTCGTTCCCTTTGACTCTTTCTTTATCTGTCTATTCTTCTTCTATTTTTCACGTAGCCATCACCTCCAGTGGCCTTATAAGGCCTTGTGTATAGCGATCTTTCATTAAAAAAATATATAAAAAATTCCCCCCTTATATTAGATTGTCAAGCCTTTTTATTACCAAGTCCTTATCTTTAGACCAGGAATCTGTACTGACATTCTTGTTAGCTCTACCATTTGTGTAGTGATGGCACATCAGCTAAGAAACTATATTAGACCCCCATGTACTAAAAAAACCTTTTCTGCAGTGGCTAAAATTCCTCACGTAATCGTGAAATATGTTTACCACAGGCGAAGATTTTGCTGTTTCGGTAACAGCAGCCTGAAATGACTTCATGGGATTAAATCTCGCAAGGAGATAGGATCAGTAATCTTGATAAGGCAAGGAATAGCTGTCATGCTAAGCAGGTTTTCATGACTTAAGGCTTTGCATGGTGGGTGAACCAATTGGGGAGGTGTTTTTTTTTTCAGAACCATACTTCTTCTTTAAGATACCTTATTATGCATGGTGTCACCGCAAACCCTCCTATATCGTATTGATATTGTAAAATTCTGAGCAGACTATAACTTGAGCAACAACCAAACGATGACTTCAGGGCTTGCACATGTTCTGGAAAACCTGGAAAGTCATGGAATTTGATTGAGGAAAGAGTGTATGAACCCTGGACTTTCATTTGTCTGGAACAGTTTGGCCATCTTCGACGCATCTGGATCTCAGATGCCTTCCAGGAGCAGCATCACACAGACAATGTAGGCGTTGCTCACTGGAATGAGCCCAAGATGCTGGTGGAATGCCTGCTCAACTATGCAGAGTAAGTCCACCCTCCCCTTCCCCCTCTAAGACATGTGATTATTCAAATTTAAAATTTGGCCAAGAAAACGTTGACTGGACTGGGGTTTGAACCTGAGACCTCTGGTTTTGCGTACCAGCGCTCTTATCATCTGAGCTATCCAGCCCGTGGACGGTGGCCTCCCTGTTAGTCTTTGCCGGGGTGGGGGCGCCAGTTAGAAGCAATGTCAGAATGCAACCATTAACTGCGGTATATCTTCAGGAATCACACTCCCGCTTTCATTCAGTCAGATGCCAACAACCAATGGTTGTAAACCTGGCTACGGCAGCTCGGGGATTGCACAAAGTGGATGCAGCTTTTTCGATTCAAGTCAAACAAATCTGAGCTGTGATGATCCATTAGGATATTTACAGGCCCCTCACTGTAAGAAGAACACCAGCATGTTTATGACTCTCCCATCCCGTCCCACTGCTCCCATGTAGGGCCAGTAGCGTTGGCCTTTTATTTTTGAAATAACGACTGCTGATAAGCCAACAGTGGGTGAATTTGAGGAAGGGCTGTGTCATAGCATTCAATGAGGCTGAGGTCCAGCTCAAATTTGACTCAATAAACTATGAGATGTGCAGTATATTGGTGATTTCAATGCTGTGTATTTGTACAAAGAAAGTTGTTACAAAACAACCCACTTGCACAAGAGTTAATAAAACTGTGACAAAGGCAGAAATAACTACATGAAAGTCTTACAACTCAGCATACTGAAGGCAAGCCTAATTTGATTTTTTAGCAACTATGTACGTGAATCCCTTCCTCTTGTGTGTGCAATGCAGTGCAGGCCTATGTTGTGTGTACAGTGCAGAGGTGAGTATTCTGCAATTGTGCCCAAATTAATGTATGTTGTTATTTCTGTCCCGTACAGACACCATCCGAACAATGTGGAGCTGCTCTTCCAGCTACTGCGAGTCTTCACCAATCGTTACCTGCCAAACTTCCAGTTCTTGAGGAGTTACCTGGAGGATAAAGTGGCCCAGGTATGAGCAGGCCTGCAGTCCAGTCCCTGTGTCAGGATTCAGTGTCATTTGATCGGCTTGAATGGACTTGGATTTGAACCCAGGCCTTTGGGTTAATGTACTAGCTCAATTTACCACCGGAGCTTATCCAGCCCTGAAGTGGGTCCTTCACTCCAGGCATTTTTCCAGTGCCCATGAGTGGTATACATTTTTTTTTTAAGTGTGTCATTTTCAAAACTTGATAAGGGTAATCTACATGTATTGATAAATCAATATGGGTATAATACATGTATGTGTACAAGTGAGTCAAACCTGCCATAATTTGGACGATAGTGTGGCTTTTTGTCAAGGGATTATCCGCCCGAAAAAAGGGGGCCCATTTTGCATTGTCATTGGAGTGTAGGGCAACTCTGTGTAGTGTGTTAGAATAGCCTCTGTACTGATGGCCTTTGAATGCATACTAGCCTCCTTTCCAGGTGGACAGATCTTTGAGTTGGTCGGCCTCAACTGAGCGTACAATTTGTGGTAAAGGCAGTGGGTGGAATTCCACTGTCTGTCTGATCAATGACCATTGGGCTGTGTGGCATGCCAACACACTCTCCTTTGACAGTGTGCTATCCCTCGATCATCCTCAGTAAAAGTCCCACAGTAGCGCAATTGTTGCCGCTAATCTGGCAATTCGTGTGACAACTTGTGCCAAAATGGGTCTTTGTCATGCTTCGTATTGATTTGCTCTAAGCTGAAAAGAGTCTTTTGTTTAAAATGTGGAAAATAGTGGTGCCCGGATTTGGAGGGCCCCGTCGCATAGTCAAGCCAACTGCACTCCGATTTCGGAGGTCCCGGTGCGAAGTGGTTAACCATACACTGCCTTATATCTCCAGGGACAATAGCCCCATATGCATTTCCTCCGTCTTCATCCTTCCCACACATCCTGATGGTGCTGTTTATCTCGCCACTACAGGGCTACACGGTGGACCAGAAGCGTCATGTCTTCTTCAAGTTTGTGGAGCTCTTTCACGAGAAGACGTTTCCTCAAGACCTGAAGGCCAAGGCCTTGCAGTATGTCATCATTCCTATGTTTGCCGCCTCCTTTGACAAAGATGAAGGAGAAAAGGTAATTCCTCCGACTAACATTTATCCCAGATTCATCCAAGTTTTTGATTTTACCATAGATTTTCTCAATTACAAAGGGTACCAATGGCAATTACAATGGGGAATCAATGGCAATTACAATGGGCACCAATTGCAATTACAAAGGGTACCAGTGGCTATTGCATAAGGACACTAGTGGCAATTACAAAGGGCACCAGTGGCAATTACAAAGGGTACCAGTGGCTATTGCATAAGGACACTAGTGGCAATTACAAAGGGCACCAGTGGCACTTACAAAGGGTACCAGTGGCAATTACAAAGGGCACCAGTGGCACTTACAAAGGGTACCAGTGGCAATTACAAAGGGCACCAGTGGCAATTACAAAGGGCACCAGTGGCAATTACAAAGGGCACCAGTGGCAATTACAAAGGGTGCCAGTGGCAATTACAAAGGTTACCAGTGGCAATTACAAAGGGCACCAGTGGCAATTACAAAGGGTACCAGTGGCAATTACAAAGGGCACCAGTGGCAATTACAAAGGGCACCAGTGGCAATTACAAAGGGTGCCAGTGGCAATTACAAAGGTTACCAGTGGCAATTACAAAGGGCACCAGTGGCAATTACAAAGGGTACCAGTGGCAATTACAAAGGGCACCAGTGGCAATTACAAAGGGCACCAGTGGCAATTACAAAGGGCACCAGTGGCAATTACAAAGGTTACCAGTGGCAATTACAAAGGGCACCAGTGGCAATTACAAAGGGCACCAGTGGCAATTGCAAAGGGCACCAGTGGCAATTACAAAGGGCACCAGTGGCAATTACAAAGGGTACCAGTGGCAATTACAAAGGGCGCCAGTGGCAATTACAAAGGGTACCAGTGGCAATTACAAAGGGCACCAGTTTAATCCAGGGCTTCTTTGTCTGTCTTGCTTGCCATTGCAGTTGATTGGTGGACCTCCCAAGCCAGGGCAGGACAGTGCAGACAACCTGGTCAGTGTCTTCATTAGCACAGTCATTGACCCTGAGAACCCGTACCGCACATCGGACTCAGTCCGCATCCTGCTCCTGCAGTTTGCCGCCCTCTTGGTTGAGAAGGCAGCACCGCACATCCATGATGCAGCAGACAAGTAAGATGTTACCTTCATCTGCAGGACCTCTGCCAAATAACCTTGTTGATCAGACAGTGTGTTCACTACAAGTTGAGCTTGACCTCAGACTCATTCAGTGCTATGGCATGCCTCCTCCAGTCCACCCACAGCTGGCGTATCAGAGTTGAGCTTGACCTCGGCCTCATTCATTGCAATGGCATGCCTCCTCCAGTCCACCCACGGCTTGCTTATCCTGGTTGAGCTTGACCTCAGCCTCATTCAGTGCTATGGCATGCCCCTCCTCCAGTCCACCCACAGCTGGCTTTTCCTGGTTGAGTTTGACCTCAGCCTTATTCAATGCTATGGCATGCCCCCTCCTCCAATCTCTCCCATTTTGAAAATAAGCCAAGAAAACTTTCGCTGGACCGGGACTTGAACCCAAGCCCTCTGGTTTTGTGTACCAGCGCTCTTACATGTACCATCAGTTAGGTTGTCCTGTTCATCACAGAGTATTCAACCTAGACACTTTGGTCCAAAGTTTTGTTATACCTGTAATGTAATGAAGGAGTGAGGAAACAAAATCAAAGCCTAGCCTAGGTCTTGATTTCATGAAGAGCCTGTATTTCTTGCATTTGTGTTATATATTTCAGGAAGCAAGGGACCAAACTGCGTCGTCTGATGACATTTGCCTGGCCATGTCTGATACAGAAGAATTGCGTGGATCCCACCACCAAGTACCACGGTCACCTCCTATTGTCTCACAACATTGCCAAGTTTGCTATCCACAAGAGAATAGTTCTACAGGTAGGCAGACTGGCGCACGATTGCTGGGGGAAGACCATTGTCAGATTTTGCCAGAGCAGTCTAAAGCCGAATCACTTATTTACATAAATCTAGTTGCCTTACTTCCACTTATGTCTTTTATGATACCTGTGGTTACTGCCTCTATGCCCCTGGTGATTTCCTTGGTGCTCATAGTGACTTCCTTGGTGCCCATGGTGATATCCTTGGTGCCCCTGGTGATTTCCTTGGTGCCCCTGGTGATTTCCTTGGTGCCCCTGGTGATTTCCTTGGTGCCCCTGGTGACTTCCTTGGTGCCCATGGTGACTTCCTTGGTGCCCATGGTGATTTCCTTGGTGCCCCTGGAGATTTCCTTGGTGCCCCTGGTGATTTTTTTGGTGCCCTGGTGATTTCCTTGGTGTCCCTGGTGATTTCCTTTGTGCCCCTGGTGATTTCCTTGGTGCCCCTTGTGATTTCCTTGATGCCCCTGGTGACTTCCTTGGTGCCCCTGGTGATTGCCTTGGTGCCCCTCGTGATTTCCTTGGTGCCCCTCGTGATTTCCTTGGTGCCCCTGGTGATTTCCTTGGTGATTTGCCTGGTCATAGCCTTGATGCCCTTAATAGCAATAATAATAATAGGATTTGTACAGCGCCATTCCATCTAGATCTTGGCGCTAAATAACACAAGGTAATTAGAAACACAGACATATCAAAGGGAAACAGGATACAAGTAGGTTTTCATGTGCTTTTTAAAGGACGAAATGGTGTCCAGCGATCTGATGTTGGTGGGTATAGTGTTCCAAACTTTCAGGCCAGCAATTGTGAAGGCTTTGTCTGTGGAAGTGTTCCTAGTTCTCGGCACTGATAGTAGGGTCGCATCATGGCAGGAACGAAGGCAGAGTCGGCCAGATATGCTGATCTAAGTGAGGTTCTCAAGGTACTGAGGTGCTGTTTGGTGGAGACACTTGAAGATGAGGAGAGCAATTTTTCCCCTTTTTTGGGAGGGCCCCTTTTTCAATTGCCTTTTTATCTAGTGACAGCCTAATTTTGTTTCATTGCAGGTATTTCACAGCTTATTGAAGGCACACGCTGTGGAAGCACGCTTTGTAGTACGTCAAGCATTAGACATTCTAACACCAGTCTTGCCTCATCGTATGGAGGATGGCTATGCCATGCTGACCCACTGGACTAAAAAGATCATTGTGGAAGAAGGCTACACTGTCTTTCAGCTGGTGCACATGCTGTGAGTATTCTACATGTATTCTATCAAGGATACCCCAGTCATGTAGCACACCCTCATACCTTGCACCCAGGTTATCCCAGTCATGTAACACACCCTCACAACCTGCACCCATGTTATCCCAGTCATGTAGCACACCCTCATACCCTGCACCCAGGTTATCCCAGTCATGTAGCGCACCCTCATACCCTGCACCCAGGTTATCCCAGGCATGGAACACACCCTCATACCCTGCACACAGGATATCCCAGTCATGTAATACACCCTCATACCCTGCACCCAGGTTATTCCAGTCATGTAATAACCCTCATACCCTGCACCCAGGATATCCTAGTCATGTAATACACCCTCATACCCTGCACCCAGGATATCCCAGTCATATCAGACACCCTCATACCCTGCACCCAGGATATCCCAGTCATGTAACTCATCCTCATACCCTGCACCCAGTATAAACCCAGTATTGACAACCCCTTTTCATTTGGCAGGCATCTCCTTGTGCGGCATTACAAAGTCTACTACCCAGTGCGGCACCACCTGATTCAGACGATGGTGTATTCCATCCAGCGGCTAGGCAGCACCACTAATTCCACTCTGGAGCACCGCAAGCTGGTGGTAGACCTAGAGGAAGTCATCATCAAATGGGAGGTGCAGAGAATCAAGGAGGATGAAGCCAACACAGAGACACACGTGGTAAGAACGCCTTAGAATCCTTGGCCCTTTTTCAAAAGCCGGCTTAGGCTTAGGCTCCGGCTTCGTCTCTGTTATCCAAAAGCCGGAAACACAGGCTGGAGTTATTTGTCGCAGTTGAAACTTTGGATTCTTTTCAAAATACAGTATAACCTTTAAAAACGAAGCCAAAGGCTTTCCATTTTCATGCCTTGTACTTTATAATGGATGAAAGAAATGGAGACAAAGCCGGAGCCTGAGCTTAAGCCGCGTTTTTGAAAAGGCTCCCTAAATATAAAGTTAAAACAAGAAGACTTCACTTGCAGAAATATGAAAGAAATCGCAAACTACTTATTGACTGAAATGACCAACATGCAAATGCTTAGACATTGCCTGTGGTTGATTTAATCAAACTCATGGTAACATACTGTACGATCAGTCAAAAGACGATTAGCGATATGCAGAAACCATACGACCTATCACAACTTACGATGTGTTATCCAGCGTAAGTTGAGTAATGATGCGTCGTATAGGCTTTGTGAAATCCACCCCAGATGTTTCAATCCTTTCTCAAAGGCAGAATGAAAAGGATAAAAACCAGATAGGAAGGGTGGGGGTGATTAGGACATGGATGACAGACTAAAGGAGAAAGGCAAAGCTGGTAGGAGGACTAGGTTGAATTGAGGCAGTCAGTTGGGTAGGGATTAGAGGGGGAATAGATCAAAAGAAAAAGACCAGAGAGAGAAACGGAGGAAGTCAACACAAGAACAATGAGGTAACACCCTAACAATAAGTATTTAGATGAAGTCAATGTGTCAGGCCTAAGGATGCACATCCTTATGGATGGTTTGGAATCAGGTATGGACACTGAGTAGTACCACTGCAGTCAGTGTTTGAACTTCAGTCCGCACCAACCTTCTCATGCAGGGATGTAAGACTTCCGGATATTTCTGAATTTCTGGTATCTCAACACTGAAGGGCGCCTGCACCCCTGCTGTGCATCTTGCAGTCACATCTCGCTCGCGTAAGCACTCACTAGCAGTCGAACAATTGATTGGCCTTGAGTGATTTTCAGGAAATGACTTTGTATGTCACTTACATCCCTGCTCATTGCATGACTTCATCTACCTGGCACATATGTGTACAGTCAACGTGCAAATTAAACATGTGCTTGATATTCAGGTAGAATTATACAGCATTGATTACTAGCCATACGTAATGTGACCATCCATATGCACAACTCAAATGCATCTGCATGTGCGCTTGAAGTCAGATACTTGAGATGCATGGCAGACAGGTCATAGACATTCTCCTTGGCTCTTGCAGATTCAGACAGTACCACCGGAGGAAGGGAGTGCAGGGGGCATCAAGAGGGCGCTATCCACGGACCATATGCCCGACCCTAAGAGAGTACGACATTCATCCGGCACTGTGAGTACTGTGAGTCTTCCCTCCTGCCATTCAAGATTTCAACTCCCACACTGGGGTTTATTATTTTGCATGCCCGGACAGTGCAATTGATTTATTGTGATGTCATTAGGTTGGTCAGAATGACCGTTTGATTCATTGTCAGTCTGATGGCTCCATGTTCTAGTAAGATGGTCAGTTTGGTGGTCAGTATGTATTAGATAAGACTAGAAGGTTTGCATGGTGGAAATTCTACCGTAAGTGGAAGGTTGACACCATGTAGTACTCTTTCAAGAAGGAATACTCCTCTGAAAAGAGCCGGTAACTCAACATTTCTCCTGACGCCGGGCAGTGGGCTGCTATGACTTGGCATTTGGGTCAATGACAGTGAGTGTTATGTCTAAAGTACATGTGTAGGTATGAATGTATGAACCTCCCATTGCTGACAAAATTCATGATCTTAAGAATGTCTAGAATGTACGTATACAATATCCTGATTTTATTTTATTGTGTTGTTAATCTGACCCTGCTTAGAACACCATGGCCGCTGTCTGTTTCTGAAATGTAAGGGTCCAAATAATGCAAAACCATAAATACCTGAGAAGCCTGATATTTGGATGTTAGCTTAACCCATCTTCAGGGCGTCATGGGATGTTTGCATCGGTAGGAATGTTCTGTGAGTGTTTGGCCTGCTTAATGTATATAGTCTTTATGGCCTTTTTGTTTGGATCAACACGTCAGGCCTTGTACCTCTGTACCATAATGTTTCTGCCGACTAACCTACAAACCTAATTACTTTCTCCCCCGCATCCCTCAGAGTGTGCGCAGCATATCCTCAGAGGCCAGCAAGCCCATAGATAAGATCTACTCGGACGTCGTGGTGACCTTTCTGCTGCGTGTGGCCTGCCAGGTCAACGACCCGGGCACCACCAGCACCAATTCCCCCGGGGAGCTCTTGTCCAGGCGCTGCATCGCTCTGCTCAAGATTGCCCTGCGGCCCGACGTCTGGCCCAACAGTGAACTCAAGCTCAACTTCATGGACAAGCTTTTCCTATCCGTGGTTAGTCACACATTTCGTTTCCCTTTCATTTCCAAACAAACAAAGTAAAGGAAAACTGACTGGATACTGTTGGATAATTTGTGAAAGTAAAGGAAAACTAACTGGAAAATGTTGGAAAGTTTGTGAAAGTATAAAAGGAAAACTGACTGGATAATGTTGGGCAATTTGTGAAAGTAAAGGAAAACTAACTGGATAATGTTGGGCAATTTGTGAAAGTAAAGGAAAACTAACTGGATAATGTTGGGCAATTTGTGGAAAATGTTGGAAAGTTTGTGAAAGTATGAAAGGAAAACTGACTGGATAATGTTGGACAATTTGTGAAAGTAAAGGAAAACTAACTGGATACTGTTGGATAATTAGTGAAAGTAAAGGAAAACTAACTGGATAATGTTGGAAAGTTTGTGAAAGTATAAAAGGAAAACTAACTGGATAATGTTGGGCAATTTGTGAAAGTAAAGGAAAACCAACTGGATACTGTTGGATAATTTGTTAAAATTGGAATTATTATCAATGTATGATACATAATTGGCCATGCCTAATTTGAAGTAAACAAAATCTTATGCAAACTGCTAGCTGACTTAAATTTGTTAAAAAATCTCAAAAATTACCATCTTTAATAGATTCATATTTTTTGGCAATTTTACTGTAGTTTTACTGTAATAAAAGGGATTACCATAGAAATCAGTCATGTATTTGTAACATACAGAGAGCAAAGGCCTAGGGTCTCTGCATTGTGGTGCAAATGAACTTCCAGTTAGACACCATGATGTTATCAAATATTGCTGTGTTTATTCATTGCTATATAGAAGCTGCACAAATCAGTCATAGAGCAAGCCTATCTGTACATGTTTCTGTAATTGGTTCGTGCTGTTTGTCAATCAGGACCAGCCTGCTCAGACCAACTTTGGCAACATCTGTGCCGGCTTGGACATGCTCAACTTCCTCCTCGGGGTCATGGTAAGCGTCCATATATGACACCATTCATGCCATAGGCCAGGCCTTAATATTGGTTCAAGCAAAGCTGTGCTGTCTACAATGGAGTATTTGTATACAAGCTATCGGTTTCTTTGCAGCACACCTCTTCTTAAGAGACTGTGTGAAATAAGTACTTGAACCTCAGAGTTACCAGCTCTTCTCAGAGCCATACTTCTTAAAAGAGATGGCGTACAACAGACTTACCACATTGTGATTTCACAATGCAAACCTTAGGGTCCCACTTCAAGTAGAATGATGTTCAACTAATTTCAAAGTTAATCAAACAAAGGGAAAACTGATTGGTAACTTTTGAACAAATTGAAAAATTGGGAAAGAAAAATTTGACTTCAACCTAAGACCTCTGAATTAACGTACATAGTGCTCTTCCATATGAGCTATCCAGCCCTTAGATGGTGGCCTTGCCTATCAGTCAACTAGTCTTTGCTAGGGTGGGGCGCCAGTCAGAAGCAATTCAACCATTAACTGCCGTATATCTCCAGGGATCACTACCCTGCTTCCATTCAGATGCAAACAGCTAATTGTTGTAAACAACTAATTGTTTATTATAGATGTGTCATGATGTTTGCGTCAAGGAGAATGTAATTCAATAAGGTTTTGACCAGCTGGACGTGATACACACTGAAAGCACTGAGCATTCACTGTTGATCACGTCAAGTCAAAATGGGTAAAACCTCATTGAATTAATTGTTTTTTACAAGACACAGTGTATTAGAGTGGAGTGTTTGAGTGAGTGTGTTTGTGTTTGTGTTCAGACCAAGCAGGTTATTCTGACTAGTCTGAAGCCGCTGCAGAGAGGCATTGCAGCATGTCTGACGTGTGCCAATACCAAGGTCATCCGCTCTGTGCATGCTCTACTGGTCAAACTCATGAATATCTTCCCGACTGAGTCCAGTAAGTACAACCTAGACCACATTCTTTCAACAAACAGTCGCCTTTCCTGGGCCCATTAACTGGAACTTCCAGTACAAACTATCGTTCTATTAGCAACTTTAAAGTGAAACTTAAATAATTCCTCATTGAATTACAAATTAATACTAGGATAAATAGGTTTGCTGAGACACCATGTAAATTCTCTTTTGTGAGTAAGTGTGGTTCTGAAAAGAACCGGAGGAACTCGACGTTTCGGACAGTATACTCTGAAACGTCGAGTTCCTCCGGTTTTTTTCCAGAACCACACTTACTCACAAGAGATTTTACATGGTGTCTCCGCAAACCTATTTATCCTGATATTCTCACCATGCAAACCTTCAAATCTCAAATTAATACTACCCGATGCAAAGTCAATGTTCAAGCCTGGTAACCCGTAGGTCATTCTGATACACTCTTTACTATCATTTTCAAATTCTTTGTTGTATACCTGTGTGTCCCTGTTTGTCCTATGTCTTGTATCTTAATCAGTAAATAATTCAGCTTATATACCAATTAATGTATTTGTTGTGAATGTTTATATGTTCTTGGGCACATCCACCACAAGCCTTGCCTTACAGGAGGATGCCTCCACACGGGTTCCATTCCATATGAACTTGTATAGCCTCTATATTTATTGTGTGTAGAAATAAATGCTGTTTTGATTGATTGATTGATTGATTGATTGATTGATAGGCACATCCAATGTGGCTTCGAAGTACGAGGAACTTGAATGTCTGTACGCTAGCGTTGGCAAGGTCATCTATGAAGGTCTGACAGCATATGAGAAGTAAGTCAATAACATCCTTACACATAGCTCCCAACCATTCCTGTTTTGGAGCAATCATTCCTCTTTTGGGGTACAAATTTATTACTTTCTACAAGCTCTTGACAACAGATTCCGATATTTCGCTTGGAAATGCACATGTATTCCTATGTAGTTTGCTCTGTGATTCCTCTTTTTTAGCAGAAATATTCCTAATTTCCTTTAAGATAGGTTGGCGGGTATGCCTTACAGTGTCCTTTTGAATACTTGATGTTATTATGGTATGAATGTAAAGACTTTTAACCCTGCATTGAGTCAGAAGTTGTAGTCTTGCATTGTATAAGAATAGTCTCTTGTTGGTTGTATTGCTGCTAGTTGGTGCATTTGATGATTATGCAGCATCTATTGCTCTAAAGAAAGCAAGTATTTGAGCGGTACCCTGACCTTTTTGCACTGTATTGCCTTATTTGATTACAGAGCAGCAAGTGGTACCCCGACTACCAGCCTGTTTGGTACATTGATGATCCTGAAGGCAGCATGCACCAACAACATTGCCTACATTGATCGCTTGATATCTGTCTTCATGAGAGCACTGCAGAAGATGACCAGAGAACATCTCTCTCCCAGTAGCAGTGAATCTACCACATGTAAGGCCAGGAGACTCAAGAAATAGACAGTGTACCACATGTAAGGCCAGTAGATTCAAGTAGTAGACAGTGTTCCACATGTAAGGCCACTAGATTCAAGTGGTAGGAGGCATGTAGAATCAAGTAGTAGACAGTTTACCACGTGTAAGGCCAGTAGACTCAAGTAGTAGACAGTTTACAACATGTAAGGCTAGTAGACTAAAGTAGTACAATGTAGGCAGTTTACCACATGTAAGGCCAGTAGATTCAAGTAGTAGACAGTCTACCACATGTAGGGCCAGTAGACTCAAGTAGTAGGCAGTTTACCACATGTAAGGCCAGTAGATTCAAGTAGTAGACAGTCTACCACTTGTAAGGCCAGTAGACTCAAGTAGTAGGCAGTTTACCACATGTAAGGCCAGTAGACCCAAGTAGTAGGCAGTTTACCACATGTAAGGCCAGTAGACCCAAGTAGTAGGCAGTTTACAACATGTAAGGCCAGTAGACTAAAGTAGTACAATGTAGGCAGTTTACCACATGTAAGGCCAGTAGATTCAAGTAGTAGACAGTCTACCACATGTAGGGCCAGTAGACTCAAGTAGTAGGCAGTTTACCACATGTAAGGCCAGTAGATTCAAGTAGTAGACAGTCTACCACATGTAAGGCCAGTAGACTCAAGTAGAAGATATTTTACCACATGTAAGGCCAGTAAACTCAAGTAGTAGGCGGTTTACCACATGTATGGCCAGTAGACTACAGTAGTAGACAATCTGCCACATGCAAAGCCAGTAGACTAAAGTAGTAGGCAGTCTACCACATCTAAGGCCAGTAGACTCAAGTAGTAGGCAGTCTACTACATGTACACGTAAGGCCAGTAGACTCAAGTAGTAGACAGTCTAGCACATGTAAGGCCAGTAGACTCAAGTAGATAGTCTTTGTAAGGTCAGTATTTGTTCTCACACTAGTCAGTCTTACATGTTCCATTCCGTGATTGTTTTCTTAGTGGCCTCTGAGCTGTTGATCATCAGTCTAGACCTGGTCAAGAATCGCATTGGTGTCATGAGCACAGACATGAGGAGGAATTTCATCCAGGTAGTCTTGACCCAGCTGATAGAGAAATCCCCAGATGCCAAGGTCATGAAGACCGTCGTCAAGATGGTAGAGGAATGGATCAAAGCCAAGGTAAGTTAGGCCACTCGTCTTAATTGATGCTTAATTATCATACTACTGATTCATTGAGTGTTTGCCCTACTCAACGTGTAATTAGCACTGTATGCTTAGTGCTTTGTTTGCCCTATTGCCCGCTTGAAAGAAATACAGCTCTTGCAGGATTCAAGCCCACAATTTCTGCTTTCTGCTGCAGACGTCTTAACCACTTGACCACTGAGCTGATCAAGGCTGTGCGGCGGTTTCCAAACTGTATAGAGGTTTTTCGCATGACGTCACTTGACTGCCAGAGGCTGATTAGCATGTCCGCAGGAGCATCCAAATACGCGGACGCGCATGCAAATATCAAATCTGAGTATTTTCATTGGACATTTCATGACTCGAAGGTGCGCGCGTTCCGCGTACATCCGCATAAGAACGTGACTGAAAAACCTCTGTAGCAGTGGGGTACCACAATCAATCGTAGATGTAATGGGGACAAATCCTTCTCAAATGGTATTGTCACTGACACTCAAATCATATCTTCCCACACTACTGATATTGTTGAAACAACTCAGTGGCTGCTAATTACAAGGGTATTGATATCGATGTTGATCATGTACATCACAGGTATACCTGAGGATTGTCCGTTTTCTATGGGCAGAATGTATTGCTTTCTCTTAAAATGACCTTAATGTTTGATATGAATCAAAGGCAGGGTCATCAGCCTACATATTGGTTCACGTACGACAGATCGGTTTCACCAAGCTTATAGCTTACAGTTAGTTAAAGGATGATATCATCGTCAAGCAAGGCAAACCCTCATTGAATTACATGCAATGTGGTACCCACCGCTATACAATATTCAAATCTGCCACACGACCTTGACCAGCTCAGTGGTCAAGTGGTTAAGATGGCTGCACTAGAAAGCGGGAGTCGCAGGTTCGAATCCTGTCCAAGCTGACTGAAGTTTCAGGCATTGGGCAAAGCACTGAGCACTCGGTGCTTATCACGTCGAGCGGGGCAAACCCTCATTGAATTACATTCTCTAAAATTTAGTGGGCCTGACGTTTCGATCCTAGCAGGACCTTTCTCAAAGGCAGAAAGGTCCTGCTAGGTCCTGCTAGGATCGAAATGTCAGGCCCACTAAATTTTAGATTTACATTTTGGTAATTTTAGTCAGTAAGCAGTTTGCAACATTTTTGTATATCACCTTGAATTACATTCTCGACGCAAACATGTTATATCTAGGATGATATATGACTGTTATTATTATAACCAATGGCAACTACAATAGACCATGAATCATGTCAGGTTTAAGCAAGATTGGAAGAACGGGAAAAGTGAATGGGGAATAATTTCAGGCAGTTTGTGAAAATAGCAAAGAAAGTTAGACTCGCCTAAGACTTGAACCCGAGACCTGTTTATCAACGTACCAGTGCTTTGGCCACCAGTTCATTGAACCAGAGGTCTCGGGATCAAGTCCTGGTTCAATAGTCTAAACAATCCTCGCGCTTAAGGTTTTTTTTAACTAGCCCACCGGGCTAGTAAATTAAGTTTTTTGTTAGTTTTACTTGCCCTGTATAATTGATATTGAATTTAACACTTGTAAGGTTATTAGGTCAAGTAAAACAAATTATTAGTTTCTATTTTCTCATCCCCGCCTGCGTCATGGTTTGCCGCCACACTGCTGTCTACTTTTAACTAATCCGCCGGGCTAGCAAAGTGGGTCATTTTACTAGCCCGCAGCTGTTTTTACTAGACAATGACCGTTGGGCTAGTGCTTAAGTCGAGCCCTGCTAAATACCCAAACATAAAAAAGGTCAATTATTCTTGGCTATTTTCATAGTTAGTGAGGATTTTTTAATCAAACACCAGGGGTAAAACCCGAGGTATTTGATCACTGACAGATGTCCATATTCCAATGGAAGCAACCCACCATCAGTCAGTGAGATAGAAATGCCGATTCTTGATCCCCAGACGCCATTGCTGATGAACCAGTCGCCCTCACCTCGTGAGAAGTCCGTCTTACTGGCCAAGCTCATGCAGTTTGTGGAGAAGAGGTTCCAAGAGGACTTGGATCTCAACGCCCAGTTCCTGGAACTTGTCAACTGGGTCTATAGGTACGAGTGCAGCTCTGTCACTGTCCCGTACCATATCTGTAGTTCGTCAGGTGGCCAGCAAAAGTGCATAAATACGTTCAGACGCTGACATCACTTTATGCCCTCCTGCTTCCATCCGGTCTGTTTTATGGCATTTAGCAAATAGTTTTTTTTACATCATCATGACGTAATATGTGAACACGGAACGTGGATAGGATTGGAGCGAGTACAAAATGGAAATTAGTGAGTCATTAAAAAAACAATGACCTTAGTCATTAGTCTTTTGCCCTTATGCCATTCTGCAAGGCACCCAACGGGTTTTGCTCATCCGTAACACTGCCAGTGTTTCCTGTGCCTCCGTGGTGTTGCTATGTGTCTGGCTATCCTGATCCAAGCACTCACTGTTGTCCAGATTTTAAACACTTTCAGTTGTCTGGATGGAACTGAGGCTAGCCTGTGGTTAAAGAGGACCCATTGCACACACTATACAGCCACACAGGACAGACTGTAATGCTATGCTCAACATAGTGGGCCCTTTTATCAGGCTGATAATCCTGCAACAAAAGCCACACAGACCGAAACAGACCACAGTCTGAATTGTGCCGGTTTTGACTCACACATATACAGTGTACTCTTATCGATCTATTTCACAGATGTCTATAGTTTTTTTTAGGGACATTTGAAAAACAATTGGAAGGAAAGTTGAGAATGGTGAACGATTCAAAATGCCCTGTATGGCAGTCATGGGTGCTGAAAAGTGGCTAGATGTTGATGGAACAAGTAAAACCAGCATAGAGCCAGCTCTGTGAATGGAACATCAAAGCCCAATTTCATAGAGCCGCTTAACCACTTCGCGCCGGGTTTTTTTTCAGCGCTGATGACTGCCATACGGGGGTTTTTGAACAATGCATCATTTTCAAATCTCGCTAAAACAATTGGAACAATAGATTTCTGTGAAATAAATTGATAAGTGTATACTATGGGTACAAGAGAGTAAAACTTGGCACAGTTCGGACGTCGTTGTGGCTTTTGTCAAGAGATTCCGTAATGGACTTGTGTGTGTGTGTGTGCGTGTACGGTGCTGTCAATCCCTGACCGCAGACTCCAGCCTCCACTCCAGGCAGTCAAATCTTTGAGTTCGTCGGCCACAACCGAGCGTACAGATTACGGTAAAGAATGTGGGGGGAATTCCAATGCCAGACCGATGACCGTTGGTCTGTGTGGCATGCAAAGACAATGTCCCCCGCGTGCTTTCAGCGGCAGCGTGGTATCCCTCGATCCTCCACAGTAAAAGTCCCACAATTACACAATTACTTCTGCTAATCTTGCAATTCATGTGGCAACTTGCGTCAAAAATGGTCTTTGTACTGATTCGTATTGCTTTGTTCTAAGCTGCAAAGAGTATGATGTTTAGATGTTTAGAATGATGTTTAGAATGTGGACAATAGTGGTGCCCGGAATCAGACGGCCCCGTCGCATAGTCAAGCCAATGGAGCTCTGGAATCGGAGGTCCCGGCATTAAGTGGTTCACTATAAAAATCCTTGTGTAAACAGGAGTATATACCACATTAGGATGCAATCGGTATTTCTTGTGACTTGTATTCTATGCTTCTTTACTTAGCACCAAACAAAAGTGCAGTTTTGGTTGCCTAGCTGATCCTATGAAACATGACTTTTTTTGTGCTTGAGCAAATTTTGGTGCTTAAAGAAGAATGAAACCCAGAGAAAATAGTTGGCTTATCTCTTTGGTTGATAAAACCAACCTACAATTACCCATGTGCAACTCACCTACGAGTTTCATAAAGAGGGAAAAATCATGGAATTCGGTGGTCGAATTCGCGTTCCCTGTACCCGCCATGTTTTCGAAATTCCCGGCAGGTCACTGCGGGGGGTATGATATAATGACGGGCAACCCCCGCATGGGCCCGGACGGACGTATCCCTACAACATGTGTGTACACAACACATGTATACTGCGTGCAGTTTATATACACTCGCGAGTGTACTGCCAGGCTTTTGGTTGTAACAATGCCAGCGGAAAAAAGCTAGGGAAATCTGTCCATGCAGTTCCTAACAAGGCCAAGAGACCTGACTTGTTTGGGAAGTGGGCTGCGGCCATAAAAGTAGAAAAATTTCTCAATGTCGGCTACAAATATAGTCGAAATGACGTGATTTGTAGCGATCACTTCACGGAGGAGGAGTTGGGATCGAGGTTGACTTGCGGGCCAAACTCACCGGCTCGAAGCCGAGAAATATACTGAAAGAACATGCCGTTCCTTCAGTATTTTCACATCGACCAGCGGTGGCATCACGTTCATCGACAGCTTCACGAATTGCCGCATTGGAATCCAGAAAGCTGAGTTAATTTTGATGTTTTTCCTGTATGATACGATCGGCTTTTGATGTATGTTTTCGTTTCGGTCCTGGCGTGATTTTTCTCACATGCACGTTCTGCCTAGTCTTTCTCGCAGACCGCTTATCTGTAACTCATGGAGGGTAAACTCCATGGATATACATGTATTGTACCAATTACCATGGAGGAAGAAGGGGGGATATACGTACCGTGCCGTATTTTTATTTGTGCTGCAACAAGAACATGGAGCTAGGCCTAATTTACACGTTATCGGAACGCGACTCCACTCGCCCACACTGTTTATTCCCTGGTCGCTGACCGCAACTCCTGTCACCCAGCGCTATTGTGTGCACAGCATACGCTGGGAAGTGCATGACCCCTGACCCCCACTAAACTCCACACAGCTTCGCTAACGTGTACAACTGAAATCTCTCCAAAACATCGACCATCTCTTGAATCATTTCTCGTATTTTCCTATTAAAATTACGCGAGCTGAAACAAAAGCCGGACACAGTGGGCTCCCAGTCATAGTTGTCGGACCTTTATTAAACTCAGCCCCTGGTGTATAAGTTATTTTAGGCCTACTTGTTTAGCTGTTATAACAGGTCGCCATTCGGCGAAGATCAAGAAAACAGAGAACCAAAATTGCGCAGCATTTATTTTGTTACAGATACCAACGTAATGTACACGTGTACAGTAGTACATTACAAGTAGGACACAACGTGTACATTGTACACGTGTACAGTACAGTAGTAGTGTGTACATGTACTGTACATTACAAGTAGGACACAACGTGTACATTGTACACGTGTACAGTACAGTAGTAGTGTGTACATGTACTGTACATTACATGTAGTACACAACGTGTACATTGTACGTGCACTGTACATGTACATGTACATGTACATGTACATGTACAGTCCGTGCAACGTATGCAATCAGGAAGCCGTGAAAGTGTTTGTAGATCAAGACTATACGCAATCCACAAGAATAATTCAAATAATGACCAAAGCGAAAAACAATAAATCTGCAAAGGATTATAAGATTATTTTCTCACACATTGAGGAATAATTCTTTTTTAAATGTTGATTAATATTTGTAGTTTAAATTAAAATGATTGAACAAGCCTAACTGACCAATCAGACAGGGTCGTCTCCGCCGTGATGTCATACCCCCCGCAGTGACCTTCCGGAAATTTCGAAAGCATGGCGGGTTGAGGGAACGCGAATTCGACCACAGAATTCCATGATTTTTCCCTCTTTATGAAACTCGTAGGTGAGTTGCACATGGGTAATTGTAGGTTGGTTTTATCAACCAAAGAGATAAGCCAACTATTTTCTCTGGGTTTCATTCTTCTTTAACCACTTCGCGCCGGGACCTCCGAATCCGGAGGTCAATTGGATTGCCTTTGCAACGGGGCCCTCCGAATCCGGGCACCACTATTGTCCACATTCTAAACAAAGACTCTTTTCAGCTTAGAACAAAGCAATATGAATCAGTACAAAGACCCTTTTTGACGCACGTTGCCACATGAATTGCAAGATTAGCAGCAGTAATTGTGCAATTGTGGGACTTTTACTGTGGAGGATCGAGGGATACCGCGCTGCAGCTGAAAGCACGCGGGGGACATTGTCTTTGCATGCCACACAGCCCAACGGTCGTCGGTCTGGCATTGGAATTCCCCCCACATTCTTTACCGTAATCTGTACGCTCGTTTGTGGCCGACCAACTCGAAGATTTGACTGCCTGGAGTGGAGGCTGGAGTCTGCGGTCAGGGATTGTCAGCAGCGTACACGCACCCACACACACACGTCCGTTACGGTCCATTGACGACGCACAAAGGGCCCTTTTTCGAACGGATAATCTCTTGACAAAGGCCACAACGACGTCCGAATTGTGCCAGGTTTTACTCTCTTGTACCCATAGTATACCCTTATTGATTTATTTCACAGAAATATATTGTTCCGATTGTTTTAGGAAGATTTTAAAATGATGCATTGTTCAAAAACCCCCGTATGGCGGTCATCTGCGCTGAAAAACCCCCGGCGCAAAGTGGTTAAGCAGCTCTGTGAAATTGGCCCCTGGTGCCAGGTGCCAACTGTGTAATACTTGATTACTTGTGATTGGATGGCTTACAGGGACGAATCCTTGATGGGCAGTGAGCTGACGTCCAAGTTGGAGCCAGCGTTTCTGGCCGGTTTGCGCTGCCAACAACCGCACATACACCAGAAATTCTTTGAGGTAAGCAGTTGAACTATCATCACATTGGACAGTGCAAGTTGATGATGGTACATCCACACATTCACCTATCCAGTACAAGTTTACCACTAATGTTGTGAAGAATTTTCTAAATAGCCACTGTTAAGGGTGCTATGACTATCTCTTTGTTACTCCATTAATAATGTGTAAGGACTCAATTTTAGGGGTCTTCTGATCTACAGGCTTTGCTTTCTTGATACCCTCTTCAGTTATTGTTTATCAAGTACCGGGTAGCTCACAGCCTCATTATGTACATATATATTACTTGTTTAGAATAACTGGAAAATAAAATAATCTGAACTGAACGAAACTGAACTCCCGAATACATGGAACCGGAGAAGTAGGTAGAATGTAATGCATTCTGAAAGAAGCCAATTGGATGACTGTCTGTGTGATTGTTTGACAGGTCTTCAATGGCAGCATAAAGAGACGATTGTTTGATAGACTGCTGTACATTACTGCCTCACAAAGCTGGGAGGCCATGTCTACACACTATTGGCTGAAGCAGTGTGTCCAGGTAAGGATATTAACCAATCACCATTTTCACTCTGTGCTTGCATGGAGAGCTGATGCATATTCATGACCCTCCCACCCATGCCTACATGCTACTGGCTGAGGAAGTGTGTCCAGATAAACTGATTAACCAATCACCATTCTCTGTGCTTGTATGGAGAGCTCATGCATATTCATGACCCTCCCACCCATATCTACACACTATTGGCTGAAGCAGTGTGTCCAGGTAAACCTATGAACCAATATCCATTCTCACTTTGCTTGTATGGAGAGCTCATGCATATTCATGACCCTCCCGCCTAAACTCTTCCATTGTTCATGTGGCCGTGTGGAATTTGGCGCAATTTTTGACTGGCAGGCGATAACGACTCGTGATAGGCCAGCTGTGGTTGGAATGGAGGAGGGGCATTTTAACGAGGCAGAGGTTATTGACAACATGGAGCGATCAGATATATAAGAATGGCCCCAATGGGCCAATCAATGGTCTACTGCTGTTTCATGTTCTCTCTAATAGATATTTCATTGCTATGAACCTTGTGTTACTTAGTGGAAGGTTTGCGGTGACACCATGTAGCTCTTCTCTTTCAAGAAGTGAGGCTCTGAAAAGAGCCGGTAACTCAACGTTTCTGGTAGTGTGTACTCTGCCTGTCATCAGGAGACTGCTGGATTCCAACTATCATCTGTGTATTTAAGCCTGGTGCAAGTGCTGAGGCTTGGAGAATCTTTCCTGCCCAGTGCGGCCGCTGGAGCGTGCAGGATCTTGAGTTACCGGCTCTTTTCAGACCTTCTACTTAGTATTTCCACCATGCAAACCTTCGAGTCTCATCTTGTGTTTCAGAAAGGGTTTTGTTCAGTCGCCTTCTTTGGAAAGTGGGGGAAACAATAATTTATGATTGGATTTGGACCAATGCTACCCGGTATCTTGTATTTCATGCAGGGTGAAACTATGTCTATTGAAATTCTAAATAATCACATTTAGCACAAATCATGATACATCTACAGTATGACCAATCACTTCTTATATATTTTGGTCTAATTATGTTCTTGTATACCTACTGGGTATAGACCCTTCTTACTGACGTCACGTTGCTACTAGAAACAGCGAGATCCGCCATCTTGGAGTACACACATACGCTTTCGCTCGCACGTTTGTGTTCGTTTAACGTTACGTTAGTCATCATGGCGAATTTGAATGCTGCACGGTCGGCTTATTACAGTTCTCTCGACATTCTCGGCTTTATTGCTGGAATAGATCCGTACACATTTAACCCGCGACAACCATTTCGTCCATCTTTTTAACAAAAGTGTACGAGTTGCGTCACCTTCTCCTGTCAGTACAGCGGGTAAATGATAAAAAGATTTCTTATCACGATCCCCCTGCTTCCACAGCCAAGGACAGCGCAAAAGTTAATCATCTTTCAACAAAACAAGTACAGTCGACTCTTGTTATAACGTATTCCTCCGGACTTCCGTTATTTCGACATTATAACCGAAAAGGCGTTGTAAACGAATCCCACTTATTCCCATTGGTTATGCACAGCCGCCGATGATCGTTGTTATGTGCACGTTTCCATGTGTATTGAACACGTGTAACGCACGTTTGGAGTCGAGCCAATGCATTGGAGATTATTTTTACATTACTGTACATGTATTTTGGGATACACATCTGTTGAATCAAAGAAATAAAAAAAAAAATTATAATGATTTTTGACGACCTTTATCCGGACACTATGCGATGAGAAGAACCTAACGATCGAGCGCGTAAATCCGGCCCTCACACCATGCTCCGTACATGCAGTGCCGGTTGACAATTCGTTTTGCTGTTCTGGAATCAGTCAAGAGAGGGCGCCCCAATACTATGAATGTTTTAATTATTCATGAAGAATTCTCCTTATATTTTCTCAGCCAGTTCGGATTAGCGCTGATTAAAATGACGGTCACTAGAGTTCCCCGATTGTCTAACTTTTGCGGCATGGTGCCGCAGTCACTCGTCGGGCACAAGGGGGAGTCATGAGTGTGCACCGCCCCATTGAATCGTAACGGCGAGATGAAACAACGCCGGGTTGACTAGAAACCGCAGCGCGCCCTCATTGTGTAAAATGTTGGCGGCATGGTGCCTGCAGCCACTCGGCAGACGTACTGAAGAAAACCGCAAGGGGGAGTTGTGGGTGCGCACCGCCCCGTTGAAGCCTACGGCGAGATGAAACAACGACGCGTTGACACGAACCGCATTACTGCGGCATTGGGAGGACGCGATTCCCGATTCGGACAATTAAGGTTTGGTTTTTGACACGCCGCGGTGCCCGTACTTTCGAAAGAAGTCGTTGTGAAAGGGTCGAAAACAGGCTTTTTGTTCGTGTTCGGTCGGCCAAAATGTACGTTGTAACCGAAGTCGTGTCAATTTCGTGTTCGTTGTAGACGAATTTCCCGCCATACAAATGTGCACAAATAATTCGGGACTGTGAAAAACTGTACGTTGTAGCCGAAAAACCGTTATAACCGAGTACGATATAACGGGAGTCGACTGTACCTCCAATCCATGGTACAACCACGGAGGAATAAAAAGAGATTCCTCCATGGCACAACTAGTAATTAATACAAGTAAAAAGCAGCAGTAGTAGTACTAGTAGTACAACTACAACTAGTTCAAAAGTTGCCGCCGTGCATGTGGAGTTGTTTGTATGCACAGCTGACTTAGTAATGGCGGTGAGGTGCTTATGTGTGTAATCCAAGATGGCCGATAAACAAAACCGTGACGTCATCGAAGACGGGTCTATAGACAGGTATCTAGACTGTCTCCTGCATATTCAGAATGTGGCCGAGCTAAAATAGAATGTGCACAGAAAGCTATGGAAAGAGAGTGATTTCTCAGTATAGGGTAGTGCACTGTAGCACATGATCTGCTTCACATGGTTAAGTAGTTAATGCTGACTTTTCTCATTCTTGATATTGTTGCAGTTAATCATGGCTGTGAGTGTGAATGGTATGACCATGACTACAACCAATGCACCCCAGCTACCATCGATCATGTCCGTCATTGGTCTGGCAGACAGCCACGACAAGAGGACATTTACACTGGCTCAAAACATCAAAGAGGAACCTATGGAGATTGGAGACGCTAACAAGGAAGAGGTAATGGGCTTGGTGGGATGGGGTTGGGTTGAATTGGGTTGGGATGGGATGGGATGGGATGGGATGGGTTGGGCTGGGTTGAGTTGGGTTGGGTTGGGTTGGGTTATGTTATGTTGGAATGGGTTGGGCTGGGCTGGGCTGGGCTGGGCTGGGCTGGGTTGGGTTGGGCTGGGTGGGATTGGGTTGGTTGGGTTGGGTTGGGTTGGGCTGGGCTGGGTTGGGCTGGGCTGGGTTGGGCTTGGCTGGGTTGGATTGGGTTGGGTTGAGTTGGAATGGGTTGGGCTGGGTTTGGTTTGGTTGGGTTGGGTTGGGCTGGGTTTGGTTTGGTTGGGTTGGGTTGGGCTGAGTTGGTTGGGTTGAGATGGGTTTGGAAGGGTTTGGTTGGATTTGGAAGGGTTTGGTTGGGTTAGTTGGATTGGGTTGGGTTTGGAAGGGTTGGATTGGGTTAGTTGGGTTGGGTTGGGTTTGAAAGGGTTGGATTGGGATTGTTTAGTTGGGGTTGGAAGGCTTGAGTTGGGCCTGGTTAGATTAGATAGGGATGGGTTGTTTGGGTTTGATTTGATTGGGTTCCTATGCAGTTGTAGCCATCTTCATCATCTTTAGTATATTACAGTAAGATATGTTATGACATATACAGGCATAAGCTGCTAACCACATGTCAGGGTTGACAGCAAAACATGTATTTGAAAGGTATAATTCTAGCCATCTATGTATGAAATATAAAGTGATATATCTAGATGCACATTTGATTGCTGTGTGCTTGCAGGATATTGAGATTGACATTGAGTTGACCCAGCCTGAGGCAATCAGTACCTCAGGAGCGGCTGCCTCTACCTCACGTAAGAAGTCCAGTGACCCCAAACAACAGCTGCAGACGCTCATCAACAAAGACGCCAAGTTCACTGAGTCCCTAAGAGACACCAAGGTAGATTGAAATTACATCCGGCTGTGTGGAAACCAGAGTGTAGATATTTAAGGCATCTACTAAATACTAAGTGAATACTGCAGAGACATACACGGTACACTGTTCATTCGTTGCAAGCTGGAAGCAGAGTGGCCCCTCAGAGGGCTTTTTTTACTGAGGTCCACACAGAGATGTACACACATAGAAAAACTGCCTGCCTGGTCTGTTGTTAGGTGAACAACAAAGCAATGAACAGTAAGGGCAGAGCTTAGCATTGTTGTCTTTACTACTGTACTGCCACTGGAATAGTGTGCTTTCCAGGCGAACTAAAATTAGAACTAATTGAATGAGCTGTCTGAGTCCAGTAGTGCACAAAGGAATACATTTCAAAGGGTGTGGTAGCACAGACATTTGTAAAGTAAGAGAAATGCAGTTGGGAAAGCCTGTGATTAAATAAGAGATATTTTTAAGTCAATAAACTGATTCATTGGCTGTTAGAAGAAAACAAAGTAGAACAAATTATTTGATGAAACAAAACTGTTGGATGAATACAATTGATGAGTAACATCCACTACACAGAGGGTCCAATTTGGTCTCCAAAGTCAAACTACCCACTTCTATCTCCTCATTACTCTCCTACAAGTTGTGATCGTTGCAGAAGATGTCTTCATTGAGACACACTAAGAAGGGAGAGACCTGCTTGCAGTTACAGTGGAATGTCGCTATAACGAACATCCCGGGATCCATGAAAAGTGTTTGGTATAGTGGTCATTCGGTGACGTCATGCTGGACTGCCTTACAATGGCAGCGCACAGTGTAAACATTAAAGAAGAATGAAACCCAGAGAAAATAGTTGGCTTATCTCTTTGGTTGATAAAACCAACCTACAATTACCCATGTGCAACTCACCTTCGAGTTTCATAAAGAGGGAAAAATCATGGAATTCGGTGGTCGAATTCGCGTTCCCTGTACCCGCCATGTTTTTGAAATTCCCGGCAGGTCACTGCGGGGGGTATGACATAATGACGGGCAACCCCCGCATGGGCCCGGACGGACGTATCCCTACAAGTAACATGTGTGTACACAACACATGTATACTGCGTGCAGTTTATATACACTCGCGAGCATGAATGATGGTGTACTGCCAGGCTTTTGGTTGTAACAATGCCAGCGGAAAAAAAGCTAGGGAAATCTGTCCATGCAGTTCCTAACAAGGCCAAGAGACCTGAGTTGTTTGGGAAGTGGGCTGCGGCCATAAAAGTAGAAAAAATTCTCAATGTCGGCTACAAATATAGTCGAAATGACGTGATTTGTAGCGATCACTTCACGGAGGAGGAGTTGGGATCGAGGTTGACTTGCGGGCCAAACTCACCGGCTCGAAGCCGAGAAATATACTGAAAGAACATGCCATTCCTTCGGTATTTTCACATCGACCAGCGGTGGCATCACGTTCATCGACAGCTTCACGAATTGCCGCATTGGAATCCAGAAAGCTGAGTTAATTTTGATGTTTTTCCTGTATGATACGATCGACTTTTGATGTATGTTTTCGTTTCGGTCCTAGCGTGATTTTTCTCAAATGCACGTTCTGTCTAGTCTTTCTCGCAGACCGCTTATCTGTAACTCATGGAGGGTAAACTCCATGGATATACATGTATTGTACCAATTACCATGGAGGAAGAAGGGGGATATACGTACCGTGCCGTATTTTTATTTGTGCTGCAACAAGAACATGGAGCTAGGCCTAATTTACACGTTATCGGAACGCGACTCCAGTCGCCCACACTGTTTATTCCCTGGTCGCTGACCGCAACTCCTGTCACCCAGCGCTATTGTGTGCATAGCATATGCTGGGAAGTGCATGACCCCTGACCCCCACTAAGCTCCACACAGCTTCGCTAACGTGTACAACTGAAATCTCTCCAAAACATCGACCATCTCTTGAATCATTTCTCGTATTTTCCTATTAAAATTACGCGAGCTGAAACAAAAGCCGGACACAGTGGGCTCCCAGTCATAGTTGTCGGACCTTTATTAAACTCAGCCCCTGGTGTATAAGTTATTTTAGGCCTACTTGTTTAGCTGTTATAACAGGGCGCCATTCGGCGAAGATTAAGAAAACAGAGAACCAAAATTGCGCAGCGTTTATTTTGTTACAGATACCAACGTAATGTACACGTGTACAGTCGAGTAGTACATTACAAGTAGGACACAACGTGTACATTGTACACGTGTACAGTACAGTAGTAGTGTGTACATGTACTGTACATTACATGTAGTACACAACGTGTACGTTGTACGTGCACTGTACATGTACATGTACAGTACAGTCCGTGCAACGTATGCAATCAGGAAGCCGTGAAAGTTTTTGTAGATCAAGACTATACGCAATCCCCAAGAATAATTCAAATAATGACCAAAGCGAAAAACAATAAATCTGCAAAGGATTATAAGATTATTTTCTCACACATTGAGGTATAATTCTTTTTTAAATGTTGATTAATATTTGTAGTTTAAATTAAAATGATTGAAAAAGCCTAACTGACCAATCAGACAGGGTCGTCTCCGCCGTGATGTCATACCCCCGCAGTGACCTTCCGGGAATTTCGAAAGCATGGCGGGTTGAGGGAACGCGAATTCGACCACCGAATTCCATGATTTTTCCCTCTTTATGAAACTCGTAGGTGAGTTGCACATGGGTAATTGTAGGTTGGTTTTATCAACCAAAGAGATAAGCCAACTATTTTCTCTGGGTTTCATTCTTCTTTAAGTTGTGCGTACACTTTCCGTAAAAAGCGGTCCAACGTGGCGGCAGTGCTTTGTTTGGTCATGTGGGTGAAAAGGGTCTATAGCAGTCGTTCGTTACAGCAGTTGCGGCCACATATCTTGTGCACAAAACTCGGGAGCCATGTTCGTTACAGCCGAATGTTCGGTATATCGGCAATTTTT